>VZRZ01002446.1:0-10697 GCA_013398175.1 Climacteris rufus
TCCTTTGGACACTCTAATAGCTCAGTATCTTTCTTACATTCTGGTGACCAAACCTGCACACAATATTCAAGGTGAGCTCTTCCTAATACTTAACCTAAATTTCCCCTCTTTCAATTTGTATGCATTACTCCTTGACCTGTGACTATACTTCCTGACAAAGAGTCCCTCCCCAGCTTTCCTGCAGCCCCTTCAGATACTGGAAGGTGCTGTGAGGTCTCCACACAACCTCCTCCTCTTATGCCTAGAGCTGTGTCGGGCTGTCTTGCCCAGCCAAGCAATGAGACAAATGGCTGACGATGGGATGTACCTTGGAAATGGAGCAATGGAGAGTGAACCTCCCAGTCTCACACAAAGCTGAACTGGAATAATCACTGAGACAATTGCACTGCTTCCCTCTGGCCTCGGTTCAGGTAGAGAATGCTCCAACGCTGTCCAGGGTTAACTGATTATTTGCATTCTCCTCCTTCCCCTGAGCTTCTGGCCAAGCAACTGGAGTTCCTGGTACACACAGGGTTGCTGCCACATGAGCGTGGAGTTCCTGGTGTAACCAAGGGGCACTTCATCACACCACTCATTACACAAAGGCCAAAGCCTGAAGGGAACTCCTGAGAGAACAAACAGCCTGAGGAGGGGGAAGGGGGGCAATGTCCAGTCACACCTGCTGTCCTGGACGTGGCTGAGCCCCAGCTGACAACCACGCACCACACAGACACTCACTCCCTGCCCCACCATGGAATGGCAGAGGGAACTGGAAGAGTGAAAGTGAGAAAACTCGTGGGTTGAGACACAAGCAATTTATTTATCAATTAATTAACTATTCATTACCTGATAATTAACTATCTTAGGTTGTTGATGTACATGTAGTGACTCATTATGGCAGTGTAGCTGGAGAGGTCTCTGGTGAAGGGTGGGAGACCACCAGCAGGAGAAGCCATGGTGCTGCTGGCTCCTGCCGGGTGCTCCAGCTGACACAAACGCTGTCACTCAGGCGTAGTTTCCCAGCGCACGTTCTTCTTGGGTTGCTGGGTTGCGCCTGTCTGCCGTAAGGCAGAGCGTTTCGGTTCACCAGGGCTCTTCTGCGCCCAGGCTCTGCCTTTCACAGTCACCTGTGTCTGCTTCCGAGTCTTCAGGTTAGGAATCCTAGGAAGAAAGGGACTGGTATTAGCCAGATGAACATTTCCAGCCAGCTGCTTGTCTGTCTCCTTGCAGAGCACAGTGTTGCATCCTCTCAGTGCAAGCAGCAAGCAGCAAATGAAACAGAACTGCACTCGCTGCACGGAGGCTGCAGAGGTGCAAGGGCAGAACATGACCAGTTATGTGCCTGGGAACCAACTGCAGCACATGGGTTCTGTGTAGAGAAGGAGGCCGTGCTTGTCCCAAAAGGAAGCAGAGCTAGGGACTGGTTGGCCCCTCGACAGCTGTTCTGGATCTCTCATTCCAGATTTTGCAACCCTCCAGGAGCTTAATGTTTCATACAATGTTTTTTCCCAGTGTCTCCCCACTTGCTTCTACCAAGGCCAAATGATGATCTTTCTGTCCTCCTGTATGTTGGGTTTCTGCTGCCTCTCTGGGGCTGGCTGTCTCCAGGCCCACCCACCCATTCACCCATCCCAGTGGGAGGGACCAAAGGGATGGTGTCAGAGGATGGACCAGGCTCTGTTCAGTGGTGCCCAGCAACAGGACAAGAGGCAGCGGGCAGAACCTGAACAGGAAGTTCCACCTGAACTTGAGGAAAAACTTCATTCCTGTGCATGTGACAGGTTGCCCAGAGAGGGTGTGGAGTCTCCCTCACTGAAGATATTCCAGAACCCTCTGGACGTGAACCTGTGCCACATGCTCTGGGATGACCCTACTTGAGCAGGGAAGTGGGACCCAGTGACCTACTGTGGTCCCTTCCAACCTGATCCATCCTGTGATTCTGTGATACCTATCAGGAGTACTGGCAAGCACCTGGACGTTTCCCACCTGCACAGCATGGTGCTCTTAAACTTCCCCGCACACGTAGGGGAGAAGAGCACGTGGAAGGTCTGCTTCTGCCCAGGAGCAATGGTGCCAGTGCAGGGATTGATGGAGAGCAACGGCAGGTCATGGGTGGTATCTGGAAGGATTTCCAGAGAGGAACTGACACGCTGCAGAAGGCGGTGCTTCTTCTTGGAGTGCTGCTTCTTGGAGTGGTGCTGCTTCTTGAAGCGGCACTGCTGTTCCTTGAACTCCTGCATCTCCTCCTCGAAATACTTCAGCTGCTCCTTGGAATACACCATCTTCTCGAGATCCTCCAGCTTCTCTTCAGAATCCTGCAGTTGGTCCTCGGAATACAGCAGATACTCCAGGTTCTCCTCAAAATCCTCTGGCTCCTCCTTGGAACTCAGCTGCCTCTCCTCCACAGTTATCACCGCAATCTCCTCCTTGGAATCCTCCTCCTTCTTTTTGGAATCTTGCTCCTTCTCCTCGGAATCCTGCTGCTGCTCCTTCGAATCCTGCTGCTGCTCCTCGGAATCCTGCTGCTGCTCCTCGGAATCCTGCTGCGGCTCCTTCGAATCCTGCTGCTGCTTCTTGGAATCCTTCTGCTGCTTCTTGGAATCCTTCTGCTGCTTCTTGGAATCCTGCTGCTGCTCTCGCTGCCTTGAATGATGCAACCACCTTGTGTGAGACTTTATCACATCAGAGGGGATTAAATGACCTGCAGAGAGGAAGAGGACATTTTTCAAAGACAAAATCCTATGTTGCCAACAACTCTGCCTCCTGCTGCAGTGGGTGGAAGAGAGCTGGGATGCACTTGGAGCATATCTGGCTAAGTACTTTCAGCAGGAGTTACAGCGTCTCGGAGCAGGGTCTCTGCCTGCAGCACACACTCCTGTGTCAAGGCAGGAGGGTTGGTTTTAGACAATGACTTGGCATTTGCCCTGGAGTGGGGAACTGCACAAAGACAGTGGTTGCAGGGCAGCTCACTCATTACACCATTGTTTTTCTCAGTCTCAGACTTCCCCAAGAGAGATGACCTGATGTTCCTCTTCCCAGTCCTGATACAGCATGTGGCTCTCCCCAGAGCCTGGCTCAGCTCCTTTGCAGAGCAGAAGTGGCAGAGAAAGAACAGAAGGCAGAGAGGGGCAAGGAGAAAACTCTGCAGCTGCAGCTGAGAAGATGCTGATGAAAGTGGACAGGTGGACAAGGATGAAAAACCAATTCATGTTTTGGGGTGAAGGGGCAGGGTCTTCTTCCCAGGCCCTCAGCTACCAACTGAAATGCCCTTACGCATCAGAGTCATTGAGAATTTCCTCTTAGGACACTCCACTGCTTCTTTCTTATCTGCAGCTTCCTCCCAGGAGTATTCCAGGGGTACCGTCCCTGTGTTGTACATCGTAAAACTGAAAAGCAAGAAGGAGGAATAAAAAGAAAACATCCAATAAATATAAAGCAAACAGTAAAGTAACACTCCCAGGTGGACTCCTGGTACCACTTTCTGCTGAGGAGCATCTTCTTCCCCATGCAACCCTGCCATGCTCAGACTGCTGTCCTGGGTGGCCCGCAAAAGTATTTCAAAGTCTGGAAGTTTAAGAAAAAAGGGCCAACATGGTGCCCAGGAGGCTGAAGCTAAGGGTTTACTCTGGCCTTTAGGTCTTAGCTTGACTGCAAACTTATCCTCGAGCAAATGAGGACAGGTAACATGCAATGAAAGCAAACCCATGGCTGTTCTCAGCAGAAAGGCACGGCAGCATTGAAGCTCTCCTGGCCACCATCTCCTGTTTGGCTTTGCATGCCGGTAAATGGGCCTGTGCAGGTTTTGGCTGGGGTAGAGTTCTGGGAAGCAGACACTGGGTCAGCCCTGGGCAAAGGCAGCTCCCAGGCTCACAGGGCCCTCCCTGGCCTCCAGCACTCACGTGGCTGTCCTTGTCTGGAAGGGCAAGGTGTCCTCGAACTGAACCACGACCGTGTCCAGTTTGAACTGGGCATAGTCAACGTGGGCGCTGAGGTACACCTCAGCCTCGTGGGTGCTCTGCTCCACCACAGTGTGAGCTGGTTCCGGGACTGTCTCGACCACCTGCAAAGAGAGGAGGCAAGAATCACTGAACAGAGCCCAGAAAGCCAGGCTGAGCAAGGAATCTTTTGGCCTCTAAAATCATCCTTGTACAGGGACTGGAAAGGACCATTCGCATTTATTTCCCTGGAAAGATGACAAACTTGGGACTGTTCTGCTACAGTATCTGTTTCTACCCACTGATCAAAGCAGTCACCACCACAGCTGTTAATACACCCATGGGGATTATAGGTGGGTTTCAGTCCCTGGTGCTTCAACCCTGTAGAGGATCTGACCTTTTTCCTGGTGCCCTATAAATCCATCAGGTCTCAAAATTAGGATTAAGTTTCCCTGCTGGTGCTCTGTGGATGGAGAACTCCAAGAGTGAACAGTTCTAGAAACGACCTTTTTTTTCTTGTCTTAGGAAAAAGTGCTCTCCAGATGTCACGTGTGGGGCAACAGCCACACTGCTGGGAGCTGGGAACGGGCATTTTGGGAGGGGAACGATCTCACTAGAAAAGCCTCCGACTGCAGATGTCAGAGACTTTTTTCCCAATGGGAAAGAAGTTTGGTTTAGAGAACCTAAAATGGTCCAGAAACTCAGAAAGAACCTTTACCCAAGACAAGTGTGTTTGGCAATAACGACAGCAAAAGCAAGAGTTTTTGGAGATGATGCTTCTCCAGACTCCTCCATACTGTCATGCAGCACCGGGGCTGCTCCATTATGAGATTTCCCAAACAATACAGAGACCACAACCAAAATCTCTGGTATCCATGCAGCTCGGAGCTCACCAGCATATGCAAAGAACATTTGTATTTCTCTCCACTTCAAAAGAAGAGACAGAGTGCAGCAGACTTAACTCCTTGTTGGTGAAAAGGCACCAAATCAGATGAATAGATTGTTAACACCATAAAACGGGATAAAATCATAAAGCATGACCTCCCATTCAACATGGGCTGCAACACTTGTGCTTGTGGCACAGACTGATAGTTTGTGTGTGGCTGAAGGTCTCTTGACAAAAGGCTTCCCCTCCTGTGTGAGTGTATCCGGTCCCTGTGCGTCCACCTCTCCCCTAAAATGCACTGCTAGTGAACCTCATGGCTGGAGCCAATGCCCAGAGGAAGCAGGAGCTGCTCAGCCAGCAGTTATGGTGCCCTGCTGCTGTCAGCACTTCCTTTTGTAGAAGCTGTGTTGGCTTTTTTTGCTGTTTTGCTTCTTACCGGCTCCTTTATAGGCCACCTGGCTCCCGGCTTTTTCCTGTTGGTATCCACCCATGTGACAGTGCACATTTTGTCGTCCCAGTCGCGAACCTCCTCTGGTGGCAGCTCCAAGTTGATCTTGGCCACCTTACATTTCACAAGTTGCCTTCTGAAGGTGGCTGGGACGTCCGATTTCAACGTCACTGTGATGGCCTTGGCACAGCCAGGATGGAGGTGTCCCACCTAGGGAGAATTAGAGAGTGAAGACCAAACTGAAAGCACTGGCAAGGGCAGGACTGACAGCAAAAGGGACTGATGTGGCAAGCAGCTGTGCCTCAGAGTGGATTTATGTGAGGTTTGATAGAGAAAAGTATGAACAGAAGGTGCCACCTGTCATAACATGGAGCCTTTTCTGCAAGGCTGGCAGTCCTGGCCCAGCAAAGCCAGGGATTGCATCTCCTACAGGGCACTGGAATGGGCTATCGTGGGTATGTGGGGACTCCCTGCCAGCTCCCAGAACACCAGGGCAGGGCTTGAGCAATGGGAAAAGGCAGAGCAGTCCAGGCTCACCTTGGGGGAGAACTGGAACGGGGCGTCTGCCTCCCACTCGAAGCGCATGACCTCACTGCTGCGGTTGGTGATGGTGAAGGTCCTGCAGCAGCGCTTCCTGACACAACAGTCCCCAAACTCGATGTGATCCACTCTGACAGCTGTTGAGGAAGAGAGCAAGGGATCTCAGCATGCAGGGAGGTCCACCCGTCCCCCTTGCGCACACAGACACCTGTATGTTCAATGCTTCCTTGCTCCAAGCCTTGAGCCCTCTGGGAGGGAGTGCCCCAGGCAGTTCCCCATCCCACTGCTTTTAGGGAAACATCTGACACATCCCTAGGCCATCGATATGCAGCACAGCACACACTGCTCTGCACGCACAGCTGGCATGCCCACAGGCCACCAGGTCCAGTGGGTGACAGCCCAGGCCTGGCTAGAGAGAGGACACACATGATCCGACATTTTCCTCTTCCTTGCTCCACCTTGGCACCTCTCCTCTCTTACCATCAATGATGTCTTTCTGCAGAGTGCTCTTAGCATTTGTCTCCTTGGGGTCTTCCTCTAGTCCATCGAGGGTGAATTCATCTGTGTGGCCTTCACCCACCAGCTCTATTTGGGTCTTGTTACAGAGTTTGCCCCCCACTGACACACCAATCTTCGCTTCCAGACGTTGAGCCAGGGTGGGTTTGAAAGTGACATCAAACTCTGCTGATTGCCCGGGATACAGAAGCAGGTAAGGCTTCTTGGGGGGCTTCCTCTCTGCACAGCAATGGAAATTAGAGTTAAGTGATACAGCTGCACAGAGGAAATACTTCCATGGGGTATACAGAACCACAGAATGAACTAGGTTGGAAGAGACCTATGAGATCACCAAGTCCAATCTATAGCCTAACACCTCCTCATCAGCTAAACCATACGAGGAATAAGAGGTTGAAACCAGCTACCTCTAAGCACAGGTTCTCCCATAGTGGCTCCAGACCCTCTTCCTATGTTCACAAACTGTTACCACCAGACATAGCAGCACTTAAGCAGCTTAACCTCAGGTTAATGCTTGGCCCTCATTCCATCTGCTTCCAGCCAGCTCCTGCATATGGAAAACTGAGCCAAAGAGTGGTTTTGGCTTCTGCTGGCTGTGTGCTCAAGGGCTGCCTCCATTCAGGCCAGTACCTTCCCACAGGCAGCAAAACCCTCAGAGGGTCCCCTGAGGTGGTGACAGTCCCCAGTTGAACCCACCATGTCTGGAAGAACACAAGAACTTCCTACAACTTGCTAGGAGGAAACCCTGCAAGGAGTCCCCAAGAAAAGCCTGGGGGACAGAGAGCCTGAGGAAAAAAACTGTATCTAACATCTGGTTGCTGCTTAGATGAGCCAAGAGCAGGGCACACGTTTTCCCTCTGTGGATGATCACATTTCATGGTTCATGAATTTACCTTTTTCATCGGAGTCCTCTTCCTCGTCCCCAGTGTGGAATATCTGGAGCGTGGAGCGCCTGCCTTTCAAGAAGAACACTCCCTGCTTATCGTTCAGGTGTAACATAAACTGAGAAAAGGGAACACAGAGCACAATGACACTGGTGTGAATACAGGATGGCACGTGGACTGACCGTGCTGGACCGCAGTGCTGCTGGTCCAGCACAGGAACCCAGCACCTCTCCCTGCTACAAACAGCACTTAGCACAAAGGTTAAGTCAAATCAGCCAGGAAAAAAGGGTGTTCAGAGGCACTTGGATAGAACTGACACAGAACCAAACAGGACAGAAAGTAATGAGCAGAATGTAATTAAACCACAATTAAGTTTACTTAAAATGTAGCAAACCAGGATCAAACACAGTCTAATGGAACGGGGACATCACACATGTCCATGAGAACAAAAGGTGAGCTGAGAGACAGGAGGAAAAATATTCCACCCCTTTCTTGTGTTGTGTTCAACCAAAGAAGAAAGACTGGACAGAAAAGCTCACTTCCAAGAAGAACTGCCTTCTTGGAGAGCACAAGTCAATGGCTTAAAAAGAATTTCTGACACCTCCTCCCAGGTCTGCCATGTTTTTAGGGACCGTTGCTCCATGGCACAAGCACTCATTCCCAAACCAGACCATTCCTTGGCCAGGTCCTCACCTCAACAGGTACGATGCCATTGTTACGGACGACCAGGGGAAGCTGCTCTGAATTCCCCAGCAGGAGCCTCTGGAAGCGCAGCACGGCATTTCCGCTCTTGCTGCGAGCGCTCGGGCACACAACTGTCACCTGAGGCTGATGCCCCTTCCCACTGATGGTGAAGGTCAGGTTTTGGGGTTTAATTTTCACAGGGCTGCAGGAGAGGCACAGAGACAATTTCAGCTGGCACTAACCTGTTTCTCACTGGGCAAGCAAAGCAGCAAGGGCCACCCACAGCTTTTTCCCTGCCTGGTGCTCCCACAACACAGCCCACTCTCCCACTGCCCACCTCCTCCCAGTCCACTCAGGGCCATTCACAAGAGGCATCTGCTCCAGAGAACCAGAGCCTTCCAGAATAACAGTTAAAAATCATTTAACTTAATTGAATCATGCAGTACAGCAGGTAAATAATGAGGCACCAGATGAGACATGGCAAATCTCCTGGCTGCAGTGAGATGAGACATATGCAACAAGCAAAAGCACAGAATAAAAGCAGTACAAAAGCAAGAAAGGAAAAATAAATCCACACCACCCTCAGTAAAGATTATTGCCAAGGATAGTAAAAAAGCAATTTCTTATTAGTAATGAGACTTCCCTTGTTCCAATTCAGCCACTAAAGGGCAGGTCAGAGCCCCAGTACACAGGTCCTGGGGCAGAGGAACTGGGCTTCTCTTTCATAAGAACTCCAGTCACTCCCTTAACATAAAATAGCTTAATACATGCCAAGAAACACAGAGGATCACTTCATTTTACAGAAACAAGGAGGAAATCATGACTGCTGACTTGTTGGCCAGAAACTGCTTCAGCTAAGCCTTTGTCCTTGGAAAGCCCCAGCTCATCTGTAGCACATCTCAGTAACTTCCAGCTGGCTACCTAATGTTGCTCTGTCTTCACAGTCCCTCATACAGGCTAAACTATCCTCCTCATTTTTCTGCTCTGCTCTATCTAACAGTTACTGCCTCCCAGATCATCTCATGCAAAGTACTCTGCCTAAGGGTACTGAAAGCATTAGAGTTAACAAGAGGTCTATGCCTTCCCAGAGGAAAGGCAGCTATCAGAAAGGCCTCCCCCAATATTTCACAGGGTCAGTTACCTCTTCGGGATGACAAGTGAAGCCTTGAAAGTGCAGTTGTATTCCTGCTCGTCTTGTGGGGTGAAGGTCACCGTAGCAATGGCATGGGATGAGCCGGGAATGGACATCTTGACTGGATGCAACTTGAAAATGTTGCTGGTAGGGCTGTAATCCTTGAGGGAAACCACAGAGCAGTGTTAGGAGGAAACATCTTTCAACATGACAGTCCTGGCGAGCGGTGGGGTGGATGTAAGAGGTCTTTAGGGAACGCAGTGATCCGGAGCGCAGCGAACAGGAGCAGGCAAACAGGGCCGTGGCATGTTTCTGAGGGCATGGCACAGCAATTTGCACAGCAGTTTGCGCAGGCAGGGCAAGCAGGCAGTGTTGTAGGTTTCCTTTTGCTAGTGGGGCTTCTGAGTTTATTGTCTGTCGTGAACTTGTTGGTTGGTTGGGTTTTGTTTGTTTGTTTGTTTGTTTGTTTGTTTGTAATGGTCGCTATGCGGTCAAAAACTGCAGTTAGTAAAAGTATATGTAGTCAAATAGAACCCCCTAAAAAGGATGCATGTGTTCAGACCTATTCTTGTGCGGAGTGTTTGAGCTTATCAGTGGTACCTGGGGGCGTTGCAGAAGAAGCCTGCCTGCGGTGTGAGCAGGTTAATGATCTCCTTTCACTGGTGGCTGAGCTTAGAGAGGAAGTTGCAAGACTAAGGAGTATTAGGGAAAGTGAAAGGGAAATAGATTAGTGGAGCTCTGCCCTTTCATCCTTGAGGGAGGCATGCCAGGAGCCAGAGGATTCCCACACCTCCCACTGTCAGGCAATAGGAAGGCACCTGGTGGATGAAGGGGAGTCGGAATGGGTCCCTACTCGGAAAGGTGATAAAAATTTCTCCCACCCCCTATCACCTACTCAGGTGCCGCTTCAGAATAGGTACGAGGTCTTGGATCTAGATGGTCAGTTAGATGACACAGAAGAAAATGATCTGCCCAGTGAACCTCTCAATTATGCTACATCTGTCAGGTGGGTTACCACCTCTAACATTAAAAAGGAATGAAGGGTAGTTGTAGTGGGTGACTCCTTTCTGAGGGGAACAGAGGGCCCCATATGTCGACCAGACCTCTCCCACAGGGAGGTCTGTTGCCTCCCTGGAGCCCAGGTGTGGGATATTACCAGGAGACTCCCTGGGCTGGTCCAGCCCTCTGATTATTACCCACTGCTGATATTTCAGGCTGGCAGTGATGAGGTTGAAAAAAGGAGCATCAGGGCGATTAAAAGAGACTTCAGGGCATTGGGTCAAGTGGTTGATAAGGCAGGAACACAGGTAGTGTTCTGCTCAGTCCCTTTGGTGGCAGAGAAAAATATTGAAAGGAATCGAAGAGCTCACATTATCAACAAGTGGCTCAAGGGTTGGTGTCATCAGCAAAATTTTGGGGTTTTTGATCATGGAGCAACTTTTATGGCACCTGGCCTGTTGGAACTGGATGGGCTCCATTTTTCTGTCAAGGGTAGAAGGATTTTAGCTCATGAACTGGCAGAGCTCATTGAGAGGGCTTTAAACTAGGTTTGAAGGGGGAAGGGGATGTACCGGGCTCTCTGGAGGCAGACCTAAGGGTGGTAAGCTTAAGTTAGGGGTAAAATCGGTAACCCAGCTGAAGTGCATGAATACTAATACACACAGCATGGGAAGCAAACAAGAAGAGCTGGAAGCCA
>VZRZ01002449.1:0-15409 GCA_013398175.1 Climacteris rufus
CTATAAAAGTGTGGAGAACTCGCAACTTGTCATGCATTTTGGGTGATGCCCCAAGGAGGGGGCTTTGTCTGCCCTAAATGTACCTTTGAAGGCCCTTCAAATAAATACCCACCTTTTATTCCCTTACTTCTGCCTGGCCTCAGTTTTTGGGCTAGCCTTTTAGGCATCAAAAGTACAGAATGGGTAACAACTGGCCCTCAAGTTTCCCATGTGACCCCACTGTCACCCCACAGCTATGTCTGATTATTACCTTGGCCCCTTGTTCAGACACATCTTCAACTAATACACTACAGGGTAAATGCAGGGTCTTGGTGCAAGTTCGATGCTTACTTCAGTTTGAAAATAGCTTTACTGGGTTTGTTTTTTCTTCCCTTCTGGTTTTTAAATGTTTATATGTCAAAATATTGAGCTTTCTTTTATTCCTTAGTTTGTACTTTATTGTAATTTTGTGTGTTTAAGATTACCACATGTCTGATTTTTCTTACACAACCAGTAAATATTTTCCAAATTGGTAATTCTTTACTGTCTTTTCACCCCTTTACTGACATCACTGAATGCAGTGAAATTACAACCATCCTCATAAAGACAAACCAAAGCCCAGGATGTTGTTATGAACTGCTGAAACTAAGTGCTCAGGAATTTTCTAAAACCACCATAGACCTTGTTGAAGCCTGTTGACTGCCATTTTAATACAAGTAGATATTTCACTGCCTTCTTTCACAGCAGCATTCTTCAGTGTTTTAGAGTGTATCTGCCCACTGTCCACTGACATTATAATAGTTCAAATGTGTCTTGGGTATAAAGCATATTTTACAAACCCTTTTTTTGTTGTCATTTTTTTTCCCCAAAATATGTAGGGGAGGATTTCTGAGTATTTTGGGGGTTTTGTTTGAACTAAGACAGGTATTTAAATCTTAAAAGTATGGGTTAACTGATAAATGCCAAAGCCTTTAAAATCCAGCAGAAGCTGGTAAAAGACAGGCAGTCATCACTTTGTTTAGGATCAAGAAGCTCTAGAAGATGATTTTAGTAGTTAACACCTTGAGAGCCAGATTTCTGGCCCAGGGGTTTCTGATTTTCCTATGAATGAATGACAGGTATCAAGGTGTGCATTAGTGTGTGGCCCAACTCTGATACTTGAAAGATTTTCCTGGGTGGATAGCCTTGTTCTAGCCAAGATACTTCAGCCCTAAATTCACATAGAGAGGCACTTTATTCATGGTTTCTGATGACACATGGGCCTATGTGTACTTCTTATACCTTATATTTTACAAGAGAGTCTAAACAAAAAAAAAATTTCTGTGGCTTTCAGTGCGATAGGTTGTTATCCCTGAGAATATATTTATAAGTAAATGGGATATAGAAAGCAATTTTAATGCATCTTCTGTCATTGATCTAAAGTTACTGTGTTGGTATATATGTAGTATGAAAAAACACATTTCTAAAACTCACATCTAAGGCAAAAAACAGGAGTATGGCATTACCACTAGATTCTAGTCCTAACTCTGCAGAAAAGGTATAATAACTCTCAGTAGATAACTACCTATATTTTAACCTGCATTTCTAACCGCTTTACTGGTCAGTTTAGACTTCAGTTTTCTGGGAGAAAAACGATTCACAGCTCTTCCTTTAAAGAGATTTTTTTCTTCACAAAATTTGGGGCAGGGGCACAGAGGGTTGTGCTGCTTAAAGCTGGGCTGAGGTTTGCAAGATGAATGAGTCCTGGCAGAATATGACAGAAAAAGACCTCCCTGTAAAACAACTGCAGGTAGTTGTCTCTTGAACTTGTTTGTTGTGTGTGTAGGTATGACCAAAACCTGATGAAAGTATGCATATATGCTACTCCCCCAGGAGAAATGTTTAATTTAGCAGTGTTTCTTGAGATGCCTGGGCCTGTCTAAACAGGAAAATTTACCAGTTTAACTATACTGTTGTAATTCCCTATGGGGATGGAAGGAATAAGTGTATCCATGAAGACAGTTACAGTTGTGGCAGTAAATTTCTTGGAGTAGACAAACCCTTCAGGTTCTGTCCATAACTTGTAAATTCAGACCTGATATCCATAAGATATAATGGATGAAGTTGCAACACAGAGACAACACAGCTGCTTAACCTTAGGGGAAAGAGCAAGGAGGCCTGTTTGTTATTTGACAATATACCCCTACATAGAAAGAACTATCATCACGTCACTCGGTATTGTTTTGTACCCTCTCACTGCTCTGTAGATCTCCATTTTATTTCAATTAGACATTAACTCTTTTAATCATACTCATCTGATTTGGCTCCTTAGACTCATGAAGTGGCCTGTGCCCTTCCCATCCGTGTGGCAGAAGGGTCAATGAGGTATCAGATTTTGCCAGCAGAGAGTTACCATGTGTGGGAGGCATTGTACTGTGATCCCAAATGTGTGCAGCCTACCCAGTGAAGCAGACCTGCCAAAGCACACTCTTTCCTTAGCTAGTCAGATGCTTTGCAGACTCATAGAAATAGATCCTATCAGTCTTCATTTCCCTACATTTGCATATCCAGAGCTGCCTTTCAGAGGCTTCCAAACCCATTTCACTTTTTGCCTGACCATGTAGACATGTTGTAACTTCTCTTACTTTTCCTCAGGTGGTGGAACAAACTCTTGCCTGTGCCCAAAACAGAAGGACCTGCATTGCAATCAGTTACCAACCATCACCAGCACTAAGCACAGTTATTCTTCTTGTTGTTTCCAATGAAAAAATATAGAGAAATCACCAACAGTAATGGCAAGACATGAAGCATAATTTAATTTAGCAAATGCACAACCATTGCCATAAAACATCAGTAGCTTGAGGTCTTCTTTAGGAACGAGCTGTCAGAAGGGGAAGGGGAAAAAAAAAGAGTGGTTAGTATCAAAAGGGCGTTGTCTGACCTGCTGATTTTACAGGCTTTTTTCCATAGTACAAAAGTCCTTTTAAGGACTAGAAGTCTTTCGACCTGATCAGTATTCTTGCCTTCAGAGAATAAATACACTTTTTACATTGAGCTGAATATGAATGTGGCTGCAGACAATTTTTCAGCTTTTCACTCAAGTGCTTACTCCCTCTTTTCCTCCTCCATAAAATATGCAACTGAGCAGACTCCCTTGGAACTAACAGTGACAGATATAATTAATTAGCTGTATAATCTTAAATTGTTGTTCTGGGTTTTATGTTAATTTTTGTAAGAGGAGGTTTAAATCATTAAACTGAACTCTTGGTGGTAAGGACTGTAGTGATGGACCTGATTTGGAAGCTCAAATTAAACAAATTGAAATCTGTAAAATGGTTTGTTCTGGTTTCAGACTGCATCTCAGCTCAGTTCAAATTTAGTATTTAGTGTATTTAGTATTTCGTGTATTTATCATTTCCAGTCCCAGTTTAAACTGCTACAGGTTTCTTTTAGAAATTTGTCTATCCCTGGATACCCTAAATGTTTGCATCCCATGCTGCATTTTCTCTTTGTGTAAATCTGTATTACTGCTAACTACTTCAAACTTACAAGTACCTTAAGAACAAGTGATAGAAAAACGCTTATAAGGAGCAGATATGATAAAGAAATATTTGTTGTGATAGCGACATTTTACAGAGAAGCTTGAGAATTGTGACAAATTTTCATTCATCACAATCTGTATTTTCTCAATCTGTATTTTGTTTTTCACATTTGTAGATAAATTACAAGTTAATTACCAATGTGGTTAGCACACTTTGTGATCATATGGAATAAGTGTAAGTGCACAAATTCAAGACTAAATGTGGCTTCTTTAAGGGACAATTGGAAAGGAAAAGAGTTGTTTACCGGTTTTATCAGTCAATTTTCAGCATATAACAACATTAAAGTTTCATAGTTTCTGTAAGAGTTTCCTTCTTCTTATTTCCTGGAAGAAATCTCTGTTCACAGGTTCTGATGAAGAATCCTGCAGAGCTGAATGCCCAGAATAGGAAACCTCAGCCCATAATAGGAGACTGCTTAATCTCTTAGAGATGAACATAACCCCACAGCTGCCAAGCATATACCAAAAGATCAAGAAGTGCCAATAGAACAAGTATTCATGACAAACTGGACAAATCATCTTAAAAATAGGCTACCTAAGCATTTAAGTTTCAATCTCCTGTGAAGTTGAATCCTTCAGTGCACCAAGTTCAACAAAGACCATTACTACAAAGTTTTGGGAAACAGTAGGGATTTTGGTTTTCACTTATTGTGTGACCTATGGCATTAATGAAGTTACGTGGAGGAGGAAATGGGAGTGGTGAATGCTTTATTATTAATCAGCCTGATTATGACTCAGTCATGGATTAAGAAATTAGAAATCCATTTTCAGATTTGTCAAAGCACTAAAGTTCTTTAAAAATTTTGTGGCTAAATAGCCTGTGCATCTTTTTAACGAAGAATGATCTTAGCTGACATACATTAGTATTGATCCTTGAGACACTTCTAAACATCCTATGCCAAACATGGCCCACTCCTAAATTTAGGGCAGACTTGCCTTCTAAAAATATTTACTGAAGCATAACTAAGTCACACTATGGCGTGCAAAGTCTAGAATAAACAAAGCTCAAACTCACTTGAAGGATTTATTAGACTTGCAGGTGGAGAGTCTAAAGCAGACCTGCAACTTTCTCAGATACAACTAGGTATCCAGTGCTGACAATTCCCAACCATCAGCAACCTCTGCTTCACCCTCCTTGTTGAAAGGACTGATTTGCCCTCATATCTAACCTAAACCATCTTTGCTGTTCATCATCAGTGTTTACTGCTGGACATTTTCCAGCTGGCACACACCCTTCATGAGGTCTTTTGCCCAAAGCCAGGCTGTATATTCTAGCTGAGGCATTTGCAGTGCTGAGCAGAGGAGAAGGATTATTTGCCATGCATTGTAATCTATTCCTGCCTAGTGTATGTCAGGTGGGTGTTTTGCAACAGCATGACATTGTTGCAAGCAGTCACTCCCCACTGAGTTTAGTTCCTAGAACTTGTCCTTACTGAATGTCACCCTACCTTTTCAGACAATTTATCCAGTTAGTCAAGGTAGTTTTGAATTCTAATCCTGTCCTCCGGCATCCAGTCTTTCTCAACTTGACATTTGCTGGAAATTTAATAAGCATGCTCTTCTTCCCATCTAGGTCATTAATGAAAATATTGAATATAACACATCCAGGGCAAACTCTTGCAGAATTCCATTTATGCATCTGCTAGCATGAGGGATTCATGGCAGAGCGATCTGTAAAAGTTAGCAGGCAGATGCATTTAACTGTTACAATTATCTCTTCTTCTAAGTCAGCACACTTTGACTTGAATGCAAACAATTCAAATTCAAGGTGTACGGTTTAAAAATGCAAACATGATTGCATCTGTGTTCATCTGAGCAGCCTGTTTCGCAAGGGACCCATTTCAGAGCTCGTTATAGCTAATGAATGGCTCCTATGAATTTCAGTGGGCCATAAATCAGGTTCAAAAAAAAGGCTAAACATGATCCTTCACTGACACTAAAATAAAGTTCTGCAGAAGTCAGCATTTGATTTTTAAAAAATATTTTTATTAATTAAATTAATGAGTCAGCAAAACTAGTAAAAATTGATTTTTCTCAAATTTTGTACTTTCTCTAAATGATCAAGGAATAAGTTAAACACATTTCAAATTTATTATGCAAACATCTAAGAGTAAATGAATAACTCACTCAAACCTAATTATCAAAAAAAAAAAAAATCTCAGCATGAGCTGATGGTGGGCTTCTCTGGAACAGATCTGTGAGTTCAGAGTCAGCCTCTTCTAGCTCTCACAGATTTTGAAATATTAAATACAGATTAGGGTTTCCTACAGCCTCCGGCAGTCAAATAATTTTGCAATTTTGTAGCTCGATAGCTTATCTACACAGATGCAGAGATAGTAAACTCTTTGTAGAGGACTGCTGTGATTACCTTTAAAATATGTACCAGGAGTTCCTTAAACTAATTTCTGCCTAGACTACATTTTCTTTCCTTGAAAAGGTTAAAGAGTTAACAGTAGCAAGAGTTTTACTGTAGCCTTTTTGATGATTCCAGAAAATGGTTATTTTAATTCCAATTACTAGTTACCATCACAGTTAAAATTTTGCAGCCTGGAGTCTAAACACGGCTCATTTCAGTCAAGTTCACACACAATGAAACTTGAAGGATCACAAGAGCCTTTCCCTTTTATATTTCAGTTTTCCATATGATTACTTCAGGTGTAACCCCTTATTCTCCTCTTTCACAAGTTAGAAGTAAGTGTCCTTACACTCTTTTTTATCCAGCTCCCAGTTGTGGATCTTCAATAAATAATCTTTGTATTTCCCTGCATCATCCTTCAATCTGATTTCACCAGAGTCCTCTTCTGGTGCTATCACTGAAGTTGAAGCTGAATAAAATACACAGTCTGTGCATCTTGAACAAGACAGGGTTTTTAAAAATACGTTCATTTCAAATTAAGGTGGTGAGATCTTGGAACAGGTTGCCTAGACAAGTTACGGATGTTCCATCCCTGAAGGTGGTCAATGCCAGGTAGGAAGCATCTTTGAGCAACATGGTCTAATGAGAGGTGTTCTTGCCAATGGCAGGGTGTTGAAACTAGATGATCTTTAATGTCCTACAAAACACAAACCATTGTATGATTCTTTGAATTACCACTAGATGTCTGCAACATTCAAATCAAAGTCCTCTGCCCTTACACATTGGAGGTAGGCATCACCACAATTTCCTGTGACTTATCTCCTAGAGTTTGGACCATTTTTACAGACCTTTTCAGCTGCTCTTTTCTTTTCTGCCGTTCCAACTTCCATTTCTGTACCTAACCGTCCACAGTGCCCTCTATGTGTGCACTGCTCTCTGCATTTAATGACAAAGGCCTCCTGCTCTCTATTTGTGTGAACTTGCTCACACCAGGATAACAGCAGTCACTGCTGAGAGTAGGGCAGCTCAGCTGGGTAGGAGACTGTCCTGTAAACCTTGGAGTGACAAGATACACAAATTGCAAACCAGACTGCTTTTCCAAGAGGGAAATGCGAAGGAGGATGGAAGAGAGGGAGGCTATTGAGAGACAGATTAGAGTCACATCTTTGAACTGACAGACTGTGCTTGTTAAAGATAAGCTTCTATTTCCCTTTTGCATTTATTGCATCTAAACTTAAAATATTTCACCTTACTGTATTTTGTTTGACAGGAAGAGAGTTACCTTTCTCAGAATTTCTGTTACCTTGACTGTCCTCTTTGGGAGGCCTTGTGTGACAAATCTTCTGTTCATCCATCACTTTGCTATGGGACGAGTTCTGAGAATGTCGGAAGGGTTTAGCTGTTTGTTTGCACAATGCTGAATATTTTTCTTGTGTAATACAGTTTATAAATTAGGTGGTCTACTTGGAAATATCTGATTTGTAGTTTGAAATATGGAAAAGCTTAAACCATGCAACAGTTGGGAATCTTCAGCTCAGACAGCCACTTATGTACCCTGCACACAGACGTTGCTATTCACCTGGGCCCTCCACCCTCTTGTCCTGCTCACTTGTTTTGACTTGTTTCAGATACTTTAGGAAACAAACTGTGAATATGCCTATAGGGAAGGTGTTTGGTTTTTGTACTAATCCTCAAGTAGACACTTGCTGTGATAGTGGTATTTCCACTTGAGCTTTGCCAGAGAGAGGCAGTCTAGCCTACCATCCTATAAAAATACACTATTTATCTTCCAGTAGACTGTGGAGAGCTGCCAGCCCCTGGCACTGGAGTTCCCTGCACTCCCTTGGAGGAGAGATGCCTGAGAGTCAAATCTCCCCAGAGATAAGAACTCTCCTAAAAGTTATGGTGACAAAAAAGTTACCCCCAACATGCCTTGCTTCTTTTATGGTAATAGTCCGTATCCTGTTGGCTAACTGGTGTCCACCCCACCCCTGCCTTCCCTATATAAACCCCCTGTGAGTACCCCTGAACGGGGAAAAGCCCAGCCTCTGGCTCCCTTCCCAGGGATGGCTGAATAAAGCTTACCTGTGGAATTCACCACGCAAGGCTCCCTTGTGTCTCTCCGTCCCTGGGCTTGCCCAGGTGGTCTCTTTGAGCTGATCTCACAGAGACCTGAATCACTATGAGCTGAAACCATTTGTAGCCAAAGCAGCCACACTCTCTGAGCCCACCCACCGCTCCGGAGAAGTTGCAAAGGCCCCTGGAAAGGCTCTTCCCTTGCGGGACGCTTTCTCTAGGAAGGTCACAACCCCGGTCAGCCCTTGGGCACCCCCCAGAAGCGACAGTAGACAGGACAGGTGCTGACCTGAGCACCCAGCACAAGACCTGCAATGCTGACTGAGTTTTCATGCACTCTTCCCACACTAATAGTAAATCTAATTAGCAATTAGTAAAAATACCTTTTTTTGTGTCAAAAAAATAGGAAAAAAAATCAATATATTGTTATAGACTTCACTTGTGATTTTCAGCTAGCTGCTTCAACATCTGTTTTTTAGTTTTACTTTCAGGAAGTAGATGTTGGCACTTTTGGGTGGAAAGCACTGTGAAAATGTGATAACCTTCTCAAAAAGAAAAACGGTTTTGGAAATAAAGCAAAATAAGGCCTGTCTTCTCGTAAAGATTACCAGCTTCCTAACTAGGTGAAGGCAGAGTTTCCCTAATTTAGATTTCATTTTCATTACAACACAGTGTGAAACAATCCATTTCAGTGAAAAGCCATCATTCCATGATATTTTTTCAGCCAAACCAACTGAGATCTGATGGTTGCAATTCAACCTAAGAAAGGAAGGTTTCCTAAGGCAACCATGTGGAAGTGAAAATTGCCTCTGACAGAATTGTATTACAGGCATATTTGACAATTATGCAACAAGCATGTGTGACTGAGACCTCTCTCCCTCTCTCAGCATGTCACATATTTGACTAAGAAGAGCCACTTTATGCCTGGAGGCAAGACTGCAGTGCCTGTTTGCGTGCCTGCCAGCACTACCCTTGTGAGAGCAGGCACGGTCTCATCCACCAGCACCACTCCTTCCTGCTGGTTTAAACAACCCTCTGACTGTTCTGATTTATTCTGAAGGCACTCACTCCCTGTATCAGTATAGCTCCACAGACAGGACATTTGATATGTTTAGAGACATAACTTTCCTGCCAAATTTTGAAAGTACCCTGGGTATTCTAGTAGTTTATTTGAACTGCAGTGTAACTTATACACATCTCCTCTTCCACATAAATGTGTACTTCATGCTGCTGTTTTCAGTCTTCCAGTCTTGGAATAAGGATCAGAGATGCTCCTTACACAGTGGGAAAGAGTTTGTTTTCAACAGTCCTAAATCCATGCTAAATATACTGTTTTCCACTACTGCTATGGTCCTGTGATACAGAATGTCATCACAACAGAGGTTTTATACTCACAACTTCCCACAGGAAGGAACACAACTGGTCCTGGTGGCAGGATTTGCAACATGTGAGATGCCTTCCCACCAGTCTTCCCAAATGTGAAATCTAAGGTCCTGCATGCTCAGGAAAAATCACTGATCTAATCTTACCAAACAAAAGGTATTCCAGAATTATTCCATGTGTAGAAACTAGTTTGTAAGGCAGTACTTTTTAGGAAAAGTAATCTATAATTCAGTGACTTTAGTTTGAAAGCCTGTCTACACCAGATTCTGAGTTGAATGGTCTTTTGTTAATTAATTAGTTTGTAAGTCTGGGATAAGTGTATTAGAATTCTCTTCTGAATTTCACTTATTAGAACAACCCATCCTATAGCCTCAGTTACACAGATCAGTTACTGTAACAGGAAAGATATTTGTCAAATACAAATGCAACCTCAAGAAAACAGGCATCTCTAGTCATACTAGGGACATATTCTTGTGTTAGTCAAAAAAATGTAAAGATTATTCTGAGTTCATTAAATATTGCTTTCCAGTGGGCGGATGTGGAAATAAATTTGTCTGTAGTCTGAAGTGATTTCATATGGAAACAATTCCCATATGACCAAACCACCCGTCTGCCTCTGTACCTCTCCTCACACGAACTCTTGTATCTGCTGGCTGGCTTGAGGTGCAGTTAGCTTCCGAAAGATTAAGCAAATAAGCAGCTAGGTAGTGGAGTTTATTCCTCCAATCCAAATCAAAGAGAAGGCCAACCTCATATCTTGTTGGATATTAGAGTATCTCTCCAGCCCGACAGCTTTTGTTACTGCTCCCCTTTCAGAAGAAGCTTTCATCAGCATTTACATCTCTGTTGAGATACAGATCTCTTTGCTGTTTGGCATGAACACGGGAGAAACCGCACATCGTTTGATCTCTGGAGCAAGTGCTTAATCTTGTCAGTGTGCATTTAGCAGTTAGACAGCGCCTGGGGACAAGGCCGCTGAAATTCAGCTCTCTTCTCAGCTTGGGCACCGCTGCTCTGACTGCTTGGAAGCCCTGCCTTGTTGGGTCCCAGGCCAGTGGTGAGTCACAGGAAAGGGAGGCACACTGCTGTGACTCTCTTCTCATCAGTCGTTAAAAGCAGTTTCCTGTACATTGTGTGGGGAGTTAAACCCTGATAGTGCACACAGGGAATCCTCAAAGCGTGTCACCAGGGTCAAGCTCTTAAGGGACCTAGCAGGATAAGACACCAAAGTGGCCATACAAAGCCTGGGAACATGTAGGGACATCCATACCTAGGAATGCAGGAACCTGCAAAGTAAGATGCTTGATGGTTTGGCAGCAGCATGTTCTACGTTCTATTTCCTTTTCCTATTCTCTTCACTGGGTTTCATCTTGATCTTTTTTTTTCCCCCCAGAAAGGGGAAGAACTTTACCTACTTTCTTTGCTGGTATTGTACTCTCTGGAAATGTAGATTATGTCTCAGAAAACAGAAATACCAACCTACAGAAACCCGTGCTGATACGGGAAGGGCCACAGTAAGACCAGCCTTGGAATCTGCCCACAATCAAGATCTTTCCTTCTCCCATAGGCTTGTGTCCTCAAACACATTGTCATGAAGGCACAGCCTGATGTCTTTTTGACTCTTCAGCTCAGTTGTCACCCAGGCAAAGCCTCAGTAAAAACAGTCCTTCATGAGAATGAAAATTTGTCCAACACAGACTAAACACAGATTTTTATCAGAGAAGTTATTGAAGTTGGGCTAGAAATGACAGCTGACAAAAAACATAAGGGAAGGATACCAGGTTTAGTGAGATCAGGATAACTACTACTAACAGGAGAGGTGTGGCTAAATTATGTGCCAAAAATGTATCTAGTAGATGCAGCAATTCCCTTCTGATCTCTTCTGTGCCTGAAGAAACACAATAAATTATATGAAAGTATTTGTAACATAACTTTCTTGAATTAAGCCTGACTTCAGAAGTGCATTTTCCCCTGCCACCAAATGGCAAAAGCCACACGTGTAATTTTAAATATATTGCAGCAGGTAAAATGTGTGTTCATCCCACAGTCAGTAAGTACAATTCACCAACTATTTTACAAAAGGTTGAATTTTTCTCATTTATATTTAGCTGTTGGATCTCTCTCTCACTCCTTTACATGAAGAGACGTGCCAATGTGCATATCTTCTTGAGGTTTTGGGGTTTTTTTCAAATTCCATTAATTATCCCATGAGTGTTTTGATAAGAGGTCAGCAATTGCATTATGAAACAAGCACGTCTTTCTGCTACCAAACTGCAAAATCAAAACAAAATAGATAAATACTATGGGATGAAAAGAAGACTTGTTAATTAAGACCATTAACCATGTTTTTTTTCATAGCTTTCATCTTTTATTAAGGTTTAACTGAAAGATATTGAAACTAAGTAGTCTAACCTGTAAAATGTGTATTATCTCTTGAAGACAACATGGCTTGTCCTGTTTTCCACAACAATTTTGTATATTATTACTGTCAACAAGAAATCATTTTCTACCATGCATTTAAGATCAAAAACTGCTGAGGCAAGAGGAGGAAGTTGTTCTGCTTATCTATATTTCAACTTGGATGTATGCATAATGGATTTTTTTACACCCCTTCTCTGATGGGCCATGATCCTGAATAGAATGTACCTTGGAATATTTACCTCCCAATAGACTAGAGAGTACAGATGTGGAAACTGGGTAGCTTAGAAGTCCATCATCTTTCTGCCCTGACTCATATAGTCAGAAAAAGCTTAATGTGTGCCACAGCAAGTGAAAATTAGCAGGGCCCGACATGAATGCTAGCCAGGTTGTGATTTAATATCTATAAAATATTATGAACTCTTACATACCATGTTTTGCAACTGAACTCATGTCAGGGTACACAGTAGCTCTCCAGAACAGAAACAGCATCCACAGCATGATTTTGACATCAATTAAGCTTTTCTCATTTATGAGCAGAAACAGGTCAGACTGAATATTTGGCTTTCTGTGCCATGAATGGAGAAGGATTACGCAGAACTACAAATATATTGCACTTACATTTTCCAGAATGTCCTTGGTGAGAGCAATCTTTTCAGGATCCATGTCTTTCAGAATTCAGGGCGACTTGGAAGCTCTTTTTTAATAAATATATGCTGCGTGCATGTGTTTTCAACTCATTCATCCACTCAGTCATTCATTCCTCTAAAAAAATTCTCTGCTTGGCAAAATGGGGCATAAATTTAGTCTGCAGCTGTTCCCACGGGCTGCTGAGTTTAATTGAAAGTAGTTGTGATCCACTGTCAAGGTGGGCACTAAAACAGAAGCCTGCTGGAAATCTTGGGCTTGGTGCATGAGACTGGTAAACTGCTTGGCTGCTGAGCAAGGGCTGTCACTGCGCGTGTGAGTGACACCAGTGCTCTGGAGGGAAGCACTCCTGCTCTGGACCCCTCTAAAAGACCAGAGCCGTGTTTGTCCTAACACAGAAGATGGGTGTACAGAGTCAGCAGCGTGCCGCTGCATTCAGCGCAGTAAGCAATTGAAAACTGTATTTGGCAAGTGTTTTCCCCATTCGGCTTTGTCCTTTTCATATGTATATTTACAAGCAAATTAAACCCCATTCTTAGTGTGGTAATGGTTGAACTATCCAAAGCAAAGCAAACACACACTGCAGACAGTGATGCTGGCTCTTACATTTCAGGTACCAGCTTCCTACCAGGCAGGGATTTCCTCCTTGGAACAGCCTGTTTGCATTGCCCACCTAAACTCCACACCAAATATAGCACCCTTTGCTGTTCAGTAACTCCACTTTATAGACTATTTGTCTATCTGGAGAAACCAAAATTCACCACAGGCAATTAATTCTGGCTTACCTACTTTACCCTGGCAGGAGCGAGGTGCTCGAGACTCACCTGACTCACCTGACGACTCTGAGAAGGCAATTGAGTGAGGTGTGGTGGTAATGTTTTTGCAATAGGGAAGATTTGCAAATACAGGCAGCATCCTCGCAGCAGGTCGACTGCTTTAATGGAGAAGACAATACTCATACCTGTTGCCAGGCATCCACGTCTGATCTTCAGATATGAGCATGAGAAAAAACTAAAAACAAAAACCACAAAAAAAAAACCCAAACAGCAACAACAACAAAACCACAAACAAACCAACAAACCCCCAAACACATAAAAACAAAACAAAAAGAAAAATCTCAAACCTCTGAAGAGTAGAGGAGAGGAGGTGACTAAGGAGTTAAAAAATTCGAGAGCTGCCTAAGAAGGGACAGCAGCGAAAAGGGGAAAACAGCTGCAGCTCTGAGTGTTAAAACTTCTTCCTCCGAGTAGTTCAATATCCGACCGCCTGCTCCATGCAATCGGAGGCAGGGAAGCGGGCGGCGGTAGTATTTTAACACTTCATTTGCAGGCTGAAGGGGTTTTCCTTGTCGGCCACCTTTCCTTGGAGAGAACACATTTGCGCGGTGTGCCCAGTCCGCTGCATTGTCACCGTGTCGTTCCGCGCCCCGAGCCCCGCAGCCCCGGGAGCCGCCGCCGGTGCTCCCCCGTTATTCCTCCCCAAACCAGGTGGCAACGGGCTTGTAAGAGTTTAATAACACACTATATCCTTTGATTTAAAAAAAAAAAAAAAAAAAGAAAAAAAAAAGAAAAAAGAGGAAAAAAAACCCCTGCTTTCTAAGACGACTCGGGAGCAGCGTTAATTAACTGTGGAGCAACTTTAATTGTCAGGAAAACGCTTTCTGTCTTTCTCACGCACAAGTCGGTGAAGAGAACACCTGAGCTACCCTGAGAAACTAATCTTACAAAATATAGGAAAGTACTTTGAAACGTCTCCTCGGGACAGAGTTTTTTGCAATATAACTCAGGGAAGAAAGGGGAGAAAAAAATGTCGTCTTCGACCTACCACTAAATGACATGAATGAGTGTAGCAACTCAGCCAAAAGCCCTTGCCACCCTGTCACCTCCCCCTCCCAGCAGCTTTCAAAGAATTCAGGGATGAAACACCTAAAATAAATCCCAAATCCTGCCCTAGTGGTTGCCTTCGCATTTCCAGCGCCTCTCCATGTGCGACAAGGACATCGTTCTGCCGCGGCGGGGATCCCCGGCCGCCCCATCGCCAGCCGCCGCGTGGATGCTCGGCAGAGCCTGGGGGCCTGAAGGCGCCTTCTCCGTCTCATTTATTTCCAGGCGATTTCACGGAAATTCGTTCTCCCGTAAAGGCGTGGAACTGCTCATGTGCCCGCAGAAGCAAATTCTGGACCTTTTGCTCTGTAAATAAAGAAGCCCACCCTCCTAAGGAGCGTCGCGGTGTGTCGCTTTGGGGCAAGCAGAGAAAGCAGAGAGGAAAAACGAGTTTTTCCGGGGGGGGAGCGAATTGGCTGTGATTTGGAGCAAAACACCCTAAGTTTACAGGACACCCCGACGCCCGNGAGGGGAAGGGGAACGGGGAGGCAGCTCCTCGCTCCCGAAAGAAGCACCGGTGCAGCGATGGGGAGAAAACCGAGTCGAGGCGTAGAGCCCTCTGCTCAGCAGCAGCCGGGATGTGCGAGCGGACGGCTTTATTGCCCGCGGAAGGAGAGCTTGTAGGGCGTGCGGCAGCTGGAGGGTGCAGCGGGTGTATAGGCACACGCATACACATCCTCCTGTCTCGAGGGATGAGGACAGGCGTAAATCAAAGGATGTTGCCGGCAATAATAATATTAATTACAAAAAAAAAAAAAAAAAAAAAANAGAGGAAAAACGAGTTTTTCCGGGGGGGGAGCGAATTGGCTGTGATTTGGAGCAAAACACCCTAAGTTTACAGGACACCCCGACGCCCGGTGCGAGGACCCGTGTGATACCGGCAGAGCCCCGCGCCTCCCCGCCGCCCCCGGCACCATCACACGGGTCAGCCACGGAGCTCTGCGCAACCTGCGAGTGTTCCCCCTCCTCCTCCCGAGCCCGGGCAGCGCCGCCGGGGCGGCTCGGTCCCCGCGGGGTCCCGCTGCCGACGGGGCGCACACGCCGGGTGGCGCTGCGAGCCCGCGGCAGCCCCGGCCCCGGGGCCCG
>VZRZ01002451.1:0-12952 GCA_013398175.1 Climacteris rufus
GGATTTCCAGCTCTCACTGGGATGTTTGGCACGCAGAGCATGCCTGGGGCTGGGAGGGGTTTGTGCTGGGGGAACAGCTCTGCCTGAGCCCCACAGTTGGCACCAATTCCCATGTTGGGCACTGATCCCCACACAGGGCATTGAATCCCACACCAGGCACTGATCCCCACACCAGGAACAGTGAATTCCACACTGGGCACAGGGATTTCCCACGCCAGGCACAGTGAATTCCACACTGGGCACAGTGATTTCCCACACCAGGCACCAATTCCCCGACTGGGCACAGTGATTTCCCACACCGGGCACAGTGAATTCCACACTGGGCACAGTGATTTCCCACACCAGGCACCAATTCCACACTGGGCACAGTGATTTCCCACACCAGGCACAGTGAATTCCACACTGGGCACAGTGATTTCCCACACCAGGCACAGTGAATTCCACACTGGGCACAGTGATTTCCCACACCAGGCACAGTGAATTCCACACTGGGCACAGTGATTTCCCACACCAGGCACAGTGAATTCCACACTGGGCACAGTGATTTCCCACACCAGGCACAGTGAATTCCACACTGGGCACAGTGATTTCCCACACCAGGCACAGTGAATTCCACACTGGGCACAGTGATTTCCCACACCAGGCACAGTGAATTCCACACTGGGCACAGTGATTTCCCACACCAGGCACAGTGAATTCCACACTGGGCACAGTGATTTCCCACACCAGGCACAGTGAATTCCACACTGGGCACAGTGATTTCCCACACCAGGCACAGTGAATTCCACACTGGGCACAGTGATTTCCCACACCAGGCACAGTGAATTCCACACTGGGCACAGTGATTTCCCACACCAGGCACAGTGAATTCCACACTGGGCACAGTGATTTCCCACACCAGGCACAGTGAATTCCACACTGGGCACAGTGATTTCCCACACCAGGCACAGTGAATTCCACACTGGGCACAGTGATTTCCCACACCAGGCACAGTGAATTCCACACTGGGCACAGTGATTTCCCACACCAGGCACAGTGAATTCCACACTGGGCACAGTGATTTCCCACACCAGGCACAGTGAATTCCACACTGGGCACAGTGAATTCCCACGCCAGGCACAGTGAATTCCACACTGGGCACAGTGATTTCCCACACCAGGCACCATTTCTCACCCTGGGCACCAATTCCCACTTCCCTCAGCAGGCACCAACCCCACTCCCAGCCAGAGCACGATGCTGCAGCTCCAGCTCCAGCCTGGCAGGACAGGCAGAAGATCCAGGCAGCTGAGATAGGCTGTTTCCATGATTAATTATTTGGGATGAGTGAGGAACAGGAGCATTAATCACCCTCTGTGCTGCCTCCCTGTCCCTCCGTACTCCACAATTCCCAGGGATGCCGAGCGTGGCTGGGGGAGCAGGACTTTGCTGAGGAGCAGCACGAGGTGGTGCACGGCCTCTTGTCCTGCTCCTGCTGCCCAAAACATCTCCTAGGAAAGGGAAGGAAGGGAGAGCCTGGCTCAGGAGGAGACAACAGCATCGCTGAGAGGGGAGGAAGGAGCAGCTGCAGCCCTCCAAAATGTGGGGCTGTGCTTGGGCAAACACAGAGGGTGCTGCACAGTCTGTGCACCCCAAATGATGGCATCTCGTCAAGATAAATGTGTGAGCCACAAATAAACCCTGCATCTGTACTTGATATAAACCCTGCATATTTATTAATGTATGATCCATACTCCTGTGCCTGTGCACATCTCCAGGCCATGCATATTTATAAAATCCTCAGCCTGATGGTCACTAATTTACTGATTATTTTTTTTTTTACTGCAAAGAAATTCTGCCTTTTGTGGTGCTCGCACAGATCAGATGCAAAGTTATTCAGATTAATCAAAATTACAGCTGAATGTTAAGTGCTGCAGGAGGCTCTCATGATACTGAATCTCTGTGAAATAAAATGGCTGATGAAATTTCATTTAACAATAAACAGTGGTGCCCAGGAGAGAAAAAAATCCCCCTCATTGTACAGCAGCAATGATGGGCTCCAGGGAATTTTGTACAGAACAGGATCTTTCCTGCATAAAACCAAAGCATTTCCCTGGGAGCAGCGGTGCGGGCACATCCCTGACGCCAGGAGCAGCTCCAGAAGGAGCCCAACCAGGCAGAGAGGGACAGCAGAGCCACCCTGGCTGGGTGGACGGGGCAGAGCCAGGGCTGCTCCTGCTGGAAGGAGGTGCTGGAGTCCCTGAGGAGCAGCTCCATACCCAGGGCAGTGCCCAAGGAACAGCTCCGTGCCCAGGGCAGTGCCCAAGGAGCCACCTGAAAGGGAGCAGCAGGAAGCATCACCTCTCACACTGCCTGGGCTGTGGGGAGCCTCAGCTTTGGGGGATTTTGGGACATCCAGTGTTCTACAGGCAGGGAGGGGATGGACAAACTCCTGGGCCAGGTACACTGGTGGCCATCCCTCCCCAGGCTCCGGGTCTGCAGCTCCCTGCCTGCTGGGAACCCACTGCCAGGGCCCTCCACACCCCCCTTGTCTCAGCCATCTCTCTTGGTCCCTGTCCTGCTGTTTTGGGAGAGATGTGGGGTTCTGGGGATGTTTCTGGAGTGTCATTGAATCCCAGAAGGGTTTGGGTTGGAAGGGACCTCAAATCCCATCTCGTCCCAGCCCTGCCACAGGCACCTTCCAGAGCCCAGGTTGCTCCAACCCCCATTGCATGAAAGCCTCAAAAAGTGGATTTGAGCTGTTGCTCCCATGGGAATCTGCCAGCAGAGGTGGAAGGGTGCAGTGAGGAGGAGTCAGGAGGCTGCTTGGCCCTGTCCTCCCCGGGCTGCCCTGTCCTGGGTGGTGGGATGATCCCACAAATGCTCTTTGGGGTGCTTGCAGAGCCCCCAGCACAAGGGCAGAGCCACTGGTGGCTCCTGAGCTGGTTCTGCTCAGGCTCAGGAGGTGCCTGGGTGCTGAAGAGGCAGAGGAGGCAGAGGAGGACAGAGGAGGACAGAGGAGGACATTCCTCAATCCCAAACCTCCACGCCCTCCTGGCCACATGGACCCAGCCCCAGCTGCTCTGTCCCTGTCCCTGTGCCCTCCAGAGCAAAGAGCAGCTCTGCAGCTGCTCAGGACAACGTGTGGAGCTTTGTGCCTTTGAAAGAGAGCCCTGTGTGCTGAACAGGAACTGTGCCCTCCCCACTCACTGCTCCTGCTGCTCCAGATGTGGGAGGGGATGGAGTTCAGACCTTCTGGGTCTCCTCAGAAACTTCCAGGGTGCTCAAATCCCACGAGGTTTTTAAACCCAGACATCACCCGGAGGGCCAGGGGCAGGGTCACCCTCACTGCAGTGGGCACAGCAAGGTGGCAGAGCCTCCTCAGCTCGCCTGCAGCGTGGTCCCTGCTCCCTGCTCGGCACAGCACAGCCCCTCCCTGGATGTGGGTTTGGATCTGGGACTCCTCTTCCCACTGAGAGGTGTTTCACCCATCCGTTCACTCAAACATCATGTGCTTTTATGGCCATTTATTTCTTAACTGTGGAAAACTCACAGCAGATTTTTATCACCTGAAATTTATATTGCACCAGTTGGAGAGTTTAATCCCAGGGGGAAACACTCCAGGTGGAAATTCAGGTTTTTATGCCACTGTAAAACCTCTGGTGGCAGCTGTGAGCAGCAAGGCTGGGGGTGCAGGAGGAGTGTGCCCATCCTCACTCCCAAAGCATCCAGTGTTCCTGGGAAGGCACTGCAGGGAAGAGAATGGATCATCAGCAAGGGGTGGCTGAGAGTCAGAGGCCCAGGACAGCAGCATCCTCACCCTGCCCTCCTGCCCCACCTTCCTGCTGCCCCACAGAACCCAAAGTCCCTGCCCAGCCCAGGGGGAGCAGAGAAACGTGGAATAAAGGAATTCCTGCACACAGAACATGCCAGCCTGGGATTCCTTCCTAGCAGCAATAAACTGACTCCTAACTGGGACACCTCATGTTTTACTGGGGAATGTGAGGGGCTGGAGGTGTCCAGGGCAGGGAATGGGGCTGGGAAGGGGCTGGAGCCCCAGGAGGGGCTGAGGGAGCTGGGAAAGGGGCTCAGCCTGGAGCAAAGGAGGCTCAGGGGGCCCTGCTGGCTCTGCACAGCTCCTGCCAGGAGGGGCAGCCAGGGGGGAAATTGGGATTTCTCCCAGGGAACAGCGACAGGAGCAGAGGGAACGGCTTCAGGCTGGGCCAGGGGAGGCTCAGCTTGGACAGCAGCAGGAATTTCCCCATGGAAAGGGAGCTCAGGCCTTGGAACTGCCCAGGGAGGTTTGGAGTGCCCATCCCTGGAGGTGTCCCAGGAATTCCTGGATGTGGCACTCAGGGCTGGGGACAGGGTGGGGATGGGCACAGCTTGGGCTCCATGGGCTGGGAGGGCTTTTCCAGCCTCAGGGATCCTGGGAATCGAGCAGAGGCTGCAGAGGCCATTCCAGCCTCCTGGGAGGGAGCATTCCCAGCACTTCAGATGCCCAGGAGACTCCCCATTATTTCTTAGGCTCGTTGATAGCTCGTGCTCAGTGGGAAATGTGGGATACCCCTGGACTCAGCCTTCCCAGCCTGTGAAAGAATTCCCATGTCAGCCACTCCCAGCCCTGCAGCAGCTCCTGCCCAGGTCATTCCATGCACTCAGGATAGGGGAATTTCACAAAACCCAGGAGCAGAGCTGGAAAGAGACAGAACAGATAATAAATATATTTCAAATTAGCTTTCCTTTTCCTGGTTTTCAGGTTAACATCACCATTCATTCCTCCTTCCCCACATAAATAACAGAGCAGACTTGAACAATGAGATAAAATTTCAACTTCCATTTTTCACCCTCCCGGTTTAGTCCTAACTGAGATGTGTGGGATAAAGAAGGGGAATAAAAGGGAGGGAAACGATGGCCACGGTGATAAAAAAGGAGCAAAAAGAAATCCCTGTTTTCATATCAAAAATTCCAACAAAAGGAAAATGTCTTTCCAAAAGACATTTCTTTACCAAAAGGTAAGGAAGAGCTCAGAGTGCTGTGGAATTAGTTTAAGGTCTATCCCAGTCTTTAAATTTGCCCAATAAAAAGCTTTCATCCTGCTTGCCCTCGACATAAATCCTGTGTGACCGTATATTAATATTATATATTGATATAATACATAAATGACAATTACAATAGTATAAATTATATCTATATTAATTAATTTTAGTAATTTTCAAATACATTAAATGCAGGCACAAGTACAGTGTCTGTGCTCTCCTATCCCAGAGGGAAGAGCTGGTTAAGAAGTCAACTCTCCCTTTTAAGTGACTTTTCTTTAAAAAGGAGTTCTGATAGTCTGAACCTTGAGCCCAGATTCAAAGATAAATCAGAGCTAAACACAGGCAGGGGTTTCCAAACCTGGCTCCAACAAATGAGGCAGCACAAAGCAGAGACCTCCTGTCCCAGCGCTGAAATATTTGTGTGTCCACCAGAATCTTCATTTGCATTAATTCCTTCGGCTGAGGCCAAGTGGCTGCTGCATCCCCAGCGTGCAGAATAAACCCGAGCTGTTAATTGCACTCATTGGCTCACTCCAATTTATAATCATTTCCCATTTTTGGAAATTGCCCAGAATTTCTCCTTCCCTTTATTGATGGCACTGACTGCAGGGCTGGAGGAGACCCCAGAGGCCCTTGCACAGCCCCTCGTTCAGAAGTGATAGATGCCTTCACCGTGTCTTTTCTCTGCCGAAACGAAAATTAAAACACTGAAAAATGATGTAACAAAGTGCTCGGCATAATTGATTTCCCCAGCAGAGTTATCATTTCTGTGCAAATTCACAAGGGGCTGCCATCAACAATACTGGAGAGGTTTAAACCACTCTCTATTAGTGGCTCCTTGGATCTCCAGCACGCTCTGAAGGCTCTGGTAGAAGTCATTTCAATAATGTGGCTGTGGAACAGAGAGCAGCAAACGGGCCCTGGCACCTCCTGGGGAGGAGTGCCCAGCATGGGGACACAGCCCAGCCCCTCGGGTTGGAGAGCAGGGACAATTTCTTCACTGAAATCCTTCAGAGAATCCTGCAATCTCCTGAGCTGGGATCACCCAGCCCAGCTCCTGGCCCTGCACAGACCCCAACAACCCCACAAGGGTTGACCAAACCCCCCTGGAGCTCTGGCAGCCTTGGGAATGTCACCATTCCCTGGGGAGCCTGGGCAGTGCCCAGCACCCTCTGTTGGAAGAACCTTTTCCCAAATTCCAGGCAAACCCTCTCCTGGCACAGCTCGGTGTCACTGAGCTTGCCCAGCCCTGGGGCAGTGGTGGAATCACCATCCTGGAGCATCCACAGAGGGAGGGGAGGACACTGGGGACACTTTACTGGCCACGGTGGGATTGGGCTTGATGGCCTTGGAGGTCTTGTCCAACAGGAAGGATTCTGTGGTTCAGTGCAGAGAGGGAAACACGGGCCAGCATCCCAGCGGGATGTGCTCACCGCACCGGGAATCTCCAGCACCGCTTCGTTCCCAGGACACAACTCCTCATCCCGGCTCCAGGAGATGCCACAGCCGAGCAGCACTGCCCCTTCCCCGCAGCCCAGCTCCCCTGTCAGCCCATCCCGAGCTCCCAGAGCCTGCCAGGAGCCGGGAGAGGCTTCTCCTGCTGCACCTTTGGGCAGGACGCCAGCGCTCCCTCCCCGCGCTGCCGCACACCCCGGCAAAAACAACATATGGCAGCGGGTGCTAAATGTCAGCAACCAGATGATCCATGGAAAGCACACGAAAAGGGAATGCAGACTGCTCTGAACACCTCGGCAGGGGCTGCAGGAGCCTCCAGGAGCTGCTGCCTGTCTGAGCTGTCCCATTTCAGGGCCAAAAAGGACATGGGGCACGCGGGTACCACCACTGGGTGATGTCCAAGGCCTTCCCGGGGAGCAGGATCTGGCCATAGAGCCATGGAATAATTTAGCTTGGAAATGACCCTTAAGATCGAGTCCAACCATTCCCCAGCACTGGCAAGGCCACCACTGCCCCGTGTCCCCAAGTGCCACATCCACAGGGCTTTGAAATCCCTGCAGGGACGGGGACTCCACCACTGCCAGGGCTGGACAGCCCATTTGGGGAAGAAACCTTTCCCAATATCCAACCTAAACCTCCCCTGCTGTGCCCTGGCAGGAAGCACCGAGCTCTTCTCCTTCCCCCAAGGCACAGGGAAACCCATCCCTCCTTTCCCATGCCAGAACCTCGGAGCTGGAAATGCACTTTAATGCTTTTATATCCCCTCTCATCCATATTCCAGTATCACCCTCGTGTCTTTTTCCCTCTTTCCAAAGGCAGCTTTACCTGGAATTGCAGCGAGCTCACAGCAGAGGCACAGCCTGCATGGCAGGAAAACTGCCTCCACCTCCTCCAGGGAGGGCTTCTTATTTTCCTTGGAAAACGTGGCCAGATGAGCCATAGATCACAGCCCTTAAGCACTCAGAGTTTCGAGCTGCACCTGGGGCTGCACTCGAGCATCTCTTTGTGCTGCTGGAATATTTTAATCCAGTTTGCTCCGCTCTCAGAGTGGCACCAGGGAACGGCCTTTTCATGGCTTAGGCAGGAGAGTCTGGAAAATGCTTCCCTGGACAAAGAGCTGGCAGCTTCCCGGGAAGATATTCTGTGTTGTAAGAGGGCTCTGTGAAGACAGCAGCCCTGGGCTTAGCAGCTCTCACAAAGCCAAAGCAGTATTTAAAAATTGAAAGGAGTGGAAGAGAAAGGCAGGGAACCTCAGGTCACTGCTCAAAGCGGTGGCACCCCTGGAGATGAAGGTGACACCAGAGCCCTGTCACTGTCCCCCTGCTGCAAACGGGTGCAGAGCAGAGCTGAAAGCCCCAGGGGATGCTCAGCACAGCTTTTCCACCTGGGATCCAACAGCAAACCCTGAGCTCTGGTCCCAGACACATCCCTGGGGCTGAGTGCCCTGTGCCCACCCCAGGAGAGCAGGGGGGGTCTGGGCACCACCCAAACCATCGGTGTCCCCTCCCTGTCCTCACCCAACCATCAGCAAGGTCACCCGTGGAGATCCAGCCGTGCCCTGGTGCCCCTGGCTCAGCCACATCACACAGCTTTGATCCTGACTTTGCCGTGACAAAAGGAAGGTTTGATTTGTCTCCTGGAGCCTGAATCAGAGCCTTTTCCCTACAGTAGAAATATCAACCCCCAGGGATGATTTATAATCCTAAATACACTGATATCCTAAATAGGATGGTTTGGGTCTGCCCAAAGCAATATCCTACAGAGAGAGAGGACAAGTGATGGCAATCGTTTGTTCATGTGTCACTGGGCATTAGAAACAAGGCAGCATTAAAAATAAATCCAATTCATTTGCTCTGGGCTTATCTTTGAAAAACATGTTCATTGAGCCGTGGTTTGAGTGTGTTTGAGATCAGCCACAGGAACTCAACCAGGCTGGAGCCTGTAATATAAAGGAAAGTAAAACTTCAAATTACCAGTTGCCAACAAAGCAGGGGCTGGAGTTGTACATTCCCTGTGCTTATCCTGACACACAGCAGTGACATTATCCAGGGAAAGCAATTCTGCACATCAAGGACAGGCATTGCCAAGAGCAGCCACCCTGGGGCACAGGGGACACTGGGGACAGGCAGGGGCTGGGCTGTGGCACAGAGATCTGAGCTGAGGGCACAGAGCCAGGCCCTCCACAACCTGGGGCCACTGCTCTGACAGATGGAAAACAAAATAACTAAAAAACCATGGAATCACAGAATCATGGGATGGTTTGGGTTGGTAGGGGTGGTAAAGTTCATCCAGTGCCATGGCAGGGACACCTCCCACTATCCCAGGCTGCTCCCAGCCCCATCCAGCCTGGCCTTGGGCACTGCCAGGGATCCAGGGGCAGCCACAGTGTTGGAAGGGGTGCCCCAATAAATCACTCTTTCATAACACATCATTGATTTATTACTTAATACATTTATTATTTTCTTTCTTGCAAGCAAACTTCAAATTTACAGTAAAGTAAAACTCCTGAAGTACTTCTACCCTACTGATTGTGCTGGGCCATCACCAACTTCAATGATGCAGGGTGGGGAGGAATGTGGGGAAAAATAAAACATAATCCTTTCCTGTGGATTTGGGGATTGCTTTTAAATAGAAATCAGATAAAAATGCTTCTCTGTGTGTTTTATTCCTACCTACAGCTTGTACAGAGCCCCAGGTATCTGCAGATAACCCAACAGCAGGGACCAGCAGCCCGGGAAGGCTGTGCCAGGTCACCTGGTGCCTCTCACAGACACATTCTGCTGCAAGGAAAGTCTGAAAACAGACCAAAAAAAAAAAATTATCAAAAAATGAGATGTCTTCCTGCAGCTCTCCCTGACCCTCAGCATCTCCCAGCCTCCTGGGCTCTGATGGGATACGTGGAGCTCTCCTGGCCAGGGCTCGTTAGAGCAGCCAGTCCTGGACTTTTGGAGAGGAGAAGTGAAGCACCCTTGATTAGAGTCTAATCACAGCCCAGCTCCTCTCCAGCCGGCCCTGGCAAACACATCCTGGGGCTGATCAATGAGCAGCAGGTTTGGATCCAGCTGCAGCAGCTCAGAGATGAGAGAGGAGATGCTGGGGATAAATAAAGCCAGCTCTCCACAGCACAGCACAAAAGCAGGAGGAAGCCGTGGTACCAGAGCCCAGCCTGAGAAGCTCCCTGGCTAACGAAGTTCCATTGATTAATCTCATTAAATATTTCATTAGGGCAGTAATGGGAAATTAGCAGGTTCTTACAGCGGTTCCACCTTCACTACAACACAGCCAAAAGGGCAGTTCCCTGCAGAGCCAGGCTGTGGTGAGAGCTGCACTCCCATTTATTTGTGGGATACTGGCTGGGATGCCTACCAGGAGAGCTGGAACAAATGGAAGCAGGAGAACCAACCGTTAATTTCTGATCCATTTCTTTCCTGAAGAAACACTATTTATGTCACCAAAAAATCAGAAATTGAAAAAATATAGAATTTGGGGGCAGTCCCAGCTTTGGAGTCCTTAAATCCTGAGAGGATACTGAGGGAAAGGCAAAGCAGAAGAGGTGGGCAAGAGGCAAAGCTTCCCCACTGGATTTGGGAGGGATTAAAGTGTAAAATGTGTCAAACTGCTGCTGTGGCAGATTGAAGCCCCCATTCCACCAATCTTCACATTTTTACTTGGAGCAATAACATGGTGACCTTTTTTTCCCAACACACAGTTTATTGGAATTATGCCTGTTGCAGATTCCTTGTTCCCAGTGTGCACTGAATGTTAATCAAAATGGGAACCGACAGCAACATAAAATGGAATAAATCGATTTAAAGTTGAATTGCTCATTATTCAATAACAATTCTCAGCATCACACAGCATCATGGAATCCCTGAGGTTGGAAAAGCCCTCCCAGCCCATGGAGCCCAAGCTGTCCCCAGCCCAGAGCCCTGAGTGCCACATCCAGGAATTCCTTGGGTACCTCCAGGGATGGGGACTCCAATCCTCCCTGGGCAGCCCCTGCCAGTGCTTCATTCTGCCCTTAAATTTCGGTGTGATGAGAAGGATGGAGCAAAAGGGAATTTTAGTGACTTTTGCTTCCATCTGGAAAGGTCAGAGGGAGCTGCCCTTTGGGAAAGGTCAGTGCAGGCCCAGCAGCTGCCCAAGGACCCGGAGCCAGCAGCCAGGCAGCTTTGGAAGGCTGGGACCAGAGGGATTTGGGATCCTTTGATCCCCCAAGCACCACCCACCAGAGAATTGGCCCAGATGGAAAATAACAATGGCTTGAAAGTGAATGAGGGCAGGGTTAGATGGGATATTGGGAATGAGGAATTGTTCCCTGGGAGGGTGGGCAGGCCCTGGCACAGGGTGCCCAGAGAAGCTGTGGCTGCCCCTGGATCCCTGGCAGTGCCCAAGGCCAGGCTGGACGGGGCTGGGAGCTCCTGGGACAGGGGGAGAGGTGGCACTGGCTGGGATTTAAAGTCCCTTGGACCCAAACCATTCCATAATTCTATGAACCTGACTAAAACAAAGAACTTTTCTCCTCAGCAGGCTCCATCCCCAGAGCTGTGGGGGCAGCTGGGCAAAGAGGAGGAAAACGCTGCTCAGGGAGGGGGGTCAGACCCTGCAGGAGAACATTCCCTGTCCCAGACCATCCCTCAGGCACTGCCTGCAGCTCCAGAGCCTGGCACATCCCGGGAGGAGCTGTGAGCTGGGGTGATGCTGCAGTGCCAGGAGAGGCCCAAGGCTCAGCATTCCAGGAGGGGTGCCCAGGAGAAGGGGAGATGCCATGCAGGGGCTGCAACCACAAAGCCACATCCCCACAGCTCGGACCTGACAGGAGAGGGGGTGCTGGGGCTCAGGACAGGCAGGGAAACAAAACCCTTCCCTCCAAGCTTCCCAGCACTTTGCCAGGGCCCACTGCCACGGGTTGGGTGTCTGGCTGCCGTGGTGTCTGTGATGTGAGTCCAGCAGCCACAGCCCAGCCCACGGGGTTTTATCCTGGGCCCGTTCTTGCTCTCCAAAGCATTCCATAATGGGCTGTGTGCTGAGGTCACAGCCCCTCCTGGGACATCCTGATGGATGCTACGGGCACACTGCCGAGTTGGAATGAAATGAGAGGCCTCGTTTCTCTGGCTGGGTGCTCAACTGACCAGGAAAGGTCAATTGGAGATAAGAGCTGGCTAATAATGCATAGCTCTCATCTGGTACTTATGATTTCAGAGATAGAGCTCAAATTGCTTTGCAAAGTTGACCAAGCATTATTTCTTAACCTTTGCATGTGCAGAGAGCCCATTTTGCTCCTGTAAGTTCCTGGAGATGATCTGAGCCCGGTGATCAAGGGAGCTGTATCAGGAAGAAAGAGTTTCAATATTACTGAGGCCTGGAGAATCAGACAGCAGTTTGTACTAGGAGAGGTAAAGCAATGAAAACCATTATTGTTCCAGCAGAAAGCAGAGCTTTGGACACAGCTGGAGGTCCAAAGCCAGACCTAGTGCAGGAGTGAAGGGCTCAGGGTCTGACCCTGCTGCACCCAGGTCCCCTGGGAACACCAAGGGCTGGCACTGCCACAGGGAAACCAAAAATATGGGGCAAAAATATGGGGCAAAATAGCTCTTGTGGGTTTTCCAAGTGCAAGGACACAAACCCAGCAGGCTTTGGAGAGAGGGCTCTCAGTAACCTGCTTGATCTTCTGTCAGAGAGCTCTTGCTCAGGCCCCTGTGACAATCCAGGCACAGCACCGTGAGCCAGGAAACGCCTCTGCTCCCGGATTGTTCTTGGACACGGGACAGGGGGGTTAAATGGCAGCAGGAGGAGGGGGACACAAAGAAACACTCATGGCATCAGTCTGCTGGGAGAGGAGATGATGGCAGGGAGCAGGCAGAGGGTGCAGGGGCTGCAGGAGATGCACCCCGAGCTCCCGAGGGCACAAAGGGAAGGAGAAGAGCAGAGGTCACTGCAGGATCGTGGCTTTAATTCCCACATCCCCCTGCAGCGAGCAACATCCACATGCATGACAGCTCCTGGAGACAGGCAGGCACAGAGCTGTCCTTCTGTCACCTCTCACCATCACACCCTTCACTCAGGGCGTGCACAGCCTGCCCTTGTCCTGCCCTCACCCCCAGGCCTGGCCTGGCACCACAGCCTCGCCTGGCACGGTCCCTGGCCTTTCACACCTGACCAACCACATCAGCACAGCTCAGAGTGCTGGCACCGATGTCCCTCCAACCCTCACCAGCCCTGGTGACCTGTCCATGGGTCAGTGCTGCCCCTGCCACTTTCAGCAAAGCTGCCAGGGCTCCAGGGGTGCCAGTGCCCATGGCCAGGGTGCTTTGAGGTTTCACTGGTGCCAGTGCCATGGCCAGGGTGCTTTGGAGTTTCAGTGGTGCCAGTGCCATGGCCAGGGTGCTTTGGAGTTTCAGTGGTGCCAGTGCCATGGCCAGGGTGCTTTGGGGTTTCAGTGGTGCCAGTGCCATGGCCAGGGGGGCCTGGGGCTCCAG
>VZRZ01002451.1:13010-27905 GCA_013398175.1 Climacteris rufus
GGTGCCAGTGCCCATGGCCAGGGGGGTTTGGGGTTTCACTGGTGCCAGTGCCCATGGCCAGGGGGGCCTGGGGCTCCAGTGGTATCAATACCCGTGGTCAGGGTGCTTTGGGGTTTCACTGGTGCCCGTGCCCATGGCCAGGGTGCTTTGGAGTTTCAGGGGTGCCAGTGCCCATGGCCAGGGGGGTTTGGGGTTTCACTGGTGCCAGTGCCCATGGCCAGGGGGGTTTGGGGTTTCACTGGTGCCAGTGCCATGATCAGGGGGTCTGGGGCTCTTGCAGAGCAGGATGGTCCTGCCAGAGCTGCCTCCTCCACCTCGTGTCCAACGTTTTGGTGCAAACTCCATCAATGGGACACTTCCCAAGGCACAGAGCCTCTGTGCTGTGTAAAGAGCCAGCAGTGATCCACCTGCAGCCCCTCAGCTCCACAGCCTGGAAAATATCCCTGTGACTGCCTCACCTCTCAGGGTCCCTCAGGGCCCAACAAGCCTGACAAGGAGAGAGAAGGGGGGACCTGCCAGCCTCAGCCCCACCTGCAGGGCCCAGCACTGCTGCAGGCTGCTCTGGGGTGGCTGGGAAGGGTCCTCAAAGCCCATCTCATCCCCGGGACACCTCCCACTGTCCCAGGCTGCTCCAACCCCCATCCAGCCTGGCCTTGGGCACTGCCAGGGATCCAGGCGCAGCCACAGCTTCTCTGGGCACCCTGTGCCAGGGCCTGCCCACCCTCCCAGCCAGGAATTCCTTCCCAATATCCCATCCATCCCTGCCCTCTGGCACTGGGAGCCATTCCCTGTGTCCTGTCCCTCCAGCCCTTGTCCCCAGTCCCTCTCCAGCTCTCCTGGAGCCCCTTTAGGCCCTGGAAGAGGCTCCTTCAGAGCAGGTACTGATAAAATAGAGCTGCACAACACCCGGAGCTCAGCAGGACGAGCCATGAGCTGCAAGAGGAAATTATTCCAAGGCAACCCAGGAAAGCTCTGTCTGTGCACGAGTCGGTGCCAGGAGCAATTGCAGCCCCCTGGTAAAGCAGTTCTGGGAACAGGGAGACAGCTCAGCTCTACAGACGTGGAGTCTTTTCACCTGACACCCCAAACAGGAGAATAATTTGTCAGAGAAATTAGATTTTCCGATGCAGCAATGCAGACAGCCATTAGAATATGCTTAAATGCAAAACAATCACTTGGAAGATTTAAATAAAGCTGACATTGCTGAGCAAAATGCATTTTGCACAGGCCTTTATTACACTCGGAGTAGCCTGCAATTGCTTTGTCTTCCAGCCTGTTATACAAACAACAGGCTGAGTTTTTTTTCCCTGGGAAAATGTTCCTAAGGTGTAATTTCTGGAGCTGCCCTTCCTCAGCTCAATCAAAGCGCCAGATTAAAGCAGAAAATACAGAAATTCAGGTTCTCGGAGTATCAGGAACAGGCCAGTATGTGAACAGAGTCATTCTCTCGGCACTGCTTGTTCCTGCTCCAAAGTTTTTGTGCTCGAGGGTTCTCCAGCCACGTCAATGTGCAGCTTTCCCTTCAGCTCGGTCTCCCCTGGAGGTGTGAGCACAAGGAGCTCCTTCCCAGGGCGCTGGGGTTGCAGGCAGCAGCACCGAGCAGAGGCACTGCCAACCCAGACTGCAGCAGCTGCAATGAGCTCCTGCTCTAGGGCAGAGCTGGGGGTCCCCGAGGGCTGTGGGACCCCCAACCCATGGCAGGGCAGGGGACGTTCCCAGGCTCCCCACATGGGCAGGTGAAACCCAGGAACAAGTTATGGATCCTGCAAAAATTCCAACTTTGTGTCCTCATCCATGGCAGTCGGAAGAGGGGATTTCATTGCTAAGGGAATGATTTCCTGGAGCAGCTTCCCAGCAGGAAGGGGCAGCAGAGCCCTGGGTGAGGCTGTGTGGGGTGGGGCACTGGCAGCTCTCAGCATTTTCATGGAATCCTGGAATGGTTTGGGTGGGAAGGGACCTTAAATCCCACTCAGCCCCACCCCTGCCCTGGCAGGGACACCTCCCACTGTCCCAGGTGCTCCCAGCCCCGTCCAGCCTGGCCTTGGGCACTGCCAGGGATCCAGGGGCAGCCACAGCTTCTCTGGGCACCCTGTGCCAGGGCCTGCCCACCCTCCCAGCCAGGAATTCCTTCCCAATATCCCATCCATCCCTGCCCTCTGGCACTGGGAGCCATTCCCTGTGTCCTGTCCCTCCATCCCTGTCCCCAGTCCCTCTCCAGTTTCTCAGTCCAGTCTGAGGGTTCCAGGAGATGCAATATTAAGGTGTGAACAACCAGCCCTAATTAATGCTAATTAATTCACAGTGCACATGAACCTGCCAGACCCCCTTGGGAGGGAGCTGTGTGGCTCCCAGCAGTGACCTGCTCCAGGAGGGGAGTCCCTGGGATATTCCCGTGCTGTCCCAAGGCCACGCTCTCCCCCAGCAGGAAAAGCTGCAGCAAATTTGCCTCAGCATCACTTTTGTGCTGCACAAGATTGAGGTTCTGCTGCTGTGAAAACTGAGCTGGCAGCACGAGAAAAACCCAACCACATCAGCTGCTGGAAAGGCTTTTGCATCCCTTCTTTTCTGTCAATCTCATTTATCCTGAATAATCCTTCGAGGGCCCCAGAGCCAGCCACAGAACAGAAATCCCTCTCTAAATCATCAATTCATCAGCTGAGAGGGGAGGAAAAGAATAAAAATCCATCTATTTGTGAATGTTCCTCAGCTCAGGCTGAGCAGGGGCTGGGAATGTCACCAGTGCCAGCCTGGCTGTCACTGCCCTGCCAGGACAGGGAGCCACAGCCGCTGCCGGGTGCTGGCTGAGCTGTGGCTGCACACACAGAGCCTATCCCAGTTCTTCTGTTCCCGGTGAAACACTGGGAGCGTCTCCTGGGAGGTGAGGAAGGGCTGGGAAAGCTGGGGGGGCTCCCCTGGAGAGGAGAAGGCTCCAGGGAGAGCTCAGAGCCCCTGGCAGGGCCTGAAGGGGCTCCAGGAGAGCTGGAGAGGGACTGGGGACAAGGGCTGGAGAGACAGGACANCCTGGATCCCTGGCAGTGCCCAAGGCCAGGCTGGACGGGGCTGGGAGCACCTGGGACAGTGGGAGGTGTCCCTGCCAGGGCAGGGGTGGGATGGGTGGGATTTAAGTTCCCTTCCTACCCAAACCATTCCATAATTCTGTGATTTTAATAATTCGCAGTTTTCCCCCTGCCTTACTCTGCTGCTGCTGCTCCAGGCTGCTGCAGGATGGGGCTCCTGGATGGCTGGAGAGAGTGAGGGACCCCAGGAGAGGCTCCAAACTGAGGATAATCCCTGCTCCTGAGCATTACTGATCACAGGCAGCGCTGCAGGCAAGGGCTGGAGCATCCTGTGCCTGTGCCAGCCCTGCAGAGCCTGTGCCCTGCTGGTCCCTCGCTCCTCCACAGCTCAGCAGGGAAGTTCTGGGCAGGAAAATCTCCTGGCACAGTGAGAGCAGGAGGGGCGAGGCCCAGGAGCAGCAGGGATGGGACAGAGCCCTGGGAAGGGCACATGGGGATTTACATTTTGATCCTGCTCATCTTGCCAGAGAAGAAATTATTTGGAAATTCAAATTTAACAAGTTCAGCCTCTTGGCCCCTGAAAGCTCCATTAAATCAGGTCAGTTTGACCCCCCAGATCATTTCAGGAGGGACAAAACCTGCAGATCCCAACCTCCTCTTCTCTGCACGGGGCAGATCCAAGCAGGAACAAAGCCTGGACAGCCCCTGCCGAGCAGGACACTCTTCCCTGGGTGTCCCACAGGCTGCATTTCCACCCACAGCCCTCTCAGGACCCCCCATCCCTCTCAGGACCCCCCATCCCTCCAGCTCTGGGAGCTGCTGTGGGAATGGGGATCAGGAAGGGGCTGGGGACCCTCAGCAGGAACACAGCTCCTCAGGGCTCCAGCCAGGCACAGCCTCCTCCAGGACATTCCTGGTTCAGCTGCCAACGAAGGACCAATGCAGAGAGATGCAGAACCAGGCGGGAAAAGGGGAATTCAGGTTTGACTGGAATTCTCAGTGAATAATAAACACGGTGATTGCATTTCCATGAGGGCTGAATGCTTCAGTGGGAAGACAGAAACAACATTTATGGGAGTCTGGGACTATTTCCAGCTCTCAGTTCTGTGCTTATCATAGAACACAGAGTGGTTTGGGTTAGAACCCACAAGACCCTAAAACTCATCCAGTTCCAACCCCCCTGCCATGGACAGGAACACCTTTCCCTAGAGCAGGCTGCTCAGAGCTGCATTTATGTGATCCTGCAATTCCCTGGGTGATCCTGTAATTCCCTGAGTGATCCTGCAATTCCCTGGGTGACCCTGCAACTCCCTGAGTGATCCTGCAATTCCCTGGGTGATCCTGCAATTCCCTGGGTGATCCTGCAACTCCCTGGGTGATCCTGCAATTCCCTGGGCAATTCTGCAATTCCCTGGGTGACCCTACAACTCCCTGGGCTTCTTTTCCGTGCCCCCACTCCAGCCTTGCTGCTTCAGAAGACACCAACCAGCTGCCTCTTGCTTTATTTCCACTGTAAAGTTCCAGGAGTGTAGGTAATCTCTGGGAAAAACACCCTCCNAATTCTCTGGGTGATCCTGCAACTCCCTGAGTGATCCTGCAATTCTCTGGGTGATCCTGCAACACCCTAGGCGATCCTGCAATTCCCTGGGTGATCCTGCAACTCCCTGGGTGATCCTGCAATTCCCTGGGCAATTCTGCAATTCCCTGGGTGACCCTACAACTCCCTGGGCTTCTTTTCCGTGCCCCCACTCCAGCCTTGCTGCTTCAGAAGACACCAACCAGCTGCCTCTTGCTTTATTTCCACTGTAAAGTTCCAGGAGTGTAGGTAATCTCTGGGAAAAACACCCTCCCCCTGCTTCACCACATCCAGAGGAGCTGGAGCAGATGCCTCCTCAAGGATTCTCCAGGAGCAGCTGCCACGCTCTGAGACATCACTTGAGGAAAATCTGTTTTTAGCAAGACACTCTCCAAGCCCTCTCCTGTTTCTGGGCATTGAGGAAGGCGGGAGGAAAGGGATTTGGAGGAATCCTTCCCTTTTCCAGAGCCACATATTTGTTTTGCTTTCTGAAAAGAAGGATAAGAACTGCACTCCCAAACAAGCCTGCCAAAAGCTCATTACAGTAATTACACTTCTCTTGACAGAGCCTGGAGCTGGCTGCTCCCAGGAAAGCCGAGTTCCATACATTTTGCAGCAGTAAGCTGGTAAGAGGTTTATTCCTCATCCCAGTTAATGATTTCTGAAGCTGGGCATGGGGTGGGGGGAGTGCAGAGCCCTCCCAAAGCCTGCACACCCCACCTGTCCCAGCTCCTGGGAAGAGGCTGCATGGACCACTTGGCATCTCCCTGGTGGCTCCTGAGCTGAGCATCCCAAATTCTCTCCAGTTTCAATATCCCCCCTTCCTCACAGCAGGAGGAGACACAAACCTTCCCTCCTCTGCCACAGCCCGTGGGAGGCACCTCCCGACTCCCACAGGGCACCTGGAGGGGAAACAGCCACGTTCAGAGGGAAATTGGAACACTGGGGAGCTGAGGGATGGCCCAGCAGGGGAAGGGTGGGAATGTGTTGGAGAGAGTGCAGAGGGGCCATGGAGATGCTCCAAGGGCTGGAGCCAGGCTGGGAGAGCTGGGATTGTTCACCTGGAGAGGAGAAGGCTCCAGGGAGGGCTCAGAGCCCCTGCCAGGGCCTAAAGGGGCTCCAGGAGAGCTGGAGAGGGACTGGGGACAAGGGATGGAGGGACAGGACACAGGGAATGGCTTCAAAGTGGAAAAGGGGAGATTTGGGTTGGATATTGGGAAGGAATTCCTGGCTGGGAGGGTGGGAGACTCTGGCACAGGGTGCCCAGAGAAGCTGTGGCTGCCCCTGGATCCCTGGCAGTGCCCAAGGCCAGGCTGGACGGGGCTGGGAGCAGCCTGGGACAGTGGGAGGTGTCCCTGCCATGGCAGGGGTGGCACTGGGTGGGATTTAAGGTCCTTTTAACCCAAACCATCCCAGAATTCTGCGATGGAGAGCACCCCTGGGACTGCCCCCATGGCTGTGAGCTCAAATTTGACATCAGACAGGCAGTGGCAGCAGGGCAGCCCTTCCAGCTCTGAGGGCCATGGACAGTGTCAGCCCCACACCCATCCCTGTCCCCTGCAGTCCCCAAACAAACAAGGGCTGCTCTACAGGCCCTGCAGAGCTCTTATCACCACAACAAACCTCACCTTCCCCACTCAGTTTTAAAGCACAACAATAATTTCCTTAACCCAGAGAACCTTCCCAGGAGGGGCAGCAGCAGGGCCCACCCCAGTCCCGGCTGGGAACACTGACGAGGCAGGGCCACATTTCCCTGAATATTTTGAAGCAAAATAATTTCTGAACACAGAAACTCCGGAGCCCAGCAGCCCTGGGGCTCTGCAGGAAGGCAGCAGGGCTGAGTTTTCCACCCTTTTCCTTTCCATGTCTCTGGACAAACCAGAGATGTAACAGGCACAGACAGGGATTGCACAGCCTGGCACAACCCGTGACAAACACCACAGCCCGGGTTGCCACTGTCCCTGAGACATCAGGAGATTAAAAGTTCCCTTTCCCAACCCCTCCAGCCCCTGTGGCAATCAATTCCTTAGAAAAGAATCAGAGTCTTTAACTTGCAAACCAATTTTCTGTGTTGTAATAACCCTGAGTTCCCAGTGATTGGAAGCCTGCTGCTGCCAGGAAAGGGAACAGCAGTGACAGCCCTCAGACAAACCCTTTCTAAATGGCACACTTCAATTAAAGAAAATCAAATCAATATGACAATAATTCCATCTGCAGCAGGTGGTGCTGCAATTTTTCTCTCTGGGAAGGGGATGCACCTGTGCAGCACAAAAACAGCAGCAAAGGCCTGGGCACCACTCACCCACCACGTTCCAGCTCGTGTGGCTCAGACCACAGAGGGTTAAGGACAGCCAGAGCAGCGAGAGAAGGAGCACAGCCCAAGGGATTGAGGGGCACCATTGATGGAGATTTCAATGGCCAGAACCAAAACCAGAGCCTGCAGTGGCACCATCTCTGAGCAGAGCCTGGGCCCGGCTCTCCTGCAGCAGCTCCGAGGCAAAGTGGTGTGGGAATGAACCCCAGCAGCAGCTCCAGAGGGTGGGAATGAACCCCAGCAGCAGCTCCAGAGGGTGGGAATGAACCCCAGCAGCAGCTTTGTGTGTGGGGTGAGCAGCTCCAGTGGGATGGATGAACCCCAGCAGCAGCTTTGTGTGTGGGGTGAGCAGTTCCAGAGGGTGGGAATGAACCCCAGCAGCAGCTCCAGAGGGTGGGAATGAACCCCAGCAGCAGCTTCGTGTGTGGGGTGAGCAGCTCCAGAGGGTGGGAATGAACCCCAGCAGCAGCTGCGTGTGTGGGGTGAGCAGCTCCAGAGGGTGGGAATGAACCCCAGCAGCAGCTCCAGAGGGTGGGAATGAACCCCAGCAGCAGCTTTGTGTGTGGGGTGAGCAGCTCCAGTGGGATGGATGAACCCCAGCAGCAGCTTTGTGTGTGGGGTGAGCAGTTCCAGAGGGTGGGAATGAACCCCAGCAGCAGCTCCAGAGGGTGGGAATGAACCCCAGCAGCAGCTTCGTGTGTGGGGTGAGCAGCTCCAGTGGGATGGATGAACCCCAGCAGCAGCTTTGTGTGTGGGGTGAGCAGTTCCAGAGGGTGGGAATGAACCCCAGCAGCAGCTCCAGAGGGTGGGAATGAACCCCAGCAGCAGCTTCGTGTGTGGGGTGAGCAGCTCCAGAGGGTGGGAATGAACCCCAGCAGCAGCTTCGTGTGTGGGGTGAGCAGCTCCAGAGGGGGGGAATGAACCCCAGCAGCAGCTTTGTGTGTGGGGTGAGCAGTTCCAGAGGGTGGGAATGAACCCCAGAAGCAGCAGCTTTGTCCCTGGGGTGAGCAGCAGCCCCAGCAGGGCTGAGCTCTGATGCCACCTGAGGGAATCGGGCAGGAGGGCACCACTGAGGGCACTGGGCACCCCAAGGCTCCAGGAGGAACCATGGATGCCCATCCCAGCCCCCCAGAGCAGAGCTCCCCAGGACTGTGCACCTTCAGTGCCAGCTCAGGCCCTTCACCCCAGCGCCTTCCAGCAGAGAGAAGGAACTGGGCAGACGCCTCGAGGCAGGACATGGGATGGACTCAGCACTGGATCTGCACCTGCCTGGGAGGGCCACCAGCACCTCCTGTGCCTGCCCAGGCTCAGGTTCCTCCTAACCCAGGACAGATTTTAGACCAGTTTGGGCACAGCCACCGTTCTGTCCCTCCACTGCCACCAACTCCAGTGTCAGCTCCGTGCAGGGCACCAAACCCACCTGAGGACAAGAGCTGGCAATGGGCAGCATTCCCAAGCTTTTAGGTTTATTCCTTCTCCTCTCCACAGTAGAAGGAAGTAGTTTCAGTACAAGAACAGCCAGCCTGGGAAGGATCAGAGCCTCAAACTTCAGTGCATCACAGAGGAAAATACTCAGTGCTGCTTCAATCGCATTCCATAGGGAAGGAGCTCCTTCCTCGCATCCACAGCTACTCAAAACGCTGGAAAAAGGAGGGAAGACAGAGAAAATGCTACCACCAAGTGGAGGTAAATGTGCAGGTGACAGCAGGGGAGGTAGAGCAACACAAACATCTGTAAATCCCCACGAGTGCTCCCGGTGATTTATTTGGGAAGGAGGGCACGGCGTTGTATTTTCTGGTTATCTTCAATATGGAATAAAGAGGTTTTCTTCCCTGGGGCTTGCAGATACTCCCACATTCAGCAGCTCTGTGCTGAGCCCCAGGACTGCACAGGAGGCTTTGTGTGTGCGTGCACAGAGGGTGGATGGATGGATTTATGGATTCATGGAGCAGTCGGATGCAGGAGCATTTGTCAGCCCCGAGGGATTTCCCTCAGTCAGTTTGCCAGATGTCAGCTTGCTGCTTCAGTGTCCTGCCTCCTGTGCCCAGGCATTCCCAAGGCAAGGAGCATCCCATGCTGTCTGGCAAGGAGGGAAGAGGCTTTCCCATTGCAGGAGCAGCCTGAGGCAGCAGGAATGCAGCACGGAGCAGCACAGCCCTGGCTCCTGCCGGAGCCTCCGAGCCCATGGTGGAGATTCCTAACTCATGCTCAGGAGATTGATCTAGTTTTCAAAGCTCACCCAAAATTTGTGTTTAATAACAGATTCTCCCAGATATTTTTTGTTTCCTGGACTGCCAAACACAGATGGACTCACAGAATCCCGGGATGGGTGAGGGTGGAAGGGACCAGAGAGGGTCACCTGGGTCACCAGCAGGGCCACCCCAGAGCACAGGGCACAGGGTTGTGGAATATCCCCATGAGGAGACTCCAGCCCCTCTCTGGTCTCTGCTCAGGGCTGGGGCAGTGCCCAGGGCAGAAGTTCTGCCTCCTGTGCAGGGGGAGCTCCCTGGGCATCAGTCCCTGCCCGTTCCTCTGGGGCCATTGCTGGGCCCTGCTCTGAGCCCTCCCTGCTCACAGGGACACCCAGGGCTCAGGGCCCCTCTGGAGCTGAGCAGCCCCAGCTCCCTCAGCCTAAAATGTGGAGTCAGTAGGGTGGGATCTACAAATGGCATTGTTATTCCTCAAATGAGAGATTACAGGAACCTGGACCACGTGGGTGATCAAAGCCACAGTGCTCAGGTTATTTTTTGTAACTCATGACTCTTCTTTCATCCCAAACATCCCATGGAATGCCAGGAATCAGGAGTTCTATCAGCTGCAATGTTGGGGAGCCCAGCCCACGCAGGGTGGAGGGTCCTGGCAGCCCAAGAACTCAGCAAGAGGAGTGGAGAAGGCAGAGAACCCCAAAATGGTTCAGCAGTGTCAGAACTGAGCTGCCCCTGTGAGATGGCAGCAATGCAAACCAAACCCAGGCTGCAGGGCAGATATTGCCAGCCAGGGCTTTCCAAGGCCTCAGCTCCCACTCAGGCAATGAAATTCCTGTTGAGATTCTCCAGAACACTCCTATTCTGCATCATTGATAATGATACCAGAGAAGCACTTTTGGGCCGTTTTCCAAGCTGTTTTGTCGGATGTTACTCTGGAAAACAGAGGCTGGGAAGGCTGAGGGCAGCCAGAGCCCAGATCTGAAAGGAGAAGCCATTAGAGGCTGCAGAAAGAGGAGGATCTGATGATGGCCAGGCTGGAAAAGATCCAAGTCCAAGGGAGATGATGGTCAGTAACAACGTGCTGGAGCTTGGAGGTCACAGGGACGGAGATGGGGCAGTGGCTGAGGGGTTTTTTTGTATCCAAAGCCAAAACTGCTCACTCAGAGCTGGGCAGGAGGAGCTGGGGAGGGAGGTGAGCTCCCCACAGGGCTCCTTCTGCAGCTCCTTCCACACAAAAGTCTCCGGATTTCTCTGTCCCTAAATAATTCTGACAAAATGTCTGTCACTATGGCAACAAGGGAAAACAAATTGATTCGAGAGGTGTCTGATGTTCGTAATGCATAGAAATTACTGTTGCCGTGGCAACACGATTTCCAAACGGAGGGGGATATTTCGGGAACAATTAGCAAGCGAAACTCCTGGGACTCAGGTGGGATTCAGGTGGCTCTGGGGCTCCACAGCCACAGCAGAGGCTCCTCACCTGCCCGGCCTCAGAGGCCTCGGGCACCGAGCTCCAGGAGTTGGGGCTCGGGAGCCTTTCTGGAGTGGGTGACTCAGGAACTTGTGCGCTCCAGAGGAAAACACCGAGCAAGGAGAGCAGAGTGACAGGAGGGCCAGGCTGAAGTGACAGGAGCACGCAGGATCCCCTGGGGCGGTGACACCCACAGGGACATTGCAGCTCTCCCACTTTGGGGCTGGAACAAAACCTTTGTTCTTCAGGGTGGGCAGCGAAACACCTCGGCTGGAGGGGCCAAGGGAATGATGTGAAAGTTCCATCCCATCCCTGGGGACACGGGACAGTGGTGCAGGAGAACCAGCCACGGTGCAGCATCTCCAGCCCTTGGAACAGCAGTTGGATTCATAAAATCCTGGTATGGTTTGGGTTGGAAGGGACTTTAGGATCATCCCATCCCACCCCTGCCATGGCAGGGACACCTCCCACTGTCCCAGGTGCTCCCAGCCCTGTCCAACCTGGCCTTGGGCACTGCCAGGGATCCAGGGGCAGCCACAGCTTCTCTGGGCACCCTGAGCTCCTGTCTGGGACCTTTACAGAGGGAGCACATCAGCCCCAGCACCCATTACCAGCCCAAAACCAATTTCATTTCTCTGGATCCAACACTTCCATCTTTCCCCAGAGTTTGGCTGTCAAACACCTCCTGTCACTCCCCAGCAGAAGCTTTCCAGGCTGTTGCAAGAGCTCTCAGTGTAGAAATCCCTGTGGATTGTTTCCAGGGAGCACTGGTGTGCCAGAGCATTCTGGAGGTGGGGTGAAAACCCAAGACATTGAGGATGTTCAGCTTCCTTCAGAGTTTTCCATCTCCCTTTTCTCTACACACACCTTGGCACCAATAGAGAGATTCACCCCAAATTGTTCCATCATTGCTGAGGCCTTTCCAGGCTGGAAGCTTGGACAGATATGGAATATCCACGCAGTTCCCTGTGCTGGACACCACATCTGGAAGTTGCTACCTTCTGTGGTCAGACCTGGTCCCAACCCAGCTCTCCCACAGCAAATTCCCCTGGATCTGAATCACAAATCCACCCATGGAACCAAATCCCTTCCCAGGATGTCTCTGCCACCCAGCAGTGGGTGTGGGGAAAATGCAGCTCCAGGGATCTGCACTGCAGTTTTCCTTTCATCCCTGCACCTCCTCCCAACAGGGCAGGGCAGCCAAAGAACCCCTTCTCCACATCATTCCCAGAACAGCCTGAGGAAAGCTTCACCTGCCCAAAGCAGAAGAAAGCCCAGCAAACTGAAGGGTGGTGCTGCTTTCAGCCAGAAAAGCACTCACAGAATGCCCAGCAAATGCCTCTAAATGCATTCCCAAAGCCTGCCTGGGAAGCACTTTGGGATTCAGGGGTCTGAGAATTGGAGGGGATCCACACAGCCATGAGTCAGTGCTGCTGACACTGACAGGACACCAACCCACCCAGGCACAGGGGCTGATTTTATAAAATATCCCCTTTTCTGACCCTCCAGGTTTTCAATGCACTCAATAAATTCAGTATTCCCCAGGTGAAACACCAGGGAGCAGAGCGTTTTCCCAGGAAGGGCTGGAGGTGCTGCCCAGTGCAGGGAACACGCCAGGGCACCTCAGAGAGCTCTGCTGAGCAAAACGTTCCCCTTGGAAACAGGGATTCACCACAAGTCTTCAGCTTGAGACTAAAACAAGGCAGAAAACCCAGGACTGGCACCTAAATCTGCAAGAGGGACATCAACCATCGGTTGGACTCAATGACCTTGGAGTCTTCTCCAACCTAAATAATTCCATGATAGATACCAGAGATCCCCATCCCTAAATAATTCCATGATAGAAACCAGAGATCCCCATCCCTAAATAATTCCATGATAGAAACCAGAGATCCCCATCCCTAAATAATTCCATGATAGAAACCAGAGATCCCCATCCCTAAATAATTCCACGATAGAAACCAGAGATCCCCATCCCCCTTAATTTATGAAACTGCTCTGGGAAGGCCCCGACCCACAGAGGAGTTCCATGGATGTACAGCTCAGCCTTACACTCTTACATCAGGTTAATTTACAAATAAAATTCCTTTCTCAGGTGATTATCTCAGTCTTGCTCTCTGAATACACCCAATGCCACACAAAAACTGGAAGCAATTTGGTAGGAGAACATGATATAAAATCAAATTAAATTTACATGACTAAGATCTAAGTCCCCAATAAGAACTTTTTATGCCTCAGTAAGCAAACAGGGCTCTCCTTCACATTACCAAGATCTCTGCATTTATAATCTCCTCTGTTATCATTTGCTTAACAGTAAGGCATTTAGCAGAAAGCCTCAGGCTGGTAGCAGCACAGAAAACACCCAGGTTTTTATTCAGAGGGAAAACAGAGAAGCTGATAATCCCACTTCAACTTTTCTTTAATATCCCTCCAAATTCCAAGTTCAGCTCCTCCTCCTCGGGCAGACCTTCCACCACCACACCACTTTCCATTTGAAAGTTGCATTTCTTCCTCTGCAGGAGAAATAAAACATTTTTGCATTCGAGGGTTGCAGTTATCAATGACCCCGAGAAAGCCTCTGGGAATATTTAAATGGAAAACAGCCCCTCAATCATGGCACAAACATTTCAGTCCCCCTATCAGACTGGGGATGTGCAAATCTGTAATCACACCGATCACAGCACCCAGTTGATATCCAGCAACCCAGAGACTCTGATCTGCCTCTCACTGAATACCCATGCTCATGGGAAAAGGGCTTTTTGCCGGAATTTCCCGATTGTTATGCTGCAGATAAGCATTTGAAACGTGTGCTCTGCTCTCTCCCAGGTAAGTTGTGTGGTCCTTGCTGCAATGATTGGACAAACTGATAAACTCTTCTGACAGAAGGAGTTGTGCCCACGCATTTAGAAACCCATTTTCTGAGTTGTTTCTGGGTTGGATTGTTTGTTGGGGGTTGGAATTCACTGCTGCATGCAAAGCCTCTTGTTGGAGCACTTAGAGATGGCTCAGGGTGAATTTAAATATCTCAGTGAGGAAAGGAGTGGGTAAGAAGCTTTGGCATTCCCAAAAGTCAGCAAAGCCAGAGTGATCATGGATTATTTATCCAGGAATAGGGAATTAAATATTCTAATGCAGTTACAGGTATTTATTTAATAGAAATTAGTAATTCCTGCTCATCCACAGATGGAAGGACAGAGCTTCTCTCCCAGACTGGCTCCGGGAAACAGCAATGACTTCACGTACAGAGAGGTTCACCCAAAATATCATGGATCAGGGATTTCCACAGTGTGTGTCTGTGGAAAACAAACACAAGAGGAATTCAGAGAATCCCACAGCCTGGAGCTGCCTGAGGAGATGTCTCTGGGTGCCTGATCCCAGCTGAAAACTCTGCTCAACTCCCAACCATACATAACCAGGAGGCAAGGAAAAAATCCCCAATTCAGTGGGAATCTCCACGCTCCAGGCTATAAAGTTAAGAATTTAGGGTTCCTCTGTACTTGGACACTGCAGGGTGGCATTCCTGCTCCAAACACCCCCCCTCGGGATGCTGGGATCCCCTTCATGGAAAAACGGTGCAGATGAGGAAGAGATTAACAAAGGAAAATCTCTTGGGGGGAGGACCAGCCCCCTCCAACCCTGAGGACACCACCAGCAACATGTGGAGAATACTGAGCAAAAATCTGGTACTACAACAAAACCACAGGGTTGTAAAATCGTGGAATGGTTTGGGTTAAAGGGACCTTAAAGTACATCCCATTCCAACCCCCTGCCCTGGCAGGGACACCTCCCACTGTCCCAGGCTGCTCCCAGCCCCGTCCAGCCTGGCCTTGGGCACTGCCAGGGATCCAGGGGCAGCCACAGCTTCTCTGGGCACCCTGTGCCAGGGCCTGCCCACCCTCCCAGCCAGGAATTCCTTCCCAATATCCCATCCATCCCTGCCCTCTGGCACTGGGAGCCATTCCCTGTGTCCTGTCCCTCCACTGCAGGTGTCAGTTCTGAGACAAGGAGCTGGTGCTGAAACCACCCTGCTCTTGATCCTGGCAAGGATTAAACCTTTGAGAGATTTCCTTGGGTAAATCCTGATTTACCTTCTGCAGCTCCTGCAATGAAAGGGATGAGACAAAAAGAGCTGTGGATCTTCCCAGACACATCAGGATGTGTTACCAGCTCCTCCATCCTGCAGCAACCCCCTCGGTCCTCTAGGCTGGAAAGAAACAAATATTAAATAAATTGCAAGAGTCATCCTCAATCTTCCAATTTATCTACCCAAAATAGTTCAATTAATACTTTTGAAATGCAAAAAAAAAAAA
>VZRZ01002451.1:27948-43346 GCA_013398175.1 Climacteris rufus
TCAGCAATGGATCTGTAGGTTCCACTCCTTTGGGGGTTTGTTTTTGTGGAGGACCATGCCAGCAGTGTTGGTCTCCACCTGAATATGAAGCAGCTGGTCCAGAGCTCGCTTCCCAACCCTCCCATTTCCAGGATTTTGGCATGTTAACAACCCTTCTGAGCAGGGAAAGGCCTGGAGGCACCCAAGGTCTGAGCCTGTGCCCAGCTCCCTGTGCCAGCACCTGCCAGGGCTGTCCTGAGGGGAGGCACAGCTTGGATGGAAATTTTGCTGCAGATTTTTGCTGGATCTGAAACTCCACAGGGGGAAAATAAGATCGTGGTCTGTCCCAAAGCCAGCAGGAGTTGCCTGCATTGCTCAGACAGCACTGAGGGCTTCAGGTGAAGCAGTTTCTGACCCAGCCACGAGGAACTCGTGAGTTTTGCAGCACTACCAGACCAGTTCCCTGTGTGCTGTCGCAGACTCTCCTGGGCGGTTTCTAGGAAAGGCAGCAGGGAGGCTGGGGCAGCTGCAGTGCAGGATTGAGAAGCACTTGGCAGAGCTTGGAATGCCCACGCCACGAAAATCCTGCCAAAATGGTTTCTGAGAGAGGAATTAAAGTAGGGGAGAGGGACTGGCACTTCCCAGAGCTGTCTGGAGCTCATCAAAATGACGGGGGATTAGAAGGAGCAGTGACATCACTGAAGGCAACAAGCCACACATCAGCTTTGATAAGCCACCTTATCAGGCCTTCCTCCAGCCAAAGTATCTCAGGGTGCTTTGGATCCTTCCCTGCTCAGCTGGGAGATGCACACACCAAAATAAGGAGATGTAAATATATTCTGAAATAATACAATTGTTTCCTTCCCTGAGCGTCCTCCCTCGTGTGTTCCTTGCTAATCCTATTAGTGCACAAATAAAGCATCTGGAGATGCTTTAAGGATGAACTCGTCCCTGTGGGAGAGAAGGAAAGCTCTCCCTGCCACCAGCAGCTGGCACAGTCATGGCAGGGCAGTGCCAGGGACACCCAGCCTGCCACAGGGGCTGGGGTGAGCAGGGGGAGGCTGGGTGGGCACGGAGAGTCTGGCACTGAGGGGAGAGCTTGGGACAGGGAGAGTCTGGCATTGGGGGGAGAGCTTGGGACAGGGAGAGCCTGGCACTGAGGGGAGAGCTTGGGACAGGGAGAGTCTGGCATTGGGGGGAGAGCTTGGGACAGGGAGAGCCTGGCACTGAGGGGAGAGCTTGGGACAGGGAGAGTCTGGCATTGGGGGGAGAGCTTGGGACAGGGAGAGCCTGGCACTGAGGGGAGAGCTTGGGACAGGGAGAGTCTGGCATTGGGGGGAGAGCTTGGGACAGGGAGAGCCTGGCACTGAGGGGAGAGCTTGGGACAGGGAGAGTCTGGCATTGGGGGGAGAGCTTGGGACAGGGAGAGCCTGGCACNTGGGCTGAGTCTGTCAGTGAGGGGACAACTTGGGACAGGGAGAGTCTGGCATTGGGGGGAGAACTTGGGACAGGCTGAGTCTGTCAGTGAGGGGAGAATTTGGGACAGGGAGAGTCCGGCATTGAGGGGAGAATTTGGGACAGGCTGAGTCTGTCCCCGAGGGGAGAATTTGGGACAGGCTGAGTCTGGCACTGAGAAGACAGTTTGGGACAGGCTGCAGCAGCACTCGGAATTCACTTCCCACTTCCTTGCAGCGGATGGTGGAAGCCACTTGGCTGCCACAAGGAATTCCTGGAGAGTCTTCACGCTTGGACAAAGAGGAAAAGAGTCTCTGGCAGCTCCTGGAGCTGGGAAGACGTGAAGGTGAAAAAAGGATTTGAGTCGGGTTCCAGGAGCACCTGTTGGGCTTGGATCCCTGCCTGGAGCTCGCCTAAGGACAGGGAGGGAAGGCACTTCCATGCACAAGGAAAAGACCAAAGTGGGAAAAAGGGGGCATCCTCTGGCCATGCCAGCAGCAGAGAGCAGCTGGGACTTGTGCCAAGTTCTGCCTTGTGAGAGGAGGGAGAAGACCAAGCCCAATGTGAGGAACAAATCCACCTCTGTTCAGCCAGCAGGACCTGGAGGAAGGAGGCACAGGGATTTTGCTTTCCCAGATGGATCCTCCCATCCCGGGATGCTCCAGATTATTTGGGGCTGGGGGTCACAGAGGAGGAAATGGGACTGCAGGAGCCACTTCCCTCTGCTGCCCTGAAGTGAAACCCTCCTCTGGTACTGCAGCCACCAAAGACTCTTCCCTCCTTCCAGAAAGAGTTTGGATGGAACACAGAGATGGATCCCCAGAATTCCAGATCTCCCAGATCCAAAACAGAAAAATGGGACAGCCTAGAAACAACAGCAAACCCAGGCTGTCCTCCTTGCCACGAGCAGGGATTAGAGCCCTGCAAGGTGTGCATTTCCTGGGTTTGTCTGTGCAGCGCAGCCTCCTTGTGCACTCCTCAGATGAGAGAAACATCTCTGTTAGATGAGAGAAACATCTCTGTTAGATGAGAGAGAGTCTCTTGAAAGGGAGACAGGGTTTGAAGACCTTCTGCTTTGAGGGATTCATTAAAGGAGGAAGGAGCAGGAAAAACCAAACACAAACAGAGGAACTGAAACTTCTGAAAGGGGTTCAAAGCTGGGGAAGGGACCCAGGCTGCAGGTCACACCAGCTGGGTGCAGGGAAACTGGAAAAGGGGGGTTTGCGGGAGGAAAGGTGGGAGGTGGGTGCTCCCTAAGGGTGGGAGAGGGGCTGAAGGTGTCTCATCCTCGTGGATGAGCTTTTGTGGGGGTCACTGTGTGTGGACATCCAAAAACAGGGATTCAGGGACAGGGGCTGGGCTGGGCAGGGAGGTATTGTATCAACATCCAGCAGCCCTTGAGTGATGCCCAGTTTATCCCACAGTATCCAAACAACAGAACTTCCAGTGTGGATCAGTGACCCTGCAGAGGTTACAAATCCTTTGACTGAATTTCCCTGAATCTCCTGATTTTCCCCTGAATTCCCACAAAAGCTGATTCTGTTGGCAACAGTTTCAGACTCAGTCTGATGTTTTCCTTTGTGTTTTCTGATTATATCCAGAATTCCCTTCCCAGCCTGGTGGCTGAAATGCTGAACCTTTCTGTCAGATCCTGTGGATTCCATGATAAAATTCCCCAGGAAGGACGCTGGTGTCCAGGCTCATTCCAGGTGCTGCACTGGACACCCAGTGGAGATCACACAGAGAGGGATGAGGCTCCATTTCTGAAACACCTTGAAGTTTGTTTTCATCCTAAATTAGAATAAAACCTGAAAAATGCAAATTCCCCAAAGAGGAATATTCAGAAAAAAGTGTCAGTTTGGGGCTAGAAAGACACAAATTGGAATTTGTAGTTTCAGTAAAATGTGGGGTTTTAAAAAAAAATAAATTGTGGACAACCAAGGACTGGTTTTCCTGGGTGAGGAAAACGGGAATATTTGTCAGACCTTCCTAGAAATCTTCACAAGCACAAGAGAAAATGTGGTCCCACCTCAGGGGTGCCTGACTGGGACCAGAAAGGCAGGAGAAACACTGCACCAAGTGAAAGATGAGCAATTATTCCTCTCTGGAATGTTGATCTCCACGTCCCCACCACGGGCTGGGTTCCTCAGGGCCAGGATGTGCCCGGGAGGCCGAGCTGGGCCAACGCCATGGATGGAGCCCTTCTCCCTCAGTGATGCACATGGGAAACAGCCTCAGGTTTCCCAGCGCCCAAAACAAGATCCTGGTTGCTTTAGTTTTGTTTTGGTGTTGGATTGGATGCTCCTTGTGGGTCCTTTTCCTCTTAGGGCAGAGGAGGATGCTGTGAAATGGGCACACACACAAAGGGGCACGATGAGCTCCACACGGGTCCTCACGAGCTGGGGCACCCTGGGGACACCTCGGGGCCAGCTCCTGCTGAAGGTGCTTGTGGAGAATAAAAAACCCCAAAACCAAGAATAAACCAAAGAAAAAAACCCCACAAAAAAACCAGCAGGGTGCCCAGAGAAGCTGTGGCTGCCTTATCCCTGGCAGTGCCCAAGGCCAGGCTGGACGGGGCTGGGAGCAGCCTGGGACAGTGGGAGGTGTCCCTGCCATGGCAGGGGTGGGATGAGATGGACTTTAAGGTCCTTTCCAACCAAACCAGTCCATGGTTTTGTGCCCTGAGCTCTCCATGGGATGTGAAGGTGCCTTTCCTGTGCTTGGCACAGGGCAGGGCCCATTCCCCGAGCCCGGCACTGAGGTGGCTGCAGGAACCACCCCTGGCTAACGGGGCCACGCTGCCCTCAGAACTGACCCCTCTGGAGCCCTTAATTCACTCCCTCCCCATAAGAAGTTCCCAGCAGCCTGTACAGTTAATTAGCCTCCGTGGTTGCCTTTGATGAGGATTTAATCACCTGCAATTTGGGCCTGGCAGTGCTGAGCACTGCACAAGCCATTGCACAGAGTTATCCCTGCTCCAGCTACAGAGAAATCATTTCCTCTCCACTTCCTTCCACCCATTTCACTCCCAACGAGCGGTGATTTCTGAAATAAAACATTAACATTGAACCATTTTGCCTACAGTTTCTCTCCCTATTGAGCCCATTTCCCATTTTTTAATTGTATGAAAACGATTTTCGGTTCCAAACTAAAATCACTTTAATAAAACCAATAAATTGGTGGAACAGATTGCCCAGAGAAGCTGTGGCTGCCCCTGGATCCCTGGCAGTGCCCAAGGCCAGGCTGGACGGGGCTGGAGCAGCCTGGGACAGTGGGAGGTGTCCCTGCCATGGCAGGGGTGGCTCTGGGTGGCATTTAATGTCCCTTCCAACCCAAACCACTTTGGGTTTCTGTGACCTTGAGCTGATAACGCGAGTGAGGAGGAGGCATCTGAAGGGCAAAGAGGCACAGCTTGAGGTGCAGGTCAGTGCCAGCACTGGAGCTGGGGGACACCAGCAGCTGGGGGGGCTTTCCTGCAGCAGAATCTGCTGTCTGAGCCCCCCTGGCTCTGTCTGGAAGCTCAGGTGTCCCCACACTATGAGAGAAAAAGGAAAAACAGAATAGTTGAGTGCCCACCCCCAGAAACTCCTTCATGCAGAGGTGCTTTACACCCCCAGGGAGCTGAAAACGTGTTTTTCCTGGGAGAGGTGACTTTGTGTGGCCACAGCAGGGGCTGTGCCCTGGTCTGAGAGCAGCTGGGCACAGCAGGACACTCGGAGGCTCTGGGAACAGGGACTGAAATGGGGAGCACAGGAGCAGCCTGCAGCCTTCTGCCCACGTCCAGAGAGACCCCAAATCAGCATTGTTGCCCTGAGTTTTGCAGTTCTTCGATGTTTTCATTTTCCTGTAACAGTTTCTCACGCATTCTCTGTAAACATAGCCATGTTTTCCTAACTGTGTTCTACTGTTTGCATTCCTTTCTCCTGGGTGAAGAATTTGATGGATATTTCCTTTGACCAGTGTGATGGAGGGGTGGCAATTTCTCCCTCCAATCCACTGTGGTTTCTAAGAGGACATAGAAATAAAGTCTGGGGTCTGGGAGCCCCAATGCTCCCCAGTTTTGCTCCCTCTCTTCAACGTGTGTCTGCATCTTTCTTTCGTGTCCAAGTGTGTGGCAGGACGGTTTCAGGCCCCCTCTCTCTGCCAAATCTGATCTGCTGATGCTCAGATTAGAGGACTGTCTTCCCCTAACTTCTTGGAGCCAGCTGTGAGCTCTGTGCTGGGAAGGCAGAATATCCAAGATAAAGTGACTGCCAGACACAAGGATTTTACGGATATAAAAGAGCACTGTAAAACTCAAAAGCTCAGACTACAGTTTTGTTACTTCTCCAAGTGCATAAATCTGTTTTCTCCAACACACTTTAAGACGTCAGTATGGCATTTCGGTGCTTCTCTTCTAGAAGTTGAGTGAAAAAGAGTTGGTAAGTTACACTGAGTGCTAACCTTACTATTTCTTTGCTATAGGTACCTTTATTTTTGTGCACTGTTATTTTACTGGTAGTATTTCTTTGTTTATCCTGTGTAGTAAGAAGTTTTGCTTAAATTCTGGTCTCATATGTGTTTTCTTGTGACTATTACAATAAATCCATCCATGTTGTAATAATCCTGATCGATCATAACTAAAGAACAGAGAGAGAACACGTGGTTTTGGAGTGCAGGCCACTCCAAGAGAATTAAAACCCATCTAAACTCTCTCATACTCGTAACAAAGTGCAACACAGTATTTCAAAACCACCCTCCTTGCAAAGCAGCCTTTTCCTTTCCAGTTGAACGCTGTGAATGTTTACTCTGCGAGTCCCAGCCCCGGACAGCTCTGGCAGGTTTTGGCCTCCCCTGGGAATCTCCTGTGATCAAGTCAGCCACATCAAATCCGTGTATATCACACAAGCAGCAGAAGCCTGGGAGAGGCACAGCCAAGGATTTGCATTTCCTTTTGCTCCTGTGAGACACTGACAGCCTGAACGAGGCTGCTGATGCCTCCACAAGCCCGGGATGCTGCTGGGGAAGGTTCCTGGGGGAGAAGTGGGATCCCTCGGCCTCCACAGCACTGCAAGAGGGATGAGCAGCCCCAGAGCACACAGAGGGTGCTGCAGGCAGAAATATGAACCCTGGGGTGAAATAACTGCTGTTAAATCAAAGCTGTGCAGCCCCTGGGGGCTTGAACTTGGCTGCAGAAATGGCCCTGCACTGCAGCCAGCTCCTCCTGCTCACCTGCCTCACCTGGAGATGGGGCTGGGGACAGCCAGGTCCCAGCCAGCAGCAGCCACCTCGGCAGGAACAGCCTCCTCACGGATGGCCTTGGAATAGTGGCACTGTCAGAGGGAGAAAAGTGCTCTGGGAATGGGGAGAGCAGCTCACACTGAGGTGGTCACACAATTCCAGGATCCCTGAGGTTGGAAAAGCCCTCCCAGCCCATGGAGCCCAAGCTGTGCCCATCCCCACCCTGTCCCCAGCCCAGAGCCCTGAGTGCCACATCCAGGAATTCCTGGGAAACCTCCAGGGATGGGGACTCCAAACCTCCCTGGGCAGCCCCTGCCAATGGTTAAGAATCTTTTCCATATGAAAATTCCTCCTGAATTCCAACCTGAGCCTGCCCTGGAGCAGATGGAGGTTGTGTTCTCTTGTTTTGTTCACCCACCCACAGCTCTGAGTCTCAGAGGAATCTCCAGTGTCCAACAAATGAAACCAGAGCTGCAGGTCAGACACCACAGAGCACAGAACCCTGGAAAGGTTTGGGTTGGAGGGACCTTAAACTCTTCTCATCCCACCCCAGCCATGGCAGGGACACCTCCCACTGTCCCAGGCTGCTCCAAACCCCATCCAACCTGGCCTGGGACACTGCCAGGGATCCAGGGGCGGCCACAGCTTCTCTGAGAGCCCCAGAACAGCTTTGAAATGAGCTGAAAGGAACAGAAAAGTTTCACACACAAATCAATTTCTCAAAGAATGCGCTTCACCAGCTCGACTGAGGGCAGCCAGTGGGAACTGCTGCACCTTTGGGAAGCCGCAGGAACGAGTTCAAGTGCACTCATTGCTCTCGACAACACGTGGGGAATTATCTCTCTCAACGTAGCAGCACATGCATATCTGTCCCCAATTGAAAAGGCTGAAATATTGCAGCAATCTATAGCCATAAGGTGAGATTTCCATCTTTATATGACATGAAAAATGTGCCAGACACAGGTTTGCCCATAAACAAAATTGCTTTTTTTCAGCTCTCCCTTTAATGCGAAATATCAATCTTTTGGTGGCTTTTATTACACAGAATTTAGCTTTTGTTTTTGACAGATGGCTCACATTCAGTCCCAAGTACAACTGTATATCATCCCCATTATAGACACATCTGAATTGCAGAACATATATTTTAAAAAGGCAGTAATAAATGGCAAAAAACCACCTGGCAGAGCGAGGGCAGTCCGAGAGAGCCCACTTGACTGTGGATTTAGGAGTGCAGAGGTTTGTCAGCTGCAAGCCTCTCGCTGTGGTTGGAGTGCACATTCCACCTCCTCTGGCACCAGCTGCCACCCCGCTGCACACAACACAACTCTACAGGAACATTATTTAAGACCACGTTGGGTGGGAGGAAACCACACAAATTTCAGTGCTCACAAGTTTTCTTTGTCAGTTTTACTGAAGTTTTCCAGATAAATCGAAACCTGTGAGCCTGCCCTGCCTCGCCCTTCCTGTGTTGGGCTCCATCCTCCTCATTTTTACCTTAAATGCCTTTGAAATTATTTACTCACAGCCCTATCTGATCTATTTTCAAAACAAGAAGGACGTTATTTCATTAAAAAGCATCTGTTTATCAGATTTTCCATCCCATTAACTCATTGACCTCTTCAGTTTCTGGCCCCTCCTCACACCACCCACTCCACAGCCCAGATGTTCACCTCAACATCTGCCTGGGTCTTGCCTTCCTCCCCGTTCCTGCAGGTGATGTTTTTCCTACTTTTAATGGGATGTTGGGAAGGAATTCCTGGCTGGGAGGGTGGGGAGGCCCTGGCACAAGGTGCCCAGAGAAGCTGTGGCTGCCCCTGGATCCCTGGCAGTGCCCAAGGCCAGGCTGGACGGGGCTGGGAGGGTGGGAGGTGTCCCTGCCAGGGCAGGGGTGGAACAAAATCAGCTTTAAGGTGCCTCCCATCCAAAGCACTCCACGATTCCCTGATTTAAGGAACACCACTCCAGGGGCAGTTGGACTGCCAGCACCCACATTCCAGGGAGCAGGAACAGGAGGGGAGGAAGGGGGTGCTTGGGGCACCTTGGGGTTGTGCCCATAAATCATTGTCTGGGGCTTTATTGCTCTAAAACAGGCAAAGTAAGGGACATAAACGTGCCAAGCTCAGTCAATAAAATTACTGATTCAAGAGGACAGACAGAAATCAGGGATGCAAGTGCCAGATCTGCTGTGTTGTGTTTGTTCACTAACACAGCCCCAGCCCCGCCACACTCCAGAAATCCCCATTCCAGCACTATTCCCTGCTGCTGCACTGAGACATAATCAGCTTTTATTATCAACTCCCAGCACCCTCTATAATCAGTCACAGAATTTACAATTTCCCAGGTAGCTGCACAAAAATATTAACTACAGTTAAGGCTCTATTTGAAATAACAAAACCAACTGCTTAAAAAAAAAGTGGATATTTAAAGCCTTTACATTCCTCACACAACCTGAAGCAGTTGTGGTGGCAAGGGAGAGTATTTAGAACATAAATGGCTGTGATGAATCCATCAGGAATGATTCATTCCCTTTGCTATTCAGAACAAAGTTTCAGGTCCCTGAATTAAAACCAAAACCACCCATTTGATCCATTCCTGCCTGCATTTCTGTCCCAGCACAGCCCCAAATGCAGCTCACTTCTGCATTTTTGATTTGCCTGCTCTGTGTTCATGATCAGGGCACAACATTTGGTGTCATGGGCACCCAGCACAGCCTCCTGAATTCCAGGGAGCAGCTCCCACACCAGGCAGCAGCTGCAGGCTCTGGGAGCACATGGAAAGGTGCAGAGCACGTACAAGAGGTTTATTCTGGATGGAACAGGCAGGGAAGTGCTGGGGAGCCCCCAGGAAGGAGAGATGAGGGCAGGAAGCTCATCCAGAGCTCCAGGAGTGGTTGGACAACACCCCCAGGCACAGGGTGGGGTTGTTGGGGGTCTGTGCAGGGCCAGGGGCTGGGCTGGGTGATCCTGGGGGTCCCTTCCAGCTCAGGAGATTCCCTGGTTCTGTGATCCCTCCTGCCAGAGTTACTGCCAGGATGAGGCAGGAGTCTCCATAATTCCCAGTTTGCAAACAAAATGGAAGAAGTCCAAGTGAAAATTAAAAAAAAAATAAAAAGGCAAGTGGATTCATCAGCAAGACTGGAGAAATTCCCTCTCCAAACTATTCCCAAGTAGGTGTGCAGTGATAGGAAAAGGGGGAATGGCCTGAAGCTGAAGGAGGGCAGGGTCAGATGGGATATTGGGAAGGAATTCCTGGCTGGGAGGGCGGGCAGGCCCTGGCACAGGGTGCCCAGAGAAGCTGTGGCTGCCCCTGGATCCCTGGCAGTGCCCAGGGCCAGGCTGGACGGGGCTGGGAGCAGCCTGGGATAGGTGTGGGATGGGCAGGGGTGGGATGGGATGAGCTTTAAGGTCCCTGCCAACCCAAATTATGCTCTAATCTGTTTTCCTCTAAGTGCCCACGTGGAGCCAGCACCCAAATCCAAGCCCTGTGCAGCTCCTGTTCCACCTCAGCAGGGCCTGGTGATGAAATGAGAGATTGAGCACCTCTGGACCAGGTTTATCCAGGCCCACCTGCAACAACAAATCCCACTTCTCTCTGCCCCTTCCTTCAGCTTTTACTTCAGGCACCATTTTTAAGCATTTTCTTGATCCCCGAGGACAAAGGAATAATCTTTGGTTAAAAAGTCTGTAAAAATGTATACCAAAGGCACTGGGGGAGCCCTGCAGGGCCGTGGGTGGTTATGGATACACAACACTTCCCCCAGCCTACAGCCCTGCTGGGATCCCTCTCCACATCCATCACCAGAACAGGAATGACTTCAGCAGCTTTTCTCTCCCTCAGGTTGTTAGAATAAAGCCCTTAAGTTGGAATAAAGTCCTTAAGAACCCACTTAGTGCTGCAGTTGTGTGGCACAGCCTGTGTGCACGCAGGGCTGTTTATTCTCCTGGATAATTTACATTATTCTCTGGCCTGTCTCATTCATTCAGCAGTGTCAGGAATTTCGTGCACTTCTCCCCTTTTCAGCTCTGGATGCACCTCCCATGGGTGCTTTGTCTCTGCCCTTGGCACACCCAGGCTTTCATTAAAACCTGAATATTAGAACAAAAGGAATCCTGCTTCATCTCCTGACCCTCTTCTGCCCCTTCCTTTCCCTTGGCCTCAGCACCTGGCCCAAAATTAAGGACTTTGGGGTTCAGCACAGCTCTTTGTTAAACCGTGGGCAAGTGGTGTGGTTCATTCCACTTTGGGAATGGTGGATTCCACAATCATGGAATGGTTTGGGTTGGAAGGGACCTTAAATCACCACCCAGTGCCACCCCTGCCCTGGCAGGGACACCTCCCACTGTCCCAGGCTGCTCCCAGCCCCGTCCAGCCTGGCCTTGGGCACTGCCAGGGATCCAGGGGCAGCCACAGCTCCTCTGGGAATTCCATCCCAGTCCCTCCCCACCCTCCCAGCCAGGAATTCCTTCCCAATATCCCATCCAAAGAGCAGTCAGACATTCCCTGCCCACCCCAGGCTCACTGGAATTCCCTCCTCCCTCCCACCTGCCCCCTCCTGTCCCAGTCCAACCTCCCAGTGCAGCCCAGAGCAGGAGCAGCAGAACAGAGCAGTGCCCAGAACTCCTGAGATTCCTTCAGGCCAAGAAGGAAAAGCTGAACCTGCACAAGGATGGGGCTGAAAAGCAGGAAGGGAGATCCCTGGGAAGGTGAGGCTTCCCCAAAATCACCCCAGTGCTTCCCATTTGCTGACCTGGAATTTACTGATGTCTCAGCACCCACAGCCGCTCTGATCTCAGCCCTTTGACAGGAGATTGACTCAGTGCCACAAGAAATTTAAGGAAAATGCTTCCTCTGGCTCTGTCCAGCCCTCATTTCCCAGGTGCCAGGGACAGGGAAGGGGATGCCACATCCACAGAGTGGGCACGCAGCAAAGACTTGAGCAGGGGGAGGGGATCATCTCTGGGTTCAAATTAAATGATGTGCCGTGATCTTGTGCTTAATGAGTAGAAAGGCCAACACACATAATGCAGAAAAAAGTTCTGGATTGTTGCTGTCTTCAAGGGAACACCACAGAATTGAAAAATCCATGTTCAGTAATTATTAGAACAGGGTTAATTAAGCAGTCTGCTGCCCTAAGTCTCTCTGCAGCAGCCAGCCCTGACCACTCACCTCCATTTCCACTTCCAGGCAGGAAATAACACTTTTCCATGGATAATTTTCCCCCAGGCTTTCCTGGTGGTGTAGCAATTCCTTCCTCTGAAATTTTATTTAAATGCATCACCCTCCTTTGTGTCACCTTCCCCGGATGGAGGAGGTGCATCTGATCCTTCCCAAATATTGAAATTTGTACCAAATCTCCCATCCCAGCAGCTGGGGCAGCTCCCCAGCCTACAAACAAAATCCAGCAGGAGTTAGGAGGGGTTTCCAAGAGCTCAGTGAGGACAAATTGGGATAAATCAGATTATCTGTTCTCCCAGACCAATGAAAGAAAACATTGGGTGCTTTCTCCTCTCAGTGAGGAATCAGCAGCTGAGGTGTCATCCTCAGGCATCACCTCCTCTTGCAAAAATAAGTCAAATTTAATGTCAAATGGAAAATCTGATCAAAACCAAGCAGTGGCTGAGCTGTGCTGCAGTGACACGTGGGAAGCAAAGAGACTGTGGGACCAGAAACCTCTGCAGAGATGAGATGTCAAAACCCTTGATTTAATTGGGAGAGGGAAAAAGCAAAGGCTGCAGCTCTGTCACAGCTCCCAGGGTTATTAGAAATGGCAGAAACACCTGCACAAAGGTGGATTTGCTTTGGCTTTGGGCTTGTTTGTCCTGTTCCTGTTGGAAATGTCCAGCCCTGACACGGCATTATTTGGGTGTTTATCCAGCTGAGGGGGAGATGCTCCAGACAGCTCCTACCCCGAGGTGTCCCTGCCCTCAAGAGCTGCCTCTGCCTCTCCTCAGAACCCCCTTGAGCTTTATCCTCCCAATCCATTTGTTTTCCTTATTTCCCAGCCTTTCTCCCCAGGGCAATGAAAGCCAAACTCATCCCCACAGATCTCTGGCACCAAAGGACTCGAGGGTCTCGCTCCTTGGGGAGCAAACCTGGAATGTGCCTCTGAATTTGGAACTCAGGGATCATTTCTGGAATGATGGGATGATGGGATCATCCTGCTGCTCCAGGAGGAAGCCAAATAACAGCTGGGTGGGATTTGGGGAATGAAGATACAGCAGGGGGGATGCAGCCTCTGGGTTTGGCAGTGGCTCAGATTTGGGAAGGAGGAGGGAACTCAACCCCAGCACAGGGGTCAGGCTGCCAGCCCTCCTCAGGGAAGCTGCTTCCACCTCCAAAAGGCAGAAAATTCCTTCCTGAAACTTTATTTGTCTACAAAGAAAGGGAATACGGGATTTGAGACTGAAAGTTTTCTGTATTTCCAGGCATGGGGCAGCCACAGCTTCTCTGGGCAAGCTCTGCCAGGGCCTCCCCACCCTCCCAGCCAGGAATTTCTCCCATAGAAAGAATTCCTTCTTTTCCAAGGCATGCAAATATATTCCACACACCACTGCCCTTTCCCCTTCCACACTCCACAGCTCCAAGTGGTGTTTGATTTTTTCAATAATACGACTTAATACTCGAGCTCAATGGTTTGGGGTTTCTCTTCAAGTCGTGTAATCCTCTCAGCTTAGCTATTTAATTAAAAAAAAAAAAAAAAAAAAAAAAGAACAAAGCAAATATCTGAGCTCCAATAGGTTCCAGACTACAGTGGCTCTGTGTGGAAGTGGTGTTACCTTTGAAGGAGCCAGGGAATTCTCTGTACCAACAACTGGGAATATTTCCCCCCTTCCTCTGAGGGAAAAGGAACTTGGGGTAAAATTCAGAGCAGCTGAAAAATTCATGCACCTGAAACAGCCAAAAAGCAGTTGCAAGAGGCAGCTGGGGGTCTGAGAGTGGGGGAAAAACACAGATTGAGGGGAAAACACACAGATTTAGAGGAAAACCCACAGATTTAGGGGAAAACACACAGATTTAGGGGAAAACACACAGATTTACAGGGAACCCCACAGATTTAGGGGAAACCCCACAGATTTAGGGGAAAACACACAGATTTAGGGGAAAACACACAGATTTAGAGGAAAACACACAGATTTAGGGGAAACCTCACAGATTTAGGGGAAACCTCACAGATTTATGGCCTTGCACACCCCAGCACTGGGGGGCTGACCCCAGAGCATCCCTCTGCTGCAGCCACAGCAGCTCTCCCTGGGACCAGCTCCAAGTTGCTCAGGTTTAATTCCATGAGATGTCCCTGCCCCTCAGCTCATTCTGTTTTTCACTAAAAACCCCAGAGAATTTAGCAAATTTAGGAATATGAGGAAAAGGGATGGATCATTGCTCAGGGATGGAAACCATGGGTCCTTGCTGCCTCCCAAGCCCTATTTATGGTATGCTGATGATAAAATTTATAAAAAAACAGCTTCCAAAATGTGTATCTGCTTTGCTTGGCCACCTTTGCAACTCCACCCAACTCCCAGTTAAAATATCTTGGATCAGGCCCACCCGTTTCTGCCCCTGCCTCACATGCACAGGGACAAAAAGCTCCCAAACCTGAGAGATGCTGGGTTAAAGTAAACAGGCCTGTGCTGCACCCAGTACCAAAAGTGCTTTTTTATCTTCCAGCCAAATTAGGAGAGGTAGAGAAATGCTGAAATGTTAAAAAAAAAAAAAAATAGAGTGTAATTAATTATTATTAGTTCAGCATGAGCTTTCTCTGTAGTCCCAGAACTCAGTTTATTTCCCTGAGCAGCAGGTGATGGACAGCCCAGGCTGAACCTTTTGGGATCTGCAGCTCTGCAGAGCCTCTCTGCTCCCCCTCATGTCAGGGAGGAGGCATTTGTCCCCTCAGGATCCCTGATGTTTGATGGAGATTTGTAACCCAGGGTCATATTCTGATTTTTCAGTGCAAAACTCACCTTGGGCACCCTCCCTCCTTCCCTTGGGAGCAGCAGTTCCAAGGGGAGGCCGTGAGCCCTGTGCCAAGGGAACTGCAGGCAGGAATTCCCAGTTAAACCTCCAGTGATGCCACATGCTCAGGAGAGAGGAACTCTTCCAGATTTCTGATTTTTCAGGCATTTCCTAAATGTTGAAGTTTACAAAGCCCACCCTGCAGCTCTCAGTGCTCCTTGCTGTTTGTGTTCCTGGTATTTTCCTGAGTTTCTCCAGTCTTCTTCCCACCCCAGGGCCCAGACACAAGGGAAAGCTTGGATGAATGAGTTCCCAACCTTGATCCTGATGGCAAAATCTAATTTAAATCCTCCCAGGCGGTTCCTCACCAACCTGGGGCATCCAGAGCATCCCAGGCAGGGCAGGCTGGGAAGAGCAAGAGAAATTCCCAAGAGATTGCTCATCCAAGGTGGGGAACAGCCAGGGCAGAACCAGGGCAGCAGAAAAGCAGGACCCAGCCAGGAGACAGCAGCTCGTCCCAAAGCAGGGCTGGGATTTAGGCTGGAGCTTGAGCAGAGCTCAGCTGAAGGGCAGGGCACTGGGGTTGGGGTTGTGGGGCCCAGTTTGGGCTGGTGGCACCATCTGCACCCACAGGGGTGTGACATCCACTGGGGATGGTGGCACTGGGGGACACCTGGGGGGTGTGGGTGTCCCCCACCCCAAACCTTCCTCATTGCACCCTCTGCCAGGGCTGTGTGGGGTCAGGAGGGGCTGTGTGGGGCAGGAGGGGCTGTGTGGGGCAGGAGGGGCTGTGT
>VZRZ01002451.1:67200-80598 GCA_013398175.1 Climacteris rufus
TGGGCACCCACAGGATGGACAGCCCTGGGCAGCCAGGGCAGGATGGACATCCCTGGGCATCCACAGGGCAGGATGGACATCCCTGGGCATCCACAGAGCAGGATGGACACCCCTGAGCATCCAGGGCAGGATGGACACCCCTGGGCATCCATAGGATGGGCATCCCTGGGCATCCAGGGCAGGATGGACACCCCTGGGCATCCATAGGTTGGGCATCCCTGGGCAGCCACAGGATGGACACCCTTGGGTATCCAGAGGATGGGCACCCCTGGGCATCCACAGGGCAGGATGGGCATCCCTGGGCAGCCAGAGCAGGATGGGCATTCCTGGGCAACCAGGGCAGGATGGGCATCCCTGGGCACCCACAGGATGGACACCCCTGGGCATCCACAGGGCAGGATGGGCATTCCTGGGCAACCAGGGCAGGATGGACACCCCTGGCTGGGCACAGCTCTGCAGGAGGGACAGGGAGAATGTTCCCTTTCCCAAGAACAGAACCTCTCTGTTCACCAGGGGAAGAACATGGGGGTGCTCAGGGAATGTGCTGGGACAAGGAGCTGAGCCTTTTCTCCCCTGTCTCTTTCATCTGAAGAGCTTCACAATTAAAACAGCTTGGAGATGTTAATTATCCTCCCCAGCCCTGGGAGGCTGATAGGGATCAGCCCCTCAGCTCGCAGGCACCAGTCCGTGGCTGCAGCTCGGGGACAGCAGGAGTCAGTGCCAAAGTCATCCTTTAATCATCAGACAACTCATTAAAACATGTAATTAGTGCTACAAAATGAGTGAAAATACTGGGGCAGCAGCTCGTGGTTCACGTGGGGAGTACCCCAGGGATGATGGTGCAGAAAATCTATGGTCAGACACTGCCCTGAGCCCAGGATTCCTGATCCCAGGGCTTTGGAGCAGCAGAATCCCAAATTCCAGCACCAAGGGCACTTCTCCATAAAATGCTCTCTCCTCACCTGACCCTGGTGCTCCACGTCCTCCAGGAACTGCTGCACGGGTAGGAAGAGGATAAAGGAGATTTTCTTTTTCCACCACAGGGGTTCAAAGAGGTTGGGACGAGTCCAGAGCAAAACGAATCCGATTATTCTGTGCAGAGAGAGGGGCAGAGCTCCCCCCTTGTACAAGGGGTGGGTTGAGGATTTCTCAGCCTGCAGTGACACAACTCCAGTGCCAGGCACACGCTGTAGCAGTGGGTGAGTTTAAAACCACAGGTTTTTAGAGAGAAACAAGGGGAAATAACAATAAAAACCTTTTTCCATGCAGCCCTGCATTCCCTGCGTGCCACCAAACACGGAGCCCCTGCCCCAGGGCTCCTCCAGGCCACAGCCTTGCCCAGCCCTCACCTTTCTTGCCCAGAAAATTAATTTCTCTCAGTTCCGTGCCCCCAGACCCCCCTGCCCCATCCCCTGTGCCTGCAGCCCCCAGCTCCCTCAGCCCAGCACAGGGACACCCTTGGGTCCAGCCCATTCCCCACAAAAAACATTTTCCCTCACAAGGATGNTGGGAATATTTTGGGAAAATTCAGAAAACAGAGAGAGAAAAAAAAAAAAAAAAAAGGGTTTTGCCTGCAAAGGGCTTTGAAGATGGAAATTTCCAAGTCTGGCAATTTATATCACTTAATTACAGCAGAAATGTAAATGAGAGGCAGGCTCACCCTTCAGTGCAGCGTTTAATAAGCTTGATGTGCTCCCTCCTGAGCTCTCCCTGCCCCTGCCCACCCTCCCAGGCAGGGCACAGCCTCCCCTCCTGCTCTCCCACCTCTGCAGCACTCCCGGGAGAGCCACAAAATGATGCAATTGGGGGGAAAAAATGAGAAAATACCGATTGCTGTGCATCCAGGTGAGTCCCCAGAGAAGCTGGGCTCCATTTGGGATCCAAATCCTGTGGTAAATCCAAATCCAGCAGCATTTCTGTGGCACCAGAGGGGCAGCTGCAAAAGGAAATCATCTTTCCCTGCTGCCAACTCGTTGTTCTTCCAGCTATTGACCTGCTGATGTGAAAGGAGATAAAAGAAATACAATGAAATACGGTAAGGTATCATAACCTTAAAAAGAAAAGAATAGGAAATAATGTAGGGTCAAATAAGGGAAAGTGAGGTAAGAGCTATTAAAATGAAAGATAAAAGAATATAATAGAAAATAAAACAAGGTAAAATAAAATAAAGTAAAATAAAATAAAATAAAGTAAAATGAAATAAAATAAAGTAAAATGAAATTAAATGAAATAAAATAAAATAAAATAAAATAAAGTAAAATGAAATTAAATGAAATAAAATAAAATAAAGTAAAATAAAATAAAATAAAGTAAAATGAAATGAAATAAAATAAAATAAAATAAAATAAAATAAAATAAAATAAAATAAAATAAAATAAAATAAAATACACTCCACCATAATGACAATTTTGGGGATGGGAAGGGACCTCAAACCCACCCAGCCCCACCCCAGCCATGGGCAGGGACACCTTCCCCTACCCCAGGGGGCTCCAATCCCATCCAGCCTGGCCTTGGTGCTGATAAATCTCCAAATTTCACCCCAAAAGGACCAAACTGCAGCTTTCTCTGTGCTCAGCTCCTCCTTTAAAACTCAACCCAAAGCCAAAAGCAGCAAAGGAACTTTTTGGTGTAAGCCACGTCCTGGGTGGGGACAGGCAGAGGGAAAGGCAGGGAAGGGATGTCCCTGTGAGGGGTTGGTGGCTCTGCTCACCCCCAGTGTGATCACAATTCCACATCTCTTGTATTTCCTAAACAAACAAACAAAAAAAATCCAGCTGCCTATTACAGCTGAAACGAGGCATTTTGAGAGGTTTTAGATTTATACAGCCAACGCTTCAAAAAGAAATGGATGGCTCCATTATAATGAGAAAGAAAGAGAAACCTTTCCCAGAGCCCATTACAAAATAAATAAAAAAAAAAGAGAAGTCATTGATGTCTCCAGCTCGACAAAAAAATCTAATTTAAGGTTTATGACAAACATGACAAAACAAGCACAGGCTGCTGAGGAGCGTTCAGGAAACACAGCAATAGATGAATAAACAGCCACAAGTAATGCAGGGAGAATTTGTTAATTAAACATCGAGTGTAAGCGAGTCAGGAGCTGGCTTGGGGTTTCACTGAGCTCTATTTTTAGTGCTGCCTGAGCTGAGCAGCTCCTCTACCCACTCACAAAAATGATGGTCCTGCAGTCAGTGGTGGGATGTGGGGCTCTGGGTGCCCAGGGATGGGTCTGTCCCTGCTGTTCCAGGCTCTGGGTGCCCAGGGATGGGTCTGTCCCTGCTCTGTGGGGCTCTGGGTGCCCAGGGATGGGTCTGTCCCTGCTGTTCCAGGCTCTGGGTGCCCAGGGATGTGTCTGTCCCTGCTCTGTGGGGCTCTGGGTGCCCAGGGATGGGTCTGTCCCTGCTCTGTGGGGCTCTGGGTGCCCAGGGATGGGTCTGTCCCTGCTGTTCCAGGCTCTGGGTGCCCAGGGATGGGTCAGTCCCAGCTCCTCAGCCACCCCAGCTGGGACAGCTCATTCCCACTGCCCCGAGCACAGAGAGCTGGGGGAGCAGGAGGGGGCACCTTTGGGGTGATGCTGTTTGGGACCTGTGGCTCCCCAAGCCGTCCTCACGTGTGCTGCAGCCTGGGGAGGCTGAACACCACGGGAAGTGGGGAATTCATGCCCTGATTTGCTTTTCCTCTCAAGCTGTCTCTCTCAACCCACGAATTTTCGCACTCCCACCTCCCAGATCTCTTCCCACCCCACTGGCAGAGCGAGGGAGAGGCTGGGGGGGTTGGTTGGCAGCTGGGGTCAAAGCCTGGCAGCAGCCAAGGGAAAAGCTCTGCTCCTACAAGCAGCAGCTTCCCTGGAGCCCCCCAAAGCCCTGGTCCCTCCCCAAAGCACCACCTGCTCTGGCAATTGCTCCTGTTCCAAGTGGCAGCCCCAGGGAAGAACAAAATAAAGTCTCCCTCTGCCTGTGACACCTCATTAGTATGGATGTTCCCATGCATCAGCCTAATGAGGCCGAGCCTGTACAGAAAACTGCTGCCTTGGGTTTTGTGGAAGCCTCCAAAAATCAGGAGAATTTGGAGGTGGGGAGAAAAGCCATTAGTTAAATACAAAAAGTCATGGAAGGCTGCCAAAAACCACACGGGTTTCACTAATAACTGCTGCCCAGAGCATAAAGGGGGGCATTGGAAGAGGTTTCTGTTTGACTGGGAGGCAGGAACAGCTCCAAGGTCCTGGCAGAGCAGCCGGAGCAGGCAGCACTGGCAGGGCACAGACAGGATCCAGCACAGCTCACGGACAGGAGCATCTGAGCCACGTGGAGAATGAGGCAGGATGAGGAAAGGCTCGTTATTCCAAATGCCAGGGACACCCAGCTTCCCTCTGCCTCCAGCCTTCCTGCAGTTCCTGAGAGCAGGACACAGCTGGACTTGGCCAGGGGGAGGAAAAATGGGCATTCCCAGCAGGGAGGGGCAGGGACGGCTCCACAAGCCCGAGCCACTGGGAATTTGGGGTCAGAAATGTTAGGGAGAGGTTTTAAAATAGCTCTGTCGAGTAAGCTTTCAGCATTTTTGTTATTTTGGCTGTAAGAAGATAAAGCCTGGGGGAAGGGGTTCCTCGGAGAGGCTCTGGCTGGGCTGGGGAGCAGGGCAGGGGGTGTTGCCAGGGAATCACTGCTCTCTGCCTGCAGGCCAGGTTGGACCTTCCTAAGAGGGAGGTAAATGGGCATTTATTATCTAAAAATGAACCATTCTCATAATTACAGTGAGTTATAACCCGGGCAAACCAAAAAAATGCTCAAGAGCTATGGAGGTGGGAGAGTAAGAAATCTCCAATTTCCCCCCGCACCTTTTGGGGCTGAGTCCAGTCTCCAGGTTTATCAATACTAAATTTTATTCAAAAAATCAGCAATGGCAGCATGAAGAGCTGAGCCACCCCCTCGTCCTCCTGCCAACAACCACCAAGGCACCTCCTGCAGCCATCCCTTGGCTGCAAAAACTTGAATGAAGCTGTAAATCTTTCATGAGATCTTCAAGGTTTATAAGATATGGGGAAGAAATCTTTCCCTGGGAGGGTGGGGAGGGGCTGGGATGGAATTCCCAGAGAAGCTGTGGCTGCCCCTGGATCCCTGGCAGTGCCCAAGGCCAGGCTGGATGGGGCTGGGACAGTGGGAGGTGTCCCTGCCATGGCTGGGGTGGGATGGGATGAGTTTTAAGGTCCTTCCCACCCAAACCGTTCTGGGATTCTACATGATTCTATAAGATCTAAGATTAATAAACTCATAAATGAGACTTTATGAAGTGTCTCACAAGCTGTGTCCCCTCCAGTGGCCCCGATGCCACAGGGATGGCCCCAACCTGAGCCCAAGCAGAGGAGGAACCTCCACCCTGAGCAGGCAGGGGACAAACACCCCAACACCGAGGCAAGGCTGACAAAAATCCACCTGTGAGGACAGTGAGAGCCGTGCAGGAGCCTTTGGCACATTAACTACACAGTGACAACACAGACCAGCAGTTTAGGACTTGCCCAACCCTTTGATGTGTCGTTAATAAAACCCATTACACAACAGAGGTTCCTTTTTAAGGAGCTCCTGGAGCTCTTGCAGCAGAAACCACAACCACTGACTGAAGTCCAGGATGGATTCCAAGGCAGTCCCACCGTGTGGGACAGGCTGAGGAGCACTGGATCCCCGAGCAGAGCTGTCCCTGTGGGTGCTGAGCTGGCCAGGCCAGGGCAGGGCTACCTGTGCCTGCCCCACAGCCAGCACAGGGGAGGCTGGAGCAGCAGGTGAACTCCCCAGCATCCTGAATCCTCCCTGGCATTGCCCACGGAAGGCTTTGGGGAGCTTTCCCCAGCCCCACAGGCAGGCAGCTCCCTGCCCCTGCCCGGGCTGCCAGCCCTGGGAGGATGGGTTCTCTGGGAGGATGGGTGCCCTGGCAGGATGGGTTTCCTGGGAGAATGGGTGCCCTGGGAGGATGGGTTCTCTGGGAGGATGAGTTCCCTGGCAGGATGGGTTCTCTGGGAGGATGGGTGCCCTGGCAGGATGGGTTTCCTGGGAGAATGGGTGCCCTGGGAGGATGGGTTCTCTGGGAGGATGAGTTCCCTGGCAGGATGGGTTCTCTGGGAGGATGGGTGCCCTGGCAGGATGGGTTTCCTGGGAGAATGGGTGCCCTGGGAGGATGGGTTCTCTGGGAGGATGAGTTCCCTGGCAGGATGGGTTCTCTGGGAGGATGGGTGCCCTGGCAGGATGGGTTTCCTGGGAGAATGGGTGCCCTGGGAGGATGGGTTCTCTGGGAGGATGAGTTCCCTGGCAGGATGGGTTCTCTGGGAGGATGGGTGCCCTGGCAGGATGGGTTTCCTGGGAGAATGGGTGCCCTGGGAGGATGGGTTCTCTGGGAGGATGAGTTCCCTGGCAGGATGGGTTCTCTGGGAGGATGGGTGCCCTGGCAGGATGGGTTTCCTGGGAGAATGGGTGCCCTGGGAGGATGGGTTCTCTGGGAGGATGAGTTCCCTGGCAGGATGGGTTCTCTGGGAGGATGGGTGCCCTGGCAGGATGGGTTTCCTGGGAGAATGGGTGCCCTGGGAGGATGGGTTCCCTGGGATGATGGGTGCCCTGGCAGGATGACTTTCCTGGGAGGATGGGTTCTCTGGCAGGATGGGTGCCCTGGGAGTTCCCTGGGAGGATGGATTCCCTGGGAGGATGGATGCCCTGGGAGGATGGGTGCCCTGGGAGCATGACTTCCCTGACAGGATGGGTGTCCTGGGAAGATGGGTGTCCTGGGAGGATGGATTCCCTGGGAGGATGGGTGCCCCAGGAGTGCCCTGGCAGGATGGGTTTCCTGGGAGGATGGGTGCCCTGGGAGGATGGGTGCCCTGGGATGAAGGGTTCTCTGGGAGGATGGGTGCCCTGGGAGCATGACTTCCCTTGGAGGATGGGTGCCCAGGGAGGATGGGTTCCCTGGGAGGATGGGTGCCCGGGCAGGATGGATTCCCTGGCAGGATGGGTGCCCTGGGGCTGGCAGCTGCTGTTTGCCCCGAGCAAACCAGCCAGGGCTCTCCAGCACTGCCCTCTGTGCAGGAATCTCACCAGGATTCCTCCCCTGGCTGATCTCTTTGCTGCCAGCTCTCCCCATGGAGCTGGGATGCCCTCCCTGGAGCAGGACACAGCTCCCAGCACAGCCTGAGCAGTCCTGCCTCCAGGAGGTTTTGGGACATTTCCCAGGTTCAGGAGGTTTTGGGACACCTCCCAGTCCCAGGAGGTTTTGGGACATTTCCCAGGTTCAGGAGGTTTTGGGACACCTCCCAGTCCCAGGAGGTTTTGGGACACCTCCCAGTCCCAGGAGGTTTTGGGACATTTCCCAGGTTCAGGAGGTTTTGGGACATCTCCCAGTCCCAGGAGGTTTTGGGACACCTCCCAGTCCCAGGAGGTTTTGTGTCACCTCCCTGTGGTTCCAGGAGCTCTGGGCTCACCCCACAGCCAGCTCATCCCTCGACAGGCAGCAGCAAATGCAGAGTTTTCCAGCAAGGATTGAATCCTGAGACTGTTCCCTGCAGGGAGCAGCAGGTAGGATCTCCTCCATGCTTTAATTGCTCCTTCTAATGCTGCAGATAAACACCCTGCAAAAGTATTTAACAAACAGAGAGAAGCTTTCCAACTGCCAAATGACACTTGGGTGAGTTCAGGGGAGGGATAAACAGAGGGATTTATGTCTGGGAAGTTAAAGGGGCAGGATGCCAGGGACAGCTTCGAGTCTTGTCCAGAAAAACACAGCAAAGGAGGGAAGATTTTGATTAGAAATTAGAGAGTTCTTCCCTGGGAGGGTGGGCAGGCCCTGGCACAGGGTGCCCAGAGAAGCTGTGGCTGCCCCTGGATCCCTGGCAGTGCCCAAGGCCAGGCTGGACGGGGCTGGGAGCACCTGGGACAGTGGGAAGTGTCCCTGCCAGGGCAGGGGTGGGAATGGGTGGGATTTAAGGTCCCTTCCATGTCTTATGATTTTAAACAAAAGGTTTTCCTGGCACATCAGTGGAACATCTCTGTGGAAGGATTTGTTGAAGCACCTCAAGTTTCTGTGTTTACCATCCCAGGAGCATCTTTCCCCAGCCTCTGCAGGAATTGCCTGTGCCCCATCCCTGGCTCAGCTCCTACCCCACCCCAGTCCCTGCACTCACTGCTGGTTCCCCCTGGAGCCCTCCCAGCCCAAGGGAAGCAGGAGGGGCAGCACCAGGGAGCTCTGCAGCCCTGGGGAAGGCAGAGGGGCTGGGGCAGGACTGGGGCACTCCAGGACCCTGTGTGGGGAGTGGATCCTTCCCCTCTCTGCTCTGGGGTCAGACTGTGAATCCCTTTGGCTGCCAAACCCCCCCAGATCATCGAGTCCAGCACTGCCAGGGCCACCCCTGCCCCGTGTCCCTTAGGAATTCCCAGCTGAGCATCCCCAGCCCCCGAGGTGAGGCAGCAGTGCCCTGGGCAGCAGCAGAGCCCTCTCCCATGGCTGGAGGAGCAGGGAATGCTGCTCCCTGCACAGCAGCTCGGAGCATAGGGCTGCCAGGCAGGAGCAGAAGGAAACTCTGAGCTCATTGCTGCAGCAGGAGTGGGAGTGCTGGCACAGAGCTCCAGACAGGCAAGGAGCCTCTCTGCCCGCTCCTCAGCCCTGCAGCAGGTTCAACCTGCCCTCCAAGCAGCACTGGCTTTGGGGAGCACTTCCAGCAGCCACAGGGATCCTGTGTCCACAGGGATCCAGCAGCCACAAGGATCCAGCAGCCACGGGGGGAAACACAAGGATGGGGGAGAAATGGGATGGGTGGGCACCAAGAGCACTCTGAGTGAGGCAGGAACAGTTTCTTTGGCAACACAGAAAGTTAATGTAATAAAAACACACTTTGGAAGAGCCAGTGAGGGCTGGGCACCCATCCTGGGCTTTTTATTAATCCTGACACCTTCCAGAGGCTGGGATCAATAGCAGAGGCAGGGAGAGCCCCAGCCTCGGGGCTTTCTCTGAACCTCCCAGCTCCACAAATAATTGTCTGGTCCACGGTCAGAAACCAAGCAGGGAGAGGAGAAATCAAGGAAAGATAACGATCCACCAAAGTGAAATAAATCTGCCTAAATTATTCAGCAGCCTTGATGAGTGCAACACTTCAGAGCACTGCAGAGAGGCTGGGCCACCTTCCCTCCGTGTCTGCTGTGGGATCACAGGATGCTTTAGGCTGGAAAAGCCCTCCCAGCCCCTGGAGCCCAAGCTGTGCCCATCCCCACCCTGTCCCCAGCCCTGAGTGCCCCATCCTGGACCCTTTTCCTGAGGCCATTCCCACATCCCTGCACATTCCCAGGAGCCCAGCACATTCCCTCGGTGCTGTTCCAGGGCAGTGGTGATGGAGGGTTTGCAGCTGCACTCGGGATTTTGCATTCGGGCCGAGTTCAGAAATAGGAGTGGGATAAAAAAAACCCATTGCCATCCTCACTGCTGGGCCACGTGTGAAATGTTATGACAAGCACACAAAGCTCCTTCCTTCCCCGCTCCCAAGACACGCAGTGATTGCTTTCCCCCTTCCCTGGGAAGTCCAGAGGGAGCTGATGGAGGTGCCAGAGCAATCAGCTCCGGGAGCTGCATCAATTGGCAAAAGCTCAGTGCCTTTCTGCTGCATCCTCAATTACAACCATCAGCTCTCACGCTTGCTCTGCAAACAAATTGTTTGTTGTTCTGCTGCAAAGCTGGGGAGGTTTGCTGTGCAGTTGAGCTGTGTTTTCCCAGGGAACGGGGACAGATCATTCCCGTTCCTGCAGCTGTCCCGTGGAGGGAACTGGGAATGTGCAGTTGCCTCACCAAAACAGAGCTGCATTCCCTGTTTTAATTTAAATAAATGCAGGATCAGTAAGTTATCTGTTTTAACTTCCTGGTACATCAGGAATGAAGGCCAGAAGATGATTTACACAAATAAACACAAGACCCACAGACCCAACCCTCCCTTTGCTGTCCCATTCCCCAGGCACCTCAGCTTCTCCTCCTCCTGACCCCAGTGCTCTCCTGCACTCAGGCATTCCCAGGCTCCCACCCCACAATCCTGCTCTATTCCCTGTCCAAAACCCAGGGCAGCTCCAGCGCTGGAGCCCCGAGGGGAAGGGGATTTCACTCTTCCCCAATTCCTCACCCCTCTTTGTCTGGGTGCTTCCTCTCCATCAGCTGCAGGTGAAACCCTCCTGCCACAGAGTTGTTCTGCACAGGGATTTGCTCCCAGCCCACAGCCAGGCCATAGCTGAGGTCCCTTTCCTTGGATCCTTGCTCCCAGGGGTGTCCAGGTAAACCCACTCTCCTCATCCTGCCCCCCATCCCTCGCCAGGGCCCCTGCAGAAACCTCCCTGAGCTCCTGTGGGCAGCAAAAGGAACAGGGAGTTCCTATCTAATGGTGAACAATTGCTTTGATTTTTGTTTGGCTTGTTTAGTACAAGACCTTTGGCCATTGTGCCAGATGGATTTAATAAAGGGATTCAGGTACCCAGGGCATTTTTAGGAAAAAAATCTAATTTTTTATGAGCTGTTTCAGAGGGATAATAGCAAATCATTCCAAGCATTTAAAATCACATGAACTCCACCCCCCTCCCTCAGCTGAGGGGTTGCTGAAGCACAGTTCTGAAGGCTGAATGGATATTTCATTTCACCTGCACCAGCAGGAACACTCAGCTCCTGGCCAGCATCAAACCAACAGCTCAGGCTCACCAGGATGAGCAGCTCCTCCTGCACCAGAATCCCTGATGGACATGAATTTGGAATGTGCTGCCTGGAGCATCTCCTCACCTGCCCTGCCAGCACAGAGGGACTGGGGATGCTCAGAAAAGCCAGGCTGCTCCCAGAGCATTTATAGGGATGGGGGAGGGATTCACCATCCTGAGTGTTCGCACCTGCAATTCCCAGCTGACACAGCTCCCACAAAAATCTCCCTTTTCCACTGCCATTTCCACTTCAGCTGGAGAACCCGTGGGAGATTTCAGCTGGGAGAGGCTCCTCCAGGTCACAGGGAATGTGCTGCGGGTGCCAGCAGCCCAGGAAGGATCCCATGGGCACTTTGACCTCTCTTTATTTGGCTGAGCTTGAATTCCTTGCTTTGACACCAGGAAATATCCCAGAACACGTCATTCCAGAGAAAATGGGGGAGATTGTTCCAAAGGCAGAGGTGCTCAGCCCCTTTGCTGCTTTGGAGCTGCTTTGTGCATTTTGTGTGGCCAAGGAACACAGATTTTCTTTGTGGTTTCTGTGCTCCAACGGTGGCTTGGGGAGGGGAAAAGAGGAGAGAAAAACATGAGGAAAGTGGCAGGGAAATGGTGAGGGGGTTGTGTGACCTTATCTGTCACCTCCCATGGCCAGGTGAAGGCAGCCAGTGTCCTTCTCTCCCAGCAGAGTGTGCTGATGTCTGGGAGCCTCCAGGAGACAAAGGAGAACATTGTTTTCCAAGGGGAACTTCAGCTTTGAAGTTTCCCCGTTATTTCCAAGGCAGGGATTTCTGTTATTTATAAAACAGGAGATACATCAGTGCTGGGTTTATCCAAACCTGCCAGCTCTGGGCTGTGGGGTGGGGGTCTCTCCTCCCTTCCCTGGGCACAGCTGGATGTGCTGGGCTGATGTGCAGCACCCAGGGACACATTCCCACCCAAAGGTGACATTCAGAAGGACCAAGGGGCAAAGGGAGGATGGAAACCCTGGATAATGCTGCCATGGGGAAGGGCTGGGGGAGCAGAGGGAGTCCCATCCCTTTGAAATCCTTCTTTGAGCCACAAGGAGAAATAAAAATGGGAATAGAGAATCAAGGGATAAATGTCAGGGAACGCAGATCTTGGCTTATCACAGCATCCCAGATTGGTTTGGGTTGGAAGGGACCTCAGACCCCCCCAGTGCCACCCCAGCCATGGCAGGGACACCTCCCACTGTCCCAGGCTGCTCCAGCCCCATCCAGCCTGAACCTCTGGCATTTGGGGCCTTCCTTGTTTTGCATCCTGGAAGAGCCTTGTCCAAGGAGATGCTGATCTCTGGAAGCCCCTCAGCTCTCTGCACAGGTGGGTTGGTGGTTCCCACCCCAGGTGAAGGGTCAGGAGCACGGGAAAGGCTGGAAAATGGCAACAGTTCCAAGAGAAAACTGCTTGGATAAACACTGACCCTCTATACTCTCAGTTTCAAACCCCACAAGAGTCTTTGTAACACCGATATTTTGGGAAGGAGTGACCAGCAGGCTGCTGAGGCACTGCCATGGTTGGAAAAGGAGAGGATTTTCTGGGAGATGGATGGAAGCACTGACCCCAGACGTACCTGGGCCCCACCAAGCCTCCATAATTGCTCAATAAGTGGAGCAAATTGCCCGGGAAAGGGAGAGCTCAGCTGGAAGCTGCAGGATCAGGGTGCAGCAGTGGGAGCTCCTGCTGGAGCTGGAAGATTGGCAGTAACCCAGGGAGCTGGGAGCCCTCATTAAGGAATCCTTTTGTCTTTTATCCTGCAATGTCTATTTCAGATTTGTAAATCTTTCCCGTTGCTTTCATGTCCTGCTGCAGGTTTCCAACATTTTGTCTTTTGTAGCACTTCAAAACATCAAATGGACTTGCATTTGAGAGGAGGATGCAGATTTCCAACACAAACCACACTTTTATGCTCACCTCTCCCTGAATCCCCTGCTTCAAAAAGCAATGGCTTAGTGCTGCTGTAAATTTCCTCTAAAATCCATAAAAACATAAAACTCCAGGTTCAGGGGAAGAAACCAAAAGCTCTGTGTAGCCCTTCAGAAATAAATCAGACATAAAACCACAACTAAGTGGATGAAATGAAGTCGAAAGGCTGCCAATGCTCATGAAATTGGCTTGAAGTCGTGGGATCTAAAAGCCCTCCTGGAACTCTCGGGACTTTCTGTTTTCTTTCCGGAATCTCAATCTTTAGGATTTGTGTGTTCAGGTGTGGTGCTACCAGCAGAGGCTTTGCTCTGCATCCACAGCAACCTGAGCAAAGTGGTGCTGCAGGGGGAGAAAGCTCCCAGCACCTCGGGAATTGGGGCAGGGGTGCCTTGGGAAAGGACAAAATCCTGCAGATTTTTTTTCCTGGGGAAACCAGAATGAGGGAAGGGGACCTTTTATATAAAAAGGGTGGAGTTGTTGTGGATAAAAGGAGGAGGATTTTACAGTGGGAGGCCCTGGCACAGGGTGCCCAGAGAAGCTGTGGCTGCCCCTGGATCCCTGGAATGCCCAAGGCCAGGCTGGACGGGGCTGGGAGCTCCTGGGACAGTGGGAGGTGTCCCTGCCAGGGCTGGGGTGGCACTGGGTGGGATTTAAGGTCCCTTCCCACCTAAACCAGTCTGGGATTGTGTTAGGGATGGGATGGGATGGGATGGGATGGGATGGGATGGGATGGGATGGGATGGGATGATGGAATGGGATGGGATGG
>VZRZ01002451.1:80787-94975 GCA_013398175.1 Climacteris rufus
GGATGGGATGGAATGGGATGGAATGGGATGGAATGGGATGGAATGGGATGGAATGGGATGTCTCTGCATGCCCAGTGCCAGCCCCACCCCAGTGCTGTTCCGGCTGCCCCCAGTGCCCCCATGCCCAGGGCCCCCACCCCACACTGTCCCCACTGAGCTCCCCCAGGCTCCCCTGCCCTGCTCCCTGCTGCCAGCACTGCCCACACCCCGCTGATAACCTGTTCCCTTTTCCTCATCAGTTCAGAATTACAAAATTAATTCAGCTCTTAAAAACCTCCAGCTCTCCGCCCAGCTTTGTTTTGCTCAGCTCATTCCAGAAAAACCTCTGCTCCAGTATTCCAGCAGAGTTGGCTTCTCCCAGCCTGCAGCTGAGGGGGAACTGTAATTCCTGAGCCAATAACCATCTCACACTCATACGTGCATAATTTAAAATAAAAATATTGAGCACCCCGTGGCTGCCTACAAAGATGTAGATGAACTGTGAGCCTCATTTGTGCCGTGTGGATGCCCGAAAATCCCTTTTTAATTTGCTCTGTCACAGTTAAATATGATTGCTCAGACAGCACAGAACGTCTTTTACGGCGGGGAGACAAAAAAAAAGTCATTTGGATGAAAGAAGTAGGAAAACAAATTTCCACCCAGATCTCAGCGCGAACGAAATCCCACTCCTGGTTCATGGGACATAATCAAGGTTTTATTAGTTCTAAATCAGCTCCTATGAATAGAGGGATAATGCAACCGCTGGGTAAAAATAGATTTTTAGGGAATTAACAACACAAGAACACGGAGCTGCTGAAAAGAAAAGCGCCCAAGGAAGGAAATGAAATCTCATGGAGGTAAAAGCTCCAGGCTGTGGCTGCTGTGATTTGTACCAGCAGAAAGTGCAGCTCTCCAAGAGCCCTGCCCAGAGTGAAACAGCCGGGATGGACAGGGCTCCCTGAGCAGCAGGAACAGCTCCATCCCTGCCTGCCCTGGAGCTGGGCACTCAGGGAATGGTTTCCAGCTGCAAAACAGTCGGGTCAGAGGGGATATTGGGAATTAGGAACTGTTCCCTGCGATGGTGGGGAGATCCTGGCACAGGGTGCCCAGAGAAGCTGTGGCTGCCCCTGGATCCCTGGCAGTGCCCAAGGCCAGGCTGGACGGGGCTGGGAGCAGCCTGGGACAGTGGGAGGTGTCCCTGGGATGGGATGGGATGGGATGGGATGGGATGGGATTTAAGGTCCCTTCCAACCCAAACCATCCTTGGATTCTCCGATCCTCCCTCCGTATTTCCATCCAGCTGTGACCATCCTGCTTCAGAGTCACCAAGTGACACTGAAATCCAGAGTAAGAGCAACCAACTTCTCTCTTCTCCAGGCACTCACAGGTAACAGCCCCTTTTCCCGCACTTGTTTTACCAGTGACACTTCCCCAGATGCCACCAGGGCCCCTGAGCTGGCACAGGCAGAAATCCACGGCAGTAGAAAGGTGGGGTTTGCCCCCAGCACTTTTCTTCCAAACCTCACCAGATTCTTTGGATTCTGAATTTCCTTGTACAAAATTACATTTTTTCCCCCCAAGGTTTTAGATTCCAGATGGAATTTGGTTGTGCAGGAGGTCAGTGAGAAACACCCAGGTGCTGCTGTGGGGATGTGGGTGAGTGGTGGCCTTGGCCATGCTGGGGAATGCTTGGATTTGATCTCAGAGAGCTTTTCCAAGGTCAATGATTCCATGATTCTCTAACCCCCATCAGCATTAAGTTAGATTTCTGTGTATGTACACAAATACATATTTTTTAAATATAAATAGCTATCAATCCCTCTGAAATTTGGTTCTTGGAAAGGAGGCCAGCACCAATATCAATTTTTCTCCTCTGCTTGTGAAATAACTCCAAGGTAAAATATCCCAAAATTGCAACAGTTCCCCGCCAAGAAAGTGAAATTGAACATTTGGAGCAGCCCCTTGGGCTCTCACACAGGAGAAATCCACACCTACCTGGATTGGACAGGGAATTCCTGAGCTTCTTTGGATGATTAAGTTTGGAAGTTTTGCTGAACGTATTTCGGAAAAGCATCTGGAAAGGCCATTAGGTTTGCACATGGAGTATCTTCAGGATAATTAAAAAAGATGAACCTGCACTAAGTTCTGTGGGAGCAGAAGGAAATTCCAATATTTATACTGATATAAAAACACAACCAAACATCTGTTTGCCTCTCTAGGCCCTTTCCTCCTGGGATTCAGGCACCCAGCCAGTGCTCAAAAGACAAAATCCTGCTGCATGAGGAATTCTCATTTTTGCATCCCAGGGAGCTGTTTTAGTGATGGCCTGGGCACTGCTGGGTTGGTGTGGAGCCCCAGGGAGGAGGAAAATGGGAGCAAAGGCCTGGAAGGGGCCTGGAAGGACCAACCTGGAAAAGAAACCCTCTGGAAATGGGATGTGACAGGGCAGGGAGGCAAGGGCTGGGGTTTGGGATGCACAAAGAGTGGGAACAATTCCTCATTCCTCAGGTTAGAGGTTGTCCTGTGAAGTTATCAGGCTTTGAGCTGAAAATAAAGCTTAAGGGGGAGTTAATCACAGAGTACATAATTAGGTTGTGGAATTCACTCCTCCACAGAGTATTGGAGAAACCCAGCTCTGAGGAGTTTCAAAGGGCCTGGACAAATGCAGGAAAAACAGATCCATTGGTGGATATTGAACGGTGCCATTGCCTTGGAACTCCAAGCAGCTGTGAAGAAATGCAAGAGGAAAAACCTCCTAATTTTTTTGTTCTCTTCAACTTTTCCTGAATTTTTTTCCTGCTCTCTGTGTGAGAACATGGCCTGTGCTGGTGGGAATACCCTGACAGGCTGTTTTCCCATGTTTTCCCATGTTGCTGTGATCACTCTGCACTGACCCCAGGGTGGATCTTTCACAGGGATGTGATCAGGCTTGGATCCTGCTTTCGTCCATAGAGAATTTTACTTTTTCCAAAATTAGCAATTGGCAGATTTTTGAGTGAAAAATGCCAAAGGTAAACAACATAAGGTTCAATTAATTATTCCAGGATCACTGAAGTTGGAGAGTCCAAGCTGTGCCCATCCCCACCCTGTCCCCAGCCCAGAGCCCTGAGTGCCACATCCAGGAATTCCTTGGGCACCTCCAGGGATGGGGACTCCAAACCTCCCTGGGCAGCCCCTCCAATGCTGATGAGTCTCCCAAAATTAAGGAATCTTCTTTTTTTTTTCTATGCATATTCATATTTTCAATTAATAAATGGAATTACACAGGACCAAAGGCAAATTGCAAGGAGGTCTCAGAGATCCCCATCAGCTGGTGATGGACAATTCTCTTCCCCCCCTTGAAGGGATCCAGTGCCTGAATTTTCAGGAGCAGGTGGAACACCAATTACAATAAGAATAGGGAATTTTCCTAACCCAAAGTGATTGTTCAGAACGAAAGGAAATCCTGTGACAAGCCAGGCCCGACTCAAAGCAGTGGAAATCAGGTAGAGAACAGAACTTTGATTCCCAGCTCCACGTTGGGATGTGCTAATTGTGCCCTCTGGGAGCTGAGCCCTTTGAAAACAGCATTTCTTCCTCCATACATGAAATAATTCCTGGCTGTTTCAAACACAGCCTTTATGTCTAAAGTAAACATATGTTGATCAGTTATTTCTAGAATAATGCACCATCTGCTATTTGACAACATGTTCCTCTGAGTGTGGTGATTAGTGAGGGGTGGAAGGGAAAAAACATTTTCTGTGAAATCCTCCTCGTCTTGTGCAAGTTGGAATCTGGAAATAGAAACCTTCAGAAATGATCAAGAGGTTGTTTCATCCGACCCCTGGCACTGAGCAGAGAACACCCTGACAGATGCTTTTGAACCTTCTCGTGCAAACAGAGCCTGGAGGGCTCAGCAGGACCCCCCCAGCAGCCTCCTGGGCCCAAAACCTGAAAAGCTTTATCTGTTCTGGTGTTGGAAAAGAAGTTTGCATGCTTTCCCCAGATTATTGTATTAAAATATCACTGCTGGGAGATGAAAGTTCGTTGTGTTGCACCTCCCCAAGCGCTGCCCTGGGCCCCACCTGGGCTGGGACACACCACAAAGTCCTCCTCACCCTCCTGGTGCGTGGGACACACCCCTAAAATCCTTGTAGAGGGTTTTTAGCCTGATTTAGTTTCATCCATCAGTGTGAACCAGAGAAGCTGTGGCTGCCCCTGGATCCCTGGCAGTGTCCCAGGCCAGGCTGGATGGAGCTTGGAGCAACCTGGGACAGTGGGAGGTGTCCCTGCCATGGCAGGGCTGGGATGGGATGGGATTTAAGGTCCCTTCCCACCCAAACCATTCCATAATTCCCTGATTCTGTGCAAAGCCCACAGTGGCTGGATAAACCTTCCCTGCGGGGAACTCAAGGGACTCCCCAAACCACCTTTCCAGTTCTCTGGCAGCTGTGTGATGGAAAAGGCTGCTCCATGAGCAACACAAGAATGTCAGGGTTTTGTTTTTTTTCACAAGTCAAGATGTTTGAACATTATTTCCGATTAATCTGATGCCTGATTTGGGCAGAATTAAATCATGTTGTGGAAGGAAAGAATGATTCAATTATAATTTCAATAAATGTTCCAACCAAATTCCATTCAAACCGAAAAAAAATCAGTGATTTAATTTCACAAACCCAGGAGCCCGGGACCACCAGCACCTGCCTGAAAAGCAAAGGATGATTTTGAAAGATTTATGTAAACAATTACTTCAGTTTTGATTGGAATAGATCACAGACAAAGAGAAGAACAACAAGAAACGCCTGAGCTGTGAGAGCAGGCTGAGAAAGGGGAGATAAAACACCCCCAGTCTCAGCAAAAACCCAGCCCAGGGTGTTGGCTGACCATGAAAACCGGGGTGAAACCTCCCAGCAGAGGGGTGGAACCTCTCCTCACTTCCCAAGGAGACCAAGGCTGAGCAGGAGCTGCAGAGCTGAACCTCCCGTGTCCCCAGGCAGGGCAGGGCAGGGCAGGGCCCCTCGGGGCTTTGCTGTGTCCCCTTGTCCAGGAGTGACCCCAGACCCCTCTGCAGGGTGATCCTCCCTGGGATCCCTCTCCAGGCTGATCCTCCCTGGGATCCCTCTCCAGGCTGATCCTCCCTGGGATCTCTCTCCAGGCTGATCCTCCCTGGGATCCCTCTCCAGGCTGATCCTCTGTGGGATCTCTCTCCAAGGGGATCCCCTCTGGCCCTCAGCACTGCAGAGGCTCACACTGCCCACCCTGAACATGCACATGGCAGCAGTTAAAGGCTTTTATTCTATTTCTTTTATTTTATTTTTATTTAAAGGGATGCTCATCTGTTGCTTGCCTCACCCTTCAATTTCCCACCTTGTGTGTCCTGGGAACACCAGCCCACATCATCCCGGCTCCCTCCTCCCTGGAGGCACCACTGTGTATCTATGGCAATGCCATCCTGCCTTTCCCTGATAATTATTAACATTAATTATTAACATTTCCAGAACTGACTCTTCCTTTCCAAGGTTTTTATTTTGTCCCCCACACCTGGGGCTGGCAGGTGCCTAAAGCACCGACCTTGTGCTTGCAAGTCCTGCCTTCCCTTCTCCCTGTCACCACTGGGAATTATTTATCATATTTAAGGCACTGCCCCCCTTCCCTGGATCATTTTCCTCCATATTAGCATATTTTGGGAAATATCCTTGCAGGTATCTCTGATCCACGTTCACAAACCTGCATCAAAGTTCATTAGGCAGAATTAATTAATTGAAATGAAAGTTTTTCACAGAACAGGTTGGGTTGAAGGGACCCTAAAGCTCACCCCATTCCTGCCCCCCCAGCACCCACACTTCCAGCAGGGATTTGCCTCCCCACTCACGAGGAACTCTCTGGGAATTTTCCTGGCAATGAAACCAGAGCGAGCAGGGGTTGGAGAAACCCAGCAAAGCAGAAAAACCCCAATTTTCTGCTGGTTTCTCAGGTGGTTACACACAGACTCCGGTTCAGGAGGGTTCAGCCAAGAACTGGAGGTAAAAGGAACAATTCCAGGCCTCAGAATAAGGGAATAATTGTCCTTTCCCCCTTGAATAGCCGGGAAAATTTCCTGTGTTCACTCTGTGGTGAGGGCAGAGTGCTCTCCTCAATCCCACAGCTTCCCTTTATGTCAAAATGGGAAATATTGGATATGGATTCCCCTTGGAAAAGTTGTACCTGGGCCCTTTTGTGTAGGTAAAATAAGGATGCACAATTTACATAGACTGGGATGGAAACACAGAAAACTATCTCAAATATACATCATATATAATTAATATATATTTAATTTATTTTGTATATTTATTTTACATTTAATATATTTAATATTTAATAGAATATTTCAGTTGGAAGGGACCTACAAGTACCTGGCCAAGGTTGGACAGGGCATGGAGCAGCCTGGGATGGTGGGAGGTGTCCCTGCCCACTCAATGGGATTTAAGGTCTCTTCCATCCCAAACCAGTCTGGGATTCTGGGATTCTGGGATTCTGGGATTCTGCAATGACCCTCTGCTCCAAACTGATACCCCCAGGGCTGTTAAGGGCCCATGATGGGATTTTTGGGGTGTTTGTGCAGAGCCAGGAGTTGGACTGGATGATCCTCGTGGGTCCCTTCCAGCTCAGGATATTCCATGACTCTGGGGTTATCCAAATAATCTCTTCAACACTGGCAGGTTTGGGATATCACCCCCCTCCTCCAGGAGCTGTTCCAGTGTCTCTCCACCCTCTCCCAGCCTAAAAACTGAGCTGGAGGGAGAAAAACTCCACTGCCCAGAGTGTGGGAGCTGTAATTTTGGGTGTTTTCATCACAGACCTGACAAGGCCACAGGAATGCTCCAGCAGGTACCCAGCCCTGTGCCAGTGTTGGGAATTGCAGTGAGTCAGGAGCCATGGAATCACAGAGCCATTCCGGTGGGGATGCACCAAAAGTGACACAGGAAAATAACAAAATTTCAGTGTGTCCTGGCAGAATCAGGAGGAAAAGGTATCAAGGCTTTAGATATTCCGAGAGTGGGCAGAGCACACATTACTGACAGCCCCCAAAAGATTCCTGGAATTACTCAAATGACAGTGTAAACTCCTTAGCTATTATTTCACTCCGTTTATTTGTTTCCATGACACATAAATGTTCTGATTGAACCCTTAATGACCACAAAATACCCGAGCAGCACTTTTCCCCCACTAATGACACTTTCCCTGTTCCTTGTGGCCCTGAGCCTGCAGCTGAAGAAAGGCTGGAATAATCCCTTTACCTATTACAGCCGTTTAGTTGTAGAAACCAGGCATGAAATAAACACTTTAGATCATTAGCCCTGGTGCAGCAGCGCGGTGGGAGCTGTAATCACCCCTAATCCGCCTTAACCTGGGACACAGCTCCTACAGAGCCCTGAGGATTCATCCTGCACTGCTCCAGGTGCCCCTGGGAGTGGTTTTTGGGAGGAAAGGGGCTGAGTGTTCCTCTGTGTGCACTGCCTTGTTTCCCCTGTGCTCCCAGGGAACGGGGACAGGAGCAGAGGGAACGGGCTCAGGCTGGGCCAGGGGAGGCTCAGCTTGGACAGCAGCAGGAATTTCCCCATGGAAAGGGAGCTCAGGCCTTGGAACTGCCCAGGGAGGGTTGGAGTGCCCATCCCTGGAGGTGCCCAAGGAATTCCTGGATGTGGCACTCAGGGCTGGGGACAGGGTGGGGATGGGCACAGCTTGGGCTCCATGGGCTGGGAGGGTTTTCCATCCTCAAGGATCCTGGGATTCTTTTCCCTGCTTTTACTGGGATATTCCTGCAGCTCCCATGGTCCTTCCCTGGGAGAAGGTGATGCCAGCACTGTCAGGGAAAGTCGAATTTATTGATGGAGTGGGTATGAAACAGCCTCAGTTCATTAAGGCAAATGGAGCAAAATCAACTCAAGACACAGGAACCGATTCCCTCCGGGAGCTGCTCCTCCTGGCTCCCTCCTCCTGCTCTCTCTGGTGGATTTAAAGCTGGGAAGGTGGAGGCTGAGGGTGGGTGTCGGGCAGGACTGTGGCCATGCCCAGCCCGGGGTGCCAGCCCGGTGTCCCTGGCAGGGAAACCCAGGGCAGCAGGAGGGACCTCAGCCCCTCTCAGCATTCCCAGCACCGGCCAGCAGCTCCACTGCGGGGCTGGAGCTGGGATATCAGCAGTGCTGCTTCCTTTTCTCCCCCCAGACCGCAGCCATTTGTTCCATATCCATCTTTATTTCTTCCCTTTCCCTTTTTTCCCCACCCTGCCCACAGCACTGCGTGGCTGTGGTGGTGTCAGAGGACCCCAGGTTCCCCTTGGGACAGAAGGTGACAAAACACCCACAACAGCCACGAGTGAAGGGCTAATCCAACCTGAAAGCTTTGTCTTCCCTTTTCATCATCTCTTCAACAATAAACTGGCAATAATGACAAAATTATATTTGCCACACAGGCTGTTGGAGGCACTCCAGGACGAGAGAATATTTCAAAATGTGTTCAGTAAAATATATGCAAATTAGCTGCAGATAAAACTCCGTGGCTCAAATTGTTCTGTCTTGCTGGGTGGAAAAATGTGACAGTTTCCATTGGAGAATGTCATGGATGCACCTGTGAGGGGGAAGTCAGGACGTGTTTATGGACAGGTTGTTTATCCTGGAGCAAAGGAGGCTCAGGGGGATCTGGTTCTCCACAACTCCTGACAGGAGGGGCAGCCAGGGGGAATTCGGGCTCTGCTCCCAGGGAACAGGGACAGGATGAGGAAACCACCTCAGGTTGCACCAAGGGAGGTTTAGTTGGGATATTGGGAATATTCCTTCATGGAAAAGTTGTCCAGCCCATGATGGCTGGGTGAGCACAGCCCCCAAATCCTTCATTCCTGCCTCACTTCCCACCAGCTTTATCCCAGAAACATCATTTCTACATTTCAGTTTGTGTTTTCTGGTTCGTTTTTTTTTTCTAATAAAACAAAAGAGTGGGAAAAATGACATTTTCAGATTTTAGCTGTTCTGGAAAGGAAAATTAGAAAAAATCCCAACTAAATGATTCTGCTTTAAGAGTCATTAAAATGTTCCAATGGAGGAAGCTTGAGGATTCATGGACAGGGTTGTCCAAGGCAGTTTTGGAGTCCCCATTCCTGGAGGGATTTAAAAGCCATGAGGATGTGGCCCTTGGGGCTGTGGGGCAGTGGTGGCCTTGGCAGGGTTGGACTCGATGATTTCGGAGGGATTTTCCAACCTGAACAATTCCATGGTTCTATGATTCCACAGACAGACTTACACACCAACTAAAGATGTTATTTTCTCCCAGTCTTGGCCTAAGCCAGACCTTCCCCAGGTGGGAGCCCAGTTCTGGTTGCTCAGATGAGTCTTTGGCCATTTAATTGTTCCCTGTGCCCCCAGATTTGATTTGGATTCATCCATCACAACCAGACACAGCCCCCAGAGCCTCTGTGGACATGGAAATACAGACCAGGCTGGGGGGAACACTGTCCATCCCCTGTAATCCCTGTAACCATTCCATGCCAAACCATGCCAGTGCAACTCCTGCCCTGTGTTTGTTCCAAAGCTGTCCCCAGCAGAGCAGCAAATGACCAAGGAAAGGTGCTCAGAGAACTCATTTTCATGCTCTGCAGGCTCTAACCTTGCCTCCAAAAGCCAAGGTTGATGTGTCCCGTGCCAGATGAAATGGGAGATGCACACAGCAGTGCAAAGCATTCCATGAAAATGCCCCCTCTGGAGTTCCAGGGACCACGGTTTATCAGCTATGCAAAGATAACAATGTCAGGGGAACTTTGCAAGGGAAGCTTTTTTCCCTAAATGCTCAAATCTCTCACTGGAAGGAAGGCACTGGCTCAAGATTTGCAGAATTTATTACCTGGATGCTCCATTTCCATTAGAAATTGCTCCAGCAAAAATTAATCATTTCCCTTAAAATGGGCAGGCAGCGTCTCCCAAGGGAGGGGATGGAGCAGGGGGGGGATCCCAACAGCAGCAGCCCCAAGGACACTCACACAATAACCAAAAGGTGACATGGTGAGGAATCAGCAAACATTTCCATAACCTTCAAAGATTCTGCTTCCCAGCACAGAATAAAGGATCTTCCAGAAGTGCATGTGATATTTGACCTATTTCCATGAATTCCCTGGCTGCTGGCAAGCTGCAAACGAGAGCAGGAGCTCGTTACCAGCCTGATTCACCCAGGGGAGGGCAGAGGAAAACACATCCCAAGCCAGGGGCAGCAGGAATTAAACGCAGTTACTGAGTTATTTGGGGTGAATCCCACAGAGCCCAGGGTGATTCCAGCCCCACTCACTCCTGCAGCCCTGCTCCCTCCCACCTCAGAGCAAAAGGCAGGGAGGGAAGGGGTAAATTATATTTAAATACAATTTTTAAAGTGAAAGTGTGCTGGGGAAACAGAAAAAAAGGAGAATCCAGCACCTTGCAAACCACAATAAACTGTGGAGGACTTTTAATGGTGATTTCCCTTCGGAAGGGAAAACAATATTAGAGCTCTGTGAGGCCTGAGATTTGCATCTTTCCCTTCCTCATCTCCATTCCCCTAAATCTTTTATAGGAACCATTAAAGAACGTTGTGCAGCACCAGAGTCATCACAAATAAACTTCAGCCCATTACCGAGAGCCTGGAGCACTGCAGGGAGTCAGAGAGATCCATCAGAGCCCTTGTGCACAACAAATCCGCTCCAAGGAGAGCAGGGCTGTGTGCCCAGCCCGGGCTGGGGGAGGAATTCAAGCCTGGCCCTCCAGAACCCAACCTAATCCCTGTGCCACCCCCAGACCTGACCCACAGCCCAGTCCCTTCACTGCTGCACAAAAACTGAGGAGAGCTCAGTGCCCAGTGCAGGTGGGAACCACAGAATCCTGGCATGGTTTGGCTTGGAGGGACCTTAAATCCCACCCAGAGCCACCCTGCCAGGGCAGGGACACCTCCCACTGTCCAGGCTGCTCCAAACCCCATCCAACCTGGCTCTGGAGCTTGGGATCCCATGGGATCAGAGCCCATGGGATCACCTGGAGCATGGGATCCTTCCCAGAGCATCCATGAGCCACCACAGGGTGCTCTAAGCCCAGTTTGCTCTGCTGAATCCTCCCCAAAGCAGGGGCTTTGTGCCTGTTCTGACGAGTGGGGGGAAGCAACTCCAGGATTGATTCAGGTCCTTGCAAACAAATCTTCATTAATTACATGACCTTGCACGTGGAAAAACACAGTCCTGGAAAAAGCCTGTTCTGTCAAGTGCTGGGTGCTGTTTAATGAAGAAAAATGAGGCAGCCACGGCAGACAGAGCTGGGGCTCGGTGACTCCTTCCCTGGGCAGTTGTTCCCTCTTCCCACGTTACTGATCAAGGCCTTAAGATCCCTGCAAGTCATGGCTGGAGTCATGGAATCCTGGAAGGTCCTGGAAGTACCCCCAGGGATCATGGATCCAACCCCTGCCTTGCTCAGACCCCAACAACCCCACCCTGGGCACCCCTGGCAGCGTTGGCCAAACCCCCCTGGAGCTCTGGCAGCCTTGGGAATGTCACCATTCCCTGGGGAGCCTGGGCAGTGCCAGCACCCTCTGGGGAAGAGCCTTTCCCCAATAAAAGACCCCTCAGGACTCTGTCCAGAGCTGCTGCAGGTGGTGCCTCCCCCTCCAAGGGCTTTGTGCTGCCCCCACAAATCCAGGGCTGCATCCTCCCCGTGCCTGGGCTGTGCCTGGACAGCCCCCGGGGCTCTCTGCAGCCCTGGCCCAGCTCCTGAGGACAGGGAAGCCACAAGTTTGGAGCCAGCTTAACATCCATCATGCAGAATAAAGAAAAACTCGTGGCATTATCTTTGCCTTATTTCCAATGCAGTCGACAAGAGCGATTTCTGTGCTCCAGGCCAAGCAAATTACACACGATACAGGATTGCAGATAAAATATTGGGCTGCATTCAAAATTCACTTTCAATTTTAATGCATTTGAGCTTGAGCTGGCAATTCATGGGGAAAGAAATAATAGAGCTGAGCACCATGGTTGGATGTGCTTAGCGCAGAGCTGCAGCCTGAAGGGCAAAAGGCTCTGCTTGGAGGCTTCTCCTTCTCCCCTCTGGTTTCCCATGCAGGAAAGGAAAGGAAATCTCCAAGGGTGGAGCCCTTCTGCTCTGGAGCCAGGCTGGGAGAGCTGGGGGGCTCACCTGGAGAGGAGAAGGCTCCAGGGAGAGCTCAGAGCCCCTGCCAGGGCCTAAAGGGGCTCCAGGAGAGCTGGAGAGGGACTGGGGACAAGGGATGGAGGGACAGGACACAGGGAATGGCTTCCCAGGGTCAGATGGGATATTGGGAAGGAATTCCTGGCTGGGAGGGTGGGCAGGCCCTGGCACAGGGTGCCCAGAGAAGCTGTGGCTGCCCCTGGATCCCTGGCAGTGCCCAAGGCCAGGCTGGATGGGGCTGGGAGCACCTGGGACAGTGGGAGGTGTCCCTGCCATGGCTGGGGTGGGATGGGTGGGATTTGAGGTCCTTCCCACCCAAACCAGTCTGGGATGATGATTCTGTGATGAGACCCCTGTGAGGACAGGGAAGAACAAAAACCCCACTCTGTTGGAGATGCAGTAAGAAGTAGAATTTTTGGTTTAAAATGTTCAGGTTCTCAGAGCCCAGAGCACTTTGGGATGTTTCTTCTCGGAGAAGACGAACTGGATCCTCCACAGAATCCCAGACTGGTTTGGGTTGAAGGGACCTCAAAGCCCACCCAGTGCCATGGCAGGGACACCTCCCACTGCCCCAGGCTGCTCCCAGCCCCGTCCAACCCAGCCAGGGCTGGAATAATGCTGGAATGATGGAACTTCCATGGCATCCCCACGGCTGGGAGGATCTTCCAGCCTGTCCCCAGCAGCTCCGAGCTGGGATCTGAGCAGCCTCTGTTCCCTGCACGCAGCCAGCCCTGTGCCAGCCCTTTGATGGAGCTTTCCCTTTTTTTTAATTGAAATATTTCTCCTGGCTGCTCACACACCTCTTCAAGAGCCCTGATATTTATCTAACATATTGAAAAATTATTTTAATTTTTAGGATTTTTCCCCCCCCTCCCTCCCTCCCTGGCAACCTGGCAGAGATAACAAAGCCACGAACAACCCTCATTCATTTCATGCATTTCTGAACATCATGGCAACCACTGTCAGAAAATTTAATCATGTTGCTTTCATAACATTTATTTTGCATATTTCCGCCGTCGCTCCGCCGAGCGTGGCCGTGGCAAACATGACTTGCCTGGAGTCAAATGCAAAAGATAGCCCAGCACTCCATCAGCATGTGATGCTGGAAGGACCTGCAGGAAGGAAAACCCAGGGTATGAAAGGGAAAATCAGTCACTGCACCCTTCTCCTGCTGTGCCCTGCACTGCATTTAAAGCTTCCTGGGGGTAAAGGGGTCAGAATCTGCTTTTCCTGCTTGCAAGGGGAAAGGGTGAGGGAATCTCAAATCATCACGGAATTATGGAGTGGTTTGGGTTGGGAGGACCTTAAATCCCACCCATTCCCACCCCTGCCCTGGCAGGGACACCTCCCACTGTCCCAGGTGATCCCAGCCCCGTCCAGCCTGGCCTTGGACAATTCCAGGGATCCAGGGGCAGCCACAGCTTCTCTGGGAATTCCATCCCAGCCCCCCCCCACCCTCCCAGCCCGGGATTCCTTCCCAATCCCCCTCCAACCCTGCCCTCTGTTAGTCTGGAGCCTTTCCCTGTGTCCTGTCTCCCCAGGCCCTGCAAACAGCCCCTGCCTGCCCTTCAGGACACCAAACTCCTCCGTGAGCCGCTGGCACCGAGAGCAGACGAGAATCAGCCCCGGGCTCACAGTCACAATCTGCCTTCAGCAGAGGATAACACAGCAAACCCTCGGTGCCTGCAGCCCCATCTGGGCGCTCTCCCTGCTCAGCACCACTGATTAATTCCATCCTGAGGAGCCTTCTGGAGCAGCCAGGAGGCCGTGCAGGTACCGGTGCTCGCGCCCAGACCGCTCTTCCTCCGAGGCGATTCATTTGCGTTTGACATTTCCGAGTTCTCCAGCTTCATAAAATTTATTTCTGCCTGCTTTCATGTAAATCAAATTGCTGGAGACGTCTGCCTTCAGATTAGAAGTGATCACATTAAACCACAAGATGCTCTTGGCCACGGCGAGACTAAAAATGTGATTTTCTACAGTTGTTCTTTTCCGTTAAATTCTGCTTTTTTTTTTTTTTTTTTTTTTTTTTTTTATTAGCGGAT
>VZRZ01002452.1:2939-38183 GCA_013398175.1 Climacteris rufus
AAAAAGGAAGGGGGGGGGGGGGGGAAGAAGAATTTAGCCATAAAAGCAAAATTTGGAGAGGAACTTTAGGGAGTGGAGCTCCCTTGATTCCCATCCTCAAAGGCACGGCGCCCGATCCCAGCTCCCAAGCGGCTGCCCCGTTGTCCCGTTGGGCCTCTTCATTCTTTGCAGCTGAATTTAATCCCTGCGGGGCTCTAAACCTTTGGAGCACCCAAACTCTCTGTGTTGGAGGGCTCTCGGCTGCAGGGATGTAAGTCAGGGCAACAGGAAAGAACCTTAACAATATCTCGTTGCACCCCCTGCCATGGGTGGGATTCCCACTATTCCCAAGTGCTCCAAACCCTCTCCAACCTGGCCTTGGACACTCCCAGGGATGGGGCAGCCACAGCTTCTCTGCGCACCCTGTGCCAGGGCCTCCCTACCCTCCCAGGGAACAATTCCTTCCCAGTATCCCACCCAACCCTGCCCTCTGGCAGTGGGAAGCCATTCCCTGTGTCCTGTCCCTCCAGGCCTTCATTCTCCAGCTCTCTTCTATATGAATATTTATTTTATATTATCTGTGGAAATATATGAATGCATAAGAATATATTTTATATTTAAAAGAATATATAAGTAATAAAAACTTCCTAGATATAATGATAGAGAGAAAGAATCATAAATTCATTTATATTGGAAAATTCATCTGAGAGCATATTTAGATAAGAATAAAAAAATGAAAAAAATGAAAATTAAAAAAAATAAATGAAATACAAAAAATAAAAAAGGAAGAGAGGACAAAATTATCTGGAATAATTATCCATACTGTCCTACAGGATGGCACAACCATTCCTTTCCAGACTTCTTCAAGGAGCAGGTTAAGCCAGAAATGGGGTTTGAGCGTATGTGCCTTCCACGATTTTGTTCTGAGTGTTTCTTCCAGGGCTTCAAAGCTGGTGGTGGCACCGAGCCAGCTGTTTCCAGCTGTCCCTCCTGCCTTCAGAAGGAAAAGGCCGGGCTGGGATGGAGCCTGCAGGCTTTCCCCACGCGGGGGTGCCCTGTGGATGCGAATCGCTGCGGTCCTACAGGCACCTCAACAGCTGAGACTGCTCCTTGCTTTTTACCATAGGAAAGAAAATACATGGACTGGGAGGAATAAGATTCATAAAGCACGCAGGAAGCACGAAATTCTGCCGGTGGGCGAAGATAAGATTCACAGGGCAGGATGCATTTCCCCCCATCCGTAGAATCCCTTGCTTTTTGCATGCTTTGGCATTCCTCAGCGGAATTAAAAATCCCTCTTTGGAGCTTGCTGTAACTGCTGCAGACTGAGGAAACCTTGAAGGAGCTGCTGGGGAGCCCAGGGGATGGAATCAGCCTCCTCCAGGCCAAAGTGGGGCGGAAGGACTCGTCCTGCAGTCGGGATGGAGGTCGGGAAGGGAGCCCGTGCAGCCCTGCCACGTCCTGCTTGGGCCTGTTCCACCACAATTTGGTGGAGGCTGGTACAACCAAACAGCTTTGTTCCCCTTGCTCTGCTGTCCTGGCCTCTCCCCATTCCTCACTTCTAATGTTTACCATAGCTGAAGGGGTGAGACTGGGATTAATTTCCATGAGAACACGTTGAAAGTGTAAATATCTCTGAGCAGGGACGCTTGGCAGGTTTGTGGGGTTTGCTTTCCTCCAGGAACTGGCAGCTTTCCTGCTCTTTTTCTGGGTGCACGTGACCAGATGTGATCCTGAGGCATCTGGACATCTGGAGCAGGACTCGGTGTCTGTCCTTTGTCCCATCCCAGAGTGGCTGTGTTTCCAAGGTTATCCAGGTGCCTTGTTGGTGCTTTTCTCTAAATCAGGTGAATCCTGGTGCAGCCTCCTCCTTACACCGGTGTTATCTCCCATCCTGGGAGCTGGGAGCTCAGGAGGGGAGGTGAAGAGAGGAGCTGAGAGCTTTGTCCAGTGATGGGTGGGAGTGAATCTGTGGGGCTGCTGTGCTCTGGTGTAGGAAGGGAACCCAAAAAGCCTTGAAGGGCCACATCAAACACTCGCTGGTTGGTTTTTCTTTTTTTTTTTTATGTGGAACGTTACAGCAGCAGCACAGGAGTGGGAGGCAGGAGGTCTCTGATACCACTGGAGTGAAGCAAACATGAGAAGAGTCTCCAAGAGCCACCCAACAATGCTCCTGAGTTTTGGGAGGATTTTGACAGCCACCTGTCATGCTTCCATGATTCTGTGATAGAATGGTTTGGGGTGGAAGGGAAATTAAAGCTCATCCAGTCCCACCCCATGCCATGGGCAGGGACACCTTCCAGGGTGCTCCAAGCCCTGTCCAACCTGGCTTTGGACACTTCCAGGGCTGGGGCAGCCACAGCTCCTCTGGGCAACCTGTGCCAGGGCCTCCCCACCCTCATTGCAAAAAACTTCTACCTCACATGTGAACTAAATCTCTCCTATAGTTTAAAACCATCACTCCTTGCATTATCACAACAGATCCTGCTCAAAGTTTGTCCCCATCTCTCTTACAGGCCCCATTTAAGAACTGAAAGGCTTTATGAGAACTTCCCCACATTTGGGGCGTTTCCACAGCTTCCTTGGGAGTACAAGCCTTTGTCAGACTGACAAATCCTACTGTAAATTGGCTCTGGCCTAATGGAGATGGATCTGATCTCAAACGTCTCAGTGTCTGCAGGTCACAGAGACCAAGGAGCACGTCAGGATGGGACTGTCCCTGTGCGTTCCTGCTGTAAATTCCCTGCCTGTTCCTGCGTCACCGTCAGCGCTGCTCTCCCCCATTTGTTGTTAATGTGTAACCTGAAACTGGCCGGGGCACATTGCTGTGATCCCAGCATCATCTGTCCCCAGCCAGGTCCATCCCTGCCTGCTCCCACCGGGGCTATTTCTGTCTGTGTCTGGATGGCATCCTGTGAAGGGCAGCCGATGGACAAAGCTGAGAAAGGGTGTCCTGGATCCTTCCATTTTACAAATTGCAATGCTCCTGTAAGGTCTGAGAGTCTTCAGCCTGGAGAAGAGAAGGCTCCAGGGAGACCTCAGAGCCCCTTCCAGTGCCTAAAGGGGCTCCAGGAGAGCTGGAGAGGGACTTTGGACAAGGGATGGAGGGACAGGACACAGGGAATGGCTTCCCACTGCCAGAGGGCAGGGATGAATGGGAGATTGGGAAGAAATTCTTGCCTGGGAGGATGGGGAGGCCCTGGCACAGGTTGTCCAGAGAAGCCATGGCTGCTCCATCCCTGGAAGAGTTAAAAAATGTGTGGATGTGGCACTTGGGGATGTGGTTTAGAGGTGAAAATGGTAATGCTGGGTTAATGGCTGGACTTGATGGTCTCACAGGTCCTTCAAAGCTCAGCAATTTTATGATTCTGAGGTCCCTTCCAACACGGACCATTCTGTGACCCTGTGATCCCTCCAAGGTGGCTGAGGAAAATTCCTTCTTGGACAGAGAGTGACTTATCACCTGAAGGGAGGTTCTACAAAAACGTCTGAGAGCAGCTTTGGGGACCAGGAGTTAACAGGGCTCAAGGCTGTTGTGTGGCTGGGAGGAGATGTGGGAAGACCTTCTCCTCTTCATTTTCCAGCTGCAGAGGGAAAGGGACTGTTGGATTGCTTTCTGTGTCCATGGTAGGTGTTCAGCAAGGACACAGCCCCTCCTGCACTGGATTTCAGAGCAGCTCTGTGTGGGTCAGGAGTGCTGTGGGAACAGCGGGTTGACCCATGGAGCATGAGGGCGATGGAGATGCTGGCACCTGGCTGTAACCTCCCTTATCAGGGCACTGCTCTCCTCACAGCAACTGTATCAGCCCACAGCTGCTGGGCTGGACAGAGATGGCTCCTTTCCAGTGTTCCCCACCTGGCCACATCCCCTTGCAGCCCTGGTTATCAACACCAGCCATCCCCACCACACTGGCACTGAGTTTCTCCGGGTGCTTTCTCATGCAGACACCTCCATTCACCAGCCTTAATATCCCTGGGTCACCTCTCTTCCTACAGCCAGGGAAGCAGGGAGGAAGCAGTGTCCTTCCTGGAGAAAAGCCCCTTCCAACCCCTTTTGTAAGGAGGCTTGACCTGGACGAGGAGGAAGCACCTGGATGCAGGAAGGAGGAGAGGACATCAGGAGATGACTGTGTGGTCTTGGAGGTGCCCAGGCATGGAGATGCCATCCTGCCAAGGCTAGGAAGGAAGTGAAACTGGGCATGGAGCTGAAAGTGTGGCATAAGGCAGTTTCAGCACGTTTTTCCCCGTTCTGTGCATTGGCCTGGCACGTTTCTTCCAGAGAGTGGGTGTGGGAGAGACGTGAGCTTGGAGCTGGATCTTCACACAGAAAGGGGAACCAGAACTTCCTGTGTGAAGGAGAAGTGGTGGGAGTAATGTGCTGATGTGTCTCCAGCTGATTTAATCCCTATTCCTCTCTCTTTACCGGAGATGATGCTCCAGAGTGCAGCATCCTGCTTGCTGAGGCAAAGTGACCACAAAGCACCAATCTGAGAGCAAAAGTGATTTATCCCTGCTGCAAATGAGCAAAGACACAGAGATCAACCCCACTCCTGCCAAATTTTCTCTTCTGCTGCTTGTTTTTGCCAGTGAAATTATGTTATTTGGAGGGTGAGGCTTTGAGACTTGGAAAGGTGAAAACCCTAAAATGTGAAAGAAAATAAGAAAGGGCCCCAGAGATTTTTATTCTTCTGCAGCAGAGAAAAGACATTACAGCTGTAATTACCAATTACCAATTTTAACAACAGGTAAGTAATCCCCTAATTTAACATCCCATTGTAAGAATAGAAATCTATTGAGTGGTTTGAGTTTGCTATGAGCTTGAATTGCTGCTTTTAGCCTGAGCACCAGAAAGCAGCAGTAAGCCCCACACAAATACTAATTCAGTGCTGATTTCTCATTGGTACAAAAGGCAGAACAGCCTCAAAACTGAGTTTGTTCCTCCTTAGTAGGTTATCAGTGCCTGAGAGCACTAAATTGGGGCACTTAGGCACATGCTTTAGTGGTGAACACAGAGATGTTGGGTTCGTGGGTGGACTTGATGATCTTAGAGGGCTTTTCCAACCTTAATGATTCCATGATTCTAAATAAACCTGGGCTCAGCTGAGCTGGCAGCTGGGTTTATACATCACCTGTATAAAACCAGCCCCTCTCCACTGTGGAAGACCTGTGATTTTCCAGAGTAAACTGCTTTTCCTTCTTCCTTCCCTGCTCTGGGAAAGGTTCTTTTTCCCCAGGAACAGCTGATAGGGAACAGTGGCAAACACAATAGCCATGCCAGGGAGTGAGCGTTCATCTCTGAGTCACAGGGGAAATGAAACAAGAATTTGTGCCAGTTTTTAACTCCATGAAATACTTCATCCGTTCGCTTTGCCCAGCCACAAATGCAGATCTCCAGTCTGGAAAGTCCCAGCACTTAGAGGCCTAAACATGAGCTTGGTTAAGCCTTACACTGGTCCTTCAGCACACAGAGAGAAGATGCACATCTGGGAATGTGTGGCTTAAAAAAGCTCAGGGAAAGGGCTATGGAGGCAGGCTGGGAGGGCTGGGGGTGTTCAGCCCAGAGAGGAGACCTTAGAGTCACCTCCAGTGCCTAAAGAGGCTCCAGGAGAGCTGGAGAGGGACTGGGGACAAGGGATGGAGACACAGGACACAGGGAATGACTTCCCACTGCCAGAGGGCAGGGTTAGATGGGATATTGGGAAGGAATTGTTCCCTGGGAGGGTGCACAGGGTGCCCAGAAAAACTGTGGCTGCCCCATCCCTGGCAGTGTCCAAGGCTTGGACAGGGCTTGGAGCAGCCTGGGACAGTGGAAGGTGTCTCTGACCATGGCAGGGGTGGGACTGGGTGAGCTTTAAGTTCTCTTCAAACCCAAACCATTCCATGCTTCTGTGATCTGGCCATGAGCAAATCTGTGCCACGAAGCCACAGATCTCCCAGGTGTGCCCATGGCATGGATGGATCCAAAACATTCAGTGTAAGGATTTTCCTTCCCTGCTGCTGCTGCTGCCTTGGCAGACACATTATGCTGCCCAGGTTTGCTTTTCTACGTGCCCAGACTCCCAAAAATGCCATGCAGGGCGGGCTGTGCTGCAGAGAGCCTCTGACTCAGCTGCTGTGCCACGCTTGGATGCTGATGGTGGCATGTCCCAACTGAGGCTGGAACATGACGGGGAATGCTGCCCTGGGCAGCCCTGGGCCATTAATGCTCCCAGCTCCTGGCTCTGGGATGGCATCTGGGATACACCTCAGTGCTTACAGGACACAGCAACTCCGTGGTTGCACAAGCTGAGATGAACTTTGTCGACACAGAGCACCTCCGTGCCCTGGATGAGATGGATTTGCCAGCCAAGGGTGGGAAGGAAGCATTGCCTGGGAGTGCAGATTGCCCTTGCCAGGATGTGGGAGCAGATTTTGTCTTCTGAGAGTCCTTTTCCCTGTTACAAAAGGCATTTCCCAGGGATAGGCAGTCCCTTGGACCAACCTGCTTCTGATCTCACTGAGACCTAAACAGAGCCCTTTGCCTTGCCCGTGCTTTTGTCAGCCCTCTGTGGCCCCACTCCATCCCACTCCTCCCCAAAGGTCCACTCACTCCTCCCTGGCATCCTGGGGACACCAGGTGACATGGGGACCCCAAATGAGGGTGTCACTGGGTGGCACAGGGACATGGCCTAAGTGCTGTCCTCAAACAGGAGGAAGTGATTGGAGAGCTGGGAGGAGAAGGGATGTGAAGGGTTAACCCCGTGTCTGCCTGTGGGCTGTTGATCCCATGGATGCAATGTCCCACTGCAGCTGCACTTGGGAGATCCTCTCCTGCACGCTCCAGGGAGTCCTGGAGGGCCAGGACAGGCTCAAGAACTCCCTTAACCTCCATCACTCCTGTAACCACCTGCATGAAGGAATGGGAATGCTCAGGGAGTCTGGGAGCAGCACCAGGTTGGGGAGCATGGTTGGCTTTTGGGAGGCAGGGCTGCTGGAGGAGCTGAAGAGGTCCCACTGGGAAGCAGGAAAATCTCCATCCTTGGAGACAGCCTGTCCTTGACAAAACCTGACCTCATCAAAGGTCAGGCTTGGAGCCTCAGTTATTCTGAGGAGGCTGGGGCTTGGTGCAGATCCCACGATCCTGCCTTTTAGCCCCTGCCTCCCTGGGGTTTAGGGTTTCTCATTGAGAGCTGAATTTCAGAGCACAGAACACCCATCAGTTCAGCAACAGAGCTCCCACACGCCCTAAAACATGTTGGTGTGCGATGATCACATCCCACCTCCTCATGGCCCATGGAATGTCACAGAACAGTTTGGGCTGGAGAGGACTTTAAGGATTACCTAAAGATGCCCCTGCCATGGGCAGGGACACCTTCCACTAGAACAGACTGCTCCAAACCCTGTCCAACCTGGCCTTGAGCACTTCCAGGGATGGGGCACACACAGCTCCAAGATGACTACAGAGGCCTCATCCTGGTCTCCATGGGGATGTGCAGGTGTTGTCCTGGACTCCAGGGCTCTGCTGAGCTGTCAGCACCAGCAATGAGCCTTGTCCAGACCTTCCAGCAATGAGCCTTGTCCAGGCCTTCCCACCTGGCCACTGCTCCAAGCTGTTGCCATGACTCCCTATCCACGGTGGGACAGGAAGGATGGAGCCAGAGTGGTGTGGAGGGTCACCACTGTGCCAGGGATTCCCCAGCCCAGGGCAATGGGAAAAGGGAGAGCATTGTATCCCAAAATAGCTGCCTGTTACAAAGGAAAGGTCCCTGGAGTGCCAGTCTGCAGAGGGTTTCCTCCTGCCACAGGAAGGTGAGTGACTCATTCCCATGTAAACTGGAGGCAATCCCTCTCCCTGGTGATTATCTATCTGGAGAGAAATCTCCATCCACTTCCCTAGCAAATACCTGCTGCTGACATTATCTATGCCTGGGGCTTTCTTATCAGAGGATCTATTTGTTCTAAAAATCACAGAGCCCTGGGGGTTCCATCTGTGGCTCCAGGGCTTTGCCATGGACACCCCACGGCTGACTCATTGAAAGGGACAACTTGGACAGTCTGGAATCATCAGGAAACACCTGCAAGCACTTGGCTAAGGGAAGGGTCTTCCTCATGGTGTTTCCAGCCAGGAAGAGGTAGATCCCAGTGACGAGGAGACTCTGTTGCTTCTACATGAGTGGGTGGTTCAGCTTTAATGACAGCTACCAGCCCAAGGTGAGTGTCACTAAATGTCACCAACTGGTGGGTTCAGGGTCCAGACTTACCAGCTTTACTGGGAGGTTGCAGGGTGAAGTTCATGTGGAAGCTGAAAAAGAATGGATGTGACTTTCTGCCAGCCTCAGTAAAACTGCCCTTCACTCACCCAGTTTGAGACAGAGACCCAGGGCTCAGTGCAGTGGAGCCACAACAGACCAGGTCATGGTGCTGCTCCATCATTGCCGTGTTTGGGATCCTTGGATCAGAGTATGACAGGATAAGTCAGGTTGGAAAGGACCTCAGGAGGTCTCCAGTCCAACCTCTCGGTCGTGGCAAGGGCAGGTCTGGGGTCAGACCAGGTTGTGCAGGGCTCTGTTCAGCTGGGTCTTGGAAAGCACTGAGTGGGGAGGTTGCACAGCCTGCTCCTGATGGAACAGCTTTCCCTTGTACTCAGCTTGGAATGTGAGTGGTGTCCATGTCAGGATAACCAAGACTCACTCAAAGAGGTCTCCTCATTATGGGAAGAGAATGAAGGCAGCAATTCCAGAGAGCACCAGCATCACGTCTCCTGGGAAAGCCCCACTGACACCAGGATGAGCCCTGGGAGAGGGAAGGAACCCTCCTATTGTCTTCAGCTGCTTCATGCACATTTGGATGCCCCAGGTTTGGTCCATCCATCTGGAAAAATGATGCTGTTCTAAAGGTTTGTGTCACTTTTCAGAGGACACACTGCAGGTCCCACTGTCCTTTCCCTCCTCTGTGTCACAGACTGTGGACTCTCTCTGCCTGGGGATAATGGAACTTCTGTTCCCCTTCCCCATCTCCTTGCCCACACATCCTCTGCTCCTTAGGCACAGCTTACCCCTTCGTTCAGAGATGGCCTAACTGATACCCACTTCATTAAACACTCAATTACTCTCCTCTTGTATTTAACTTGGAAACCTGCTCCTTTCATTCCAGGACTTGTTTGGACAAAAACCAAGCGCAGGACCGACTGTAAGAGCTGGTCAAACAAACACGATTGCCTCCACAGCTTGTTTTGCAAATCTTGACTTCCCAGGACTGCTTGGCTGAGGGCTAGGAGCAGATTTCCATGGAATTAACCACTAATTTCCACGGAATTAACCAGGAGGAATTGCCTTCTGTTTAGCTGAGAGTTGTCCATATCCCCATGTGCAGCTCATGGAGGATGTTGGACCTGGCACTGGTGACAAGGCCACTTCCAGCCAGGGGATCTCCAGCACTGGGAGTGCACACCCACTATCCCAAGGCTTTTGCTCCATGTTAGTCCCAGCAGCGATCCCGAGCCAAGGAGCCTGCCTGGGAGACTCCAGATTAATCTCTGGAACGTAACCTTTACATGCTGGGAGTGGTAGGAGAGATATTTTAACTGAGGTGGCAAAGGTCCAAAGAAGAAACACCAGCCAGGCCCTAGATAACAATATTGGCCTGCTGACAAGGAGTCCAGCTGGGAATGAGCCTCAGGGCTGGTCTTCCTTCTGGGGGTGGGACAAATCCATGTGGACCCAATTTGCCACCTTCCCCCTTTGCTCCAGCCAGGAAAATGGGGGTTGGTCACAGAACCCTGCACTCCTGAGGATGGGTTTTGTGAGCCCACTTTGGCTTTAACCAGTGTTTAAAACAAGAAAATATGAGAGAATGCAATTTTTAAAAAAATCATGATGATGGAGGGGTTTTAAAATGGAGGAGTTGAATTGCATCCATCCTCTGCAGGGATGTTTCCCTGCCCAGGGCAGGGGTGGAGTCCCCATCCCTGGAGGGATTTAAAGCTCTGTGGATGTGGCACTTGACACACACCATAGGTTTAGTGGTGGCCTTGGCAGTGCTGGTGGAACAGTTGGACTTGATGATCTGAAAGGTCTTTCCAAACATAATTACTCCATTAGTTTTGTTGAGAGCTGAAGCAGACCCAATGTTGCTTTGCCTCCAATGGGATTTGTATCCGTGGGGAAGATGATAAAGGATGACTTGGGTGGAGGAGGATGCCAACACTGGGGCTCACTGAGGCTGAGCAAACCTCTTGTTTTCTGGGCTGAGCTGGATGAGGATCATGCCCCTTGTGTGGGATCCACAGAGAGCAGTGGCTTTCTGGGGTCCAGTGCCATACCCTGGGGCGTCTCAGCAGGAATCTCCCTGAGGACACACGGGTTATTTTGGAGCAGAAGGGGAAGGAAGTGATTTCAAAAGTCCCATAGTGAGAACAAGTATATTTTTTTTGAAACAAAGAGATTCCAGGGTGGGACCCTGCACTGGTCCCCATGGTCTCACTGCTGGGAGCTGAGAGCAAGAATAATGACCCACAAAACTACTGGAAAATGGCTTTTCCCCCAGCAACGATGGGGAGTTGCTCTTGAGACTCTCTGTGGCTCTTCTCTGCTGGGGATTTCATGAGGAACAGGTAAAAAATGGGGGATGTGGGATACATGGGGGCCCTGCCACTCCATCTCTCGAGCTAATATCCAGCTGGAGCTAAATCCATCATTGTGCCAGGCTGTGTTTAACTTTCAGGCTAAGCTGCTGGTGGGTCAGTCAAGCAGTGACCCCATAAAATTTGGGGGGTGATTGGACCCCACAATCCAGCTGCTCATGCCCATTGTATCCCACCATGCTGCTGCCAGGGATCCAGGCATGGTTAGACCCACTCCTGCACAGCTCTTCAGCAGCTCTGCAAACAGAGAAATGAGGAGAATTGAGCCTTTTTCAGGAGAGCCTCTACCCCAGCACTATTTTAGGCTGGGACTGTTATGTGGATGGGTCACTACCGCTGGTTTTAGAAAGACTTGGTTTGAGGCCATGTCTTTGCCTGTGTCCTTGAACACCAGGATCAGGGCAAAACCTCTTCCAGCAGCAAGTTCTCTCCTCCAGGATGCCTTTTCCAGCAGCTCCTGCTGTTCCAACTCACTCAAAGCCTCTTGCATAAGACCTTGAATGGGTTTGTTTGTTTGTTTGTGTTAATCTGTCTTATTTACTGTTTTCTAGTCAGTCCCAGAGGAAATGGAAGTGTCATGAAACCTGGCAGAAAACTCAGCATCTCTGTTCCTAAGAAAGCCATCAGTGGGGTCAGCAGCAGCAGAGCTGATCGTGCTGGAGCTGACCCTGTGGGGTTCTGCAGTTTTGTTGTGACCCTCCTCCCTCTCTGCACGAGCTGCAGGGCAGAACCATGTCTGGGAACCCACAGCACACATAGCCCAAGCCCATGGGTTAATTTTAACTCTCCTGCCCTGGTGTGATGTGTTTGTTTATGGTCTTTTTAGAAGCAACATTTCTGGCCACAACAGGATGCTTGTGTTTGAGGGCCCTGCAGGCAGCTCCTGCTGCCTGGGAGGTCGTGGCAGCATCCCTATCCCTCTCTGAAAGCATCATCCTGAGGGGGGAAAATACACTTGGAGTCTGCAAACCCCTCCAAAAGACCTGGGTTGTGTCTGAGCTTGGAGGAAAAGTGAGGGGACCTCCATCACCCTCCTGGTGGAGGTCTTTGGAGGAGGAGGGCGAGCACATCACACGTGCTCAGTGGGGAGGAAACGAAAGCTGGGCTAAAAAAAATCCCCAGCCAGTGGTGGGGAATAGAAAATACACACCCAGGTGGCCACAGCCACAGAGCAAAGCTCTCTCTGCACTGGAGACACGTGCTTGAGGCTCACTGCTTGCATCAGCTTGCTCCAGAGAGCATCATGTGCCTCAAGTGTCCTCCTCTTGCTCCAGATAGCAAAGGTCCCCTGTGCCCTGCCTGCACCCACTTCAGTTCTTGATCAAGTGATTAGTGGAAAAAGGATGGAAAAGGGTGGGAAAAGGGTGGGAAAGGGTGGAAAGTGTCTCTCTGTGCTCAGCACCCACCCACCACCACCTCTGGGGTGCTGCAGTCTCAGAGGTGGCAGGAGGAGATTGTGCAGATATGGACAGAGGGACTGGCTCGTGGTACAGGGCAAGAGGAAACGGCCCCAAGTTTCAGCAGGGAAGATTTAGATTGGATATTTGGGAAAGTTTCTTCACTGCAAGGGTGGTCAGGCACTGGAACAGGCTGCCCAGGAAGTAGTGGAATCACAGTCCCTGGAACTGTTCAGAAAAGGTGGCACTTGGGGACTTGGTTTGGCGGTGAGCACAGCAGTGCTGTGCTAGCAGTTGGACTCTATGATCTTAGAGGGCTTTTCCAACCTTATTAATTCCATGACCCCATGCTTTTCCTGCCTCAACTCCCACCTCCAACCAATCCACCCTATTTTGGAGCTCAGTTGTCTGCTGGGGAGGAGCTCCCATGTCTCTCTCCAGCCCCACCTGACCTCATTTCCTGCACACCCCCCTGGCACCATGAACAGAGGCTTCCTTCTCCGGCTGGATTGCCTTTTGCTGCCCCTTAAAAGTGGCTGATGGTCCTGAAGAAGAGCATCCTGGGGAGAAAATGGGAAGCTGCAGAATCCTGGGAAGCTGCAGAATCACATCTGCTCCCATGGGCTGTCCCTCCTGCATGCCCAGTCACACAGGGCAGGTTTCTGTGTCCCAGTCAGGTATCTGAACACTTTACCAGCCAAGAGTCCTCAAGAAGCATCAAGGTGGGATCAGGGCATCAGTTTGCACTTGCACAGATTTAGGTGAGAGCTCACCCCTCTCCTCTCCCACCAGCCAGCGCCAGGCAGGGCTGCAAGCTCAGCTCAACACACCCAAACTCCTCCTTGCTGCCCCTAAAGCTTAAAAAAAACCAACAAAAAAAAAGCAAGAAAAAGAGATTTGATATATCCCAGTTTGTCTCCAGCACTTCTCCCTGCAGGTTTGAGCTGCGCCCATGGGTGCAGCACAGGGCTCTGCTCTGGCCACCCTGACCTTTCCGGTCTGCCCGTTCCTGTATCACATTCCTGCCCGCCAGTCAACATGGAAATGTTTTGAAAGTGTCTTAGAAACCTGCCTTGCTGCCAAAACAGTTGAAAAACGGAGCCGTGAAGGGAAACGTGGGGCTGCTTTCCAGGTCGGCTCGGCTGGGTATTGCCTCTGTGTTCTGCGCTGCAGCTGCACAAATCATTTGCTTTTCAACAGGATTTAAAACATCTGCCTCTTGTTTTGGCTTGTTGGAGCAGCTTTGGAGCTGGGAATGGAGGTTTGGGGAGAGAGGCTCTTGTTTTGGCTCCCCTGGGTAATAAGTGACCTGGGTGCAGGACAGAAATGAGTAAGGTGGGTTAGTGTTGGCACCCTCTTTCCATATCCCTTGTGCCCAAACGAGTGGAGAAAAGGCAGAAAAAGCAAAAGAAGGGAAAGGAAAGGTTTTTCCTTGCAGTGGACAGTGAAGCTGGGAAGCTCCTGCTTGCTGGAAGCTGCTGGTACTTCAACCAGGCTTGGAAAAGGTTTGATGGGAAGAGGATTCTCCAGGGGACCACTTCCCTGCTCCAAACAAGCTTTTAGGAAAACATCTCCTCTTGCCTGCTGAACATCCTGCACCGAGCTGCCAACCAGACCTCTCAGCCGGTCGTGGCCATAATTAATCACCCCTGGAGATGGGGAAGGCGCCTGCCTCTTGTTTTTGAGTTGTTTGGCTTTGTCTTGTGGTGGAAGAGCTGTGAGTGGTCAGACCTCAAAGGGCCAGGCTGGCGGAGACAGCACCGTGCAAAGGCTGCTGAGCAGCAGTGACCACCCCACAGGTCACAGCTCATGCAAGGACAGCAGCAACTCCCTGGACATCATCCACATGGCCACCCATCGCCTCTGGACATCAACTCTCCTTTGGAGGGAGCCGGGGTGAAGGGTTTGGAGGATGAAACCGAAGTGCTGTGGTCTGGTGAACCCAACATGTGCCCAAGGAGTGTTTCCAAATCCAGGAGAGATGGGCTTAACTCAGCACCCAGGGCACTGAAGGGCAGCTTCACCAGTCTGAGCCTCACTCAACAGCTCTGCCCAGGCATCTGCCTCCCTCTGTGCAAGCAACAAGCCTGTCTTTCCTCCCTTATCAGCCCCAAATAGCTGTGATGTGATGTATTGTTTTCCCTCCTTAAACAAATTACATCAGAAGAAGGAAATAGGCACCGTTTTTTTGCTCTTTTCTGGCATGGAGGTCTGTGAGCAAGATCCCTGCAGCAGTTTCCGTGCCAGGCCTTCGTACCCTCTTAATGCCTCCTTAGCTAGCTGCTGCTTTCTGCCGTTGAATAATAGATGCCATCAGTGTCCTTCCTCCCCTCCATCAGGGGCTTCGTGGTCCCCCTGACCCACACCCAGCCCAAGGAGCCCCCACATGAATCAGATCCAGCAGGAGAAGGAGGATCTGGCTTTCACCCAGGGACACAGATGGGGAACACTCAGAGGAGCACTGGAGCTGCTCCGTGCTCACGGCCATGGAAACAGCGGGGCCACCTGCACACGATTCAGTGGGGCTCATCCTGTCCAGGAAACCTCCAGCCCACCCAAATTAGAAGGATTTTTGCCCAGGTGAAGAAGGAGGTAGGGTTGAACCTGGCCACTGCTCCCCCTGGGCAGCAGCCACCGGCAGGAGAGGGCAGGCTGTGAAACTGCTGGTGGCTCTCCACAGCTTCCTGCAGCTTCCCGGGAGGCTGTGTCACGCCAGCACTCAGTGGGGACAGCAGTTCAAAGAAAATAGAGCAAGGAGCAAACCTCGAGCAAACTTTCTGCCACGTCCTCCCGGCTCCAGCGATGATGAAAAGTCTCAACATCCCAGTCTTAGCATCAGTCCTGGTCCTAGGGCCGGTGGGAGGCAAGCCTGGTCCCAGTCCCTGCTTCAATGCCATCCCCGGTCCTATTCCCGAGGGAGAGGGGTGGAAGGGGTCCTGTCCTGCTCCTAACTCTGGGCTCATCCCCAGTCCCCTCTCCAGGGGAGGATTTGGGGGCGATCGTCTGTCTCCAGTGTCAGTCCCAATTCTGATGCCATCCATGCTCCCATATCTGGAGGATGGGGGGCTCCTGTCCCAACCCTCACCCCGGCCCCATTCCCGGGGAGAAAGGGGAGAGCTGTCGGTGTTTGCTCCCGCTCGCATCCCCGATCCCATCGCCGGGGGAGGGAGCAGGGCGCTCCTGCTCTAACCCTAATCCCGATCCCATCCATAGTCCCATCCCGGAGGGCGCAAGTGAGGGGGCTCCGCACTCCTGTCCCGTCCCAGCCCTGCTCCCACGCACGTCCCCATCCCGGGAGGACAACTCCTGTCCCGTGCCGTGGGGAGGGCGGTGCTGGCCGGGGCGGGGCGGTGCTGGCCGCGGTCCTGCCCCGTTCCCAGCGCCGTTCCCAGCGCCGGGAGGGCGGACCGGCCCCACGCCCGCCCGGCCCGGCTCACACGCGGCGGCGGGGGAAGCACCAAAGGCGGGAATGGAGAGGCCTCCGCCGCCCTCCTGAGCGGGGACAGCAGCGCTGAAACCTCGGCACGACCCCGGCAGCGACCCCGGCACGGAGCCCCCGGCTCGGCATCCTCCGGTGAGCGGGGCCGGAGGGACCGCGGGGACACCACCGGGGCACCACGGGGGGATCTGGGGTGGATGGGGGGGTGAGTGCCCTGCCCACCACAGGGAGGGACGAGGGGGCGACCCCTGGGATGGGTGGGAAACTCGTGCTTGGGGTGGGAGTGGGTGCGCGGGTGGGGGGAGGCGACACGGGCAGGCGGGGGAAGGGGACGAGCACGGACAGGGAGAGGGGCCGCGGACACACGTGGGTGTGACACGGACACACAGACACACAGACACACAGACANACACACAGGCGGGTGGCACTTGGTGCTGGCTGGGTGGCGCGGGTGACACAGGGCGCACCCCAAGCAGGGAGTGGGGCACTGCCCGGCCAGAGCCGAGCCCCGACCCTCCTCCTCTGCACCCCACACACTGCCCGCACTGCCGCTGAAACTGCCCCAAAATGCCCCAAAGACGGGCCGGTGGGAGCAGCAGCCAGCAGGGCACGGGCTGGTGCTGTCACAAGCGCTCCGAACTGGGCGCTCAGGGAAGCTTCCTGCTCCTTTCGCTTCTCTTGGCCTGAATCACTTGAATTTTTATGCATTAATTCACATTAATGTCTTTGCCGCTCAGTTTCTGCCTTCCCTGGGGAATCCACTGGCTGTTTATCCGGGATTTCCCGTACACACCTCTGGTTGAAGCCGTGGGGCTCACTCCCTGCTGTGCTCTGTGTGTTTTTCCACCTCTTTGCACGCTGGGCTCCCTGTATAATTTTTTTTGGGAGTGTTTTAATTTACACTGCAATGGGTTTCTGATTTCAAACCCTTTGACTCCTCCTAGCAGCTCCTAACCCCTAAATCACCCTTTTTCCCGGGCATGGGGACTGGCTGACATCACTGCAGGAGCAACTTTAGGGGAAAACGTCTTATATCTCTTTCTGTTCCAGTTTTCTTATCGGTTTATTGCAAAAGCCATTTGGCACCCCCCTGCCTTCCTGTGCACGTGGTGAGGAGAAGCAAACCCGGCTCTGGAGGGCCACCAACTCTGGGGGGTGGTGGCCCTGGCTTGTGGTCACTGCTGCCAAAATTGGGCTGTTTCATTGCTGCTAAATTCCTCTTACTTACCTTCAGCCAAAGGGTGGCTGATGGGTTAAGGGGCTCCAGTGCAAAGGGAGAGACCCCAAAATGTGCAGAGCCTTGAAGCACGGCCCCATCCGCGGGGATAATGGGTTATAAAACCCCCAGAAGGATTTCTGACTGTCATGGCACTGAGTGACTTTATCCTGTCTCTGCCCAGTGTGATTTTTATCTCGGGTTATTGACACCAAGCCAAAGCCATGAATAGTTCTCTGGCAGCAGAGCGTGCTGCCGGCCCCGCCGTGCTCCCTCCTGAGTGCTGAGCAGCCCCCAGAACAGCCTGAGTGGGAACAGGCCTGGCAAGCAAACACCCTGTTGCCTCCACGGGATGCTCTCTGCACAGCAAAAAATTATCCTCCCAAAGTCCACCTCACGTGGGGTTTGGTGGTGCCGCGGTGGAGCCTGGTGATTGTGTTGTCCTGGTTGTCTCCCCACGGCGCCTTTGGTTTTTCCAGGGTGGTTGTACTGCTGGTGGGTGACTCGCTTGGTGTGGGCAGGAGGCTGGGAGGTCTCCCTGGAAATGTCATTTCTCCCTGATATGGAGCTTGTAGGGTCACCAAAAAGCTGGTGATTGGCCAGAAACTGGTCCCACACTCTTCTCCCAGTCCAGCTGTTGCTGCCTCCAGTGAGCACCAGAAAGTTATGGAGGGCAAAACCAAATTCCTGAAAAAAAAACACCTCCTTTCTCTCTCTGGGAAGCCTAAAGGATGCAAAAGCTCTGTTTTCCCCATGGAATACCTAAAACTCAAAGTCTGGGGGCTCAAATAGGATCCATCCCCCCATCCCATGGGGTGCTGCAGGGGAAAACAGTCAGGGAACATCACCTCTGCTGAAGGAGGAAGGGAAGTTTGATGAAGGGATTAAATACTGGGCAGGGTTGATGTTTGCTTCCAGAAGGAGCCCTGCTGTGCTGGGAATCGAGTCAGGTTCAACTGAATGAAGGTGGCCTTAATTATCATTGTCACCAACAGTTTTAATGCTTTTATTCACTTTAAAGCCACAGATTTAGTGAATTCAGATTGGTTTCCCACGGTGGGGACCAAGGCAGGAGGTTTTGGTACCCTCTGGGAAGGGAAGGCTGGAAGGGGGATTGATTCAGGGAGGAATTCAGGGAGTTTCTTGGGGAAAACCAGAAATTACCAGAAAAAGTCATTTCTCTCAAAGCAGGACATTTTATTTGACCTACAAAGTCACAAAGTTCTTTTAAACTCATTATATCTTTTATCCAAACTCCCCCTCCTGTTTTTAGTTTGGATCAAGTTACTGAAAAACCCTCTAGGAAACCAAAACACCCCCAGAAAAATATTTTTCATGGAGAAAAGAAATTTAACTTTCTGCTGTTTCTCAGCCTGGCAACAGGAGGGGAGACTGAGGCACGTGGCTGCTTCAGTAGAGCAGCTCCATTCCTGGAGTGGAGCTGCCCTCCAAAGGTGCATTTTTAGGGAGAGAAACACAGATTCCTTGCAAAGTTGTTTTGGTTTAAATTAGGTTTTGGTTTAAACAAGAAGTTCTGGCTATTTTTGGGGTGGAGGAAGGGGTAGATCAGATCCATCAGGGATGAAAGAGGGACACTGCCTGGCAGGGAGATGGATAAAGCCCCTCCAGCTGCTTGGGTATCCTGGATATAAATCTTGGAGGTGCCTTGCCTTGGGATCACTGGAGAGAAGTGCTGGGGATGGTGCAGCTGGGACAGTGGGAAATGTCCTCAGCCCACGCTGGTGGCCGGAGCCAGCCCGGAGGAGAAAGGCTCTGAAGGTCAGTGTAGCAGAAAGGAGCCAAAGGCAAAGGGCAGATGAAAACCAGGCAGTTTGGGCAGGCTCAGATTTCAGCCTGATCCTGTCTCCTGTCTCCAGGCAGGCAGGCTGGGGAGCATCCCAGCACCGCCTGTTTGCTTTTGGCCGTGGAGGGTTTCAACCACAGTCCCAGAGCAGGGAAAAACCATTCCAGGTCATCTGCTTCCCAGCATCTCGAGTAATCCTGATCCCAAGCGAGGATTCTGATGAGTCTACTAAATGCCTCTGAATGAGGGCAGGGAAAACACCCACATTCCCCACGTGTCCCTTGGAAGGGAGTCAGTGGAGCAGATGCGGTGAATGGATCGTGGTTGTGACCTCCGGCAAAACACAATGGGAGCTGTGGCAGAACCGAGGGCTGCCTCTGTGAGGTCCTGCCGGTAAATTAATCCACATTAATTATTTGGGAAGGCCAATTAAACCTCATCAGCCCCCTGTGAAAATGTATTCGTCGCAGCCGTGATTTGGTTGTGCTTTGTTGCCTTCAGTGACTTTACTGCTGCTGGCAAATGCCCAAGAGTGAAACACGGCTGGGATGGCACAGGGAATGCTGAAAAATGGGGCAGAAACCAGGATTCAAGGCCTTTGCTTGGCAATTCAGTGCCCATCCAATGGTCTCCCTGTGGAGTGCTGCCCACCCCTCGGCTGCCCATGACCTTCTCCCATGACAGCCCCCTCCTTTCCCACATTGGCTGATCTAAATATCCATGGCAGATACAGTTACAGGAGCATTTTGGGATGCTGACATCACATGCACATGCCTGTGGGTACGTATATCTGAAGGCACTGATCTGCCCTGGCTCTTCTCACCACCAGGCTCCTCTCCCGTGCTGCCTTCATCCACTACTGTTGATGGTACCTTTTTTCTGGGAAAAAAACTCCCCTGTCCCATGGGATAAACAGGTCCAAGGCCACACTGCAAAGAGAGAGATGGTCCAGCCATTGCAACCTGCATGTGGTTCAGCATGGAGGAAACTGTGCATGGGTGGCTGGAGGGCACCCAGAAAGCTGTGCCTGGTCACCTGCCTCCAGTGCCAGAGAAAAAACCTCCCACTGTGATGATGGAAAGGGCCAGGAGGTGAAGTGATGAGGCAGATGCAGGTGGTTCTCACTAAAGCATCGTGGTTTGTCTGCTTTTGGTGATCACAGAAGTGCTTCTCCTGCGATCCCTCAGGGATCGCTCTGCTTTGCCCTCCCCTGGTCCCTGGTGGGGCCTCGGTGTGTCACAGTGGGAGCTGGCGGTCGTGCCATCCGTGGGCACAGCAAAGGGCAGTGCCAGCTGCCAGCTCTTGTGCCTTCACATGCCTTGGCCGGCCCTGGCCTTTCCAGCTCGCTCCCTGTGGATGCAGCAGGACTGGAACGAGGGGGTGGGCCCGGCACACACAGCAGGTTTTGTCCTAGGGGTTCTGGGCAAAACTCGGGTGAAAAAGGAAAAAGAAAGGCTTTTGCATTCCCAGAAGGAAAAGAAGGGCATGACAGCAAGGACAAGGCTCCATTCAAACCAGCCAGCAAACTCTGCCTGCTCCTTGTGCTGAGGATGGAGATGATGGATTGGCACATCCCTGGACAGCTGAGGAAGATTCCCCCCTGGCTTACGGATGGGTTTCCAACCTTTTCTTGGGTTTTCTCACTGGGGTCTCAGCAGCCTTTGGGGAGATAGTCTGGAATTCGGGGTGATCTCCCTGCATCAGTGCTGGGTTGTCTCCAGGGGACAGAGGGAATGCAGATGGACAAATCCTATGCCAGGCTGGAGCCTCTGGAAGTCAGTAACCCCTTCCTGAACCTTTTAGGGCATCTTGTGTGGCTTCCCTCGGTCACGGTGGCCTGTCCAACCCCTTTAATCAGCTGCCAGGTCTGTGGGCAACCTCTCTCTGTCTGGCCACAGATCTGCAAAGCTCAGAGGGAAGGAAGAAATTGTGGAGAAGCGCAGCTGGAAAATGTTTTCCCATCTGCCCGAGCTTTTTTAACCCTCTCCATCCACAGCCACGGCCCCACTGCCGAGGAGTTGAGGGAGCAAAGCTGAACAGAGTGGAGGAAAAGCAGAGAGATGGGGGAAAAATCATCAGGGATTATGTCAGTGCCACATCTGGACAGGTTGTTTGATCCAGTCCCTGGAGCAAGGGCTGGAGTTATCCCCTTGTGATGGGCTGGAAGCATCAGCAATGAGCTGTCAAATACCAAATACTTTTTGATACCAAAGTGCTTTACTTTGGTGAGAGATGATCCAGGCTGGCAGCTTTCAGGAGGCTGTCATCACCTCCTTCCCTGCTGGATCCGAGCTGGAGGTAGGTGCAGGATAGCTCTGGGTCAGAACAGTGCCTGTTTTGTGGGAAAGGACATGGCCATGCTGTCCCTCAGCGTGGTGGCACCAGGTTACATCTGAGCCCTTTACCTGAGAAGGCTGGGATTGCTCTTTTCCACCTAAACCATGGTGAGATTGGGGTCAGGTACATCCCACGTATCGTTCCAAGGGCACCTTTACTCAAGTCTTTTCTCCTGCCGTAGCTCCGGGTCCCTGAGCTCCTGTGCTGGATTCATCTCCCTGTAACCCCCCTTTCCACAGGCTTCCCGTAAGGCAGGGAACAGCAGGGACATCAAACCAGCTTCTCTTACGGGAAGGGAGGAAATGCATTTTAATTTGATTCCTGACCCATGGGCTGGCTCAGGGATCGTGTGTCAGCTGGGCCCAGGGCTGTCCCCAGCACACAAAAGGCCTCTTGTCCCTCCTTGCAGACAGCGCCAGGCTCTGTGTGTCTGCAGAGACCCTTTCCAGCCCATTTGTCTCGACTCTGCTGATCAGTCCTTGCAGAAAACAGCTTTGCACAAGCAGGTCTCAAGGCCAGGGAGCAGGATGGTGGGCTGGCCACCATCAGCCCAACTCTAAACCCATTAAAAACCCATCACCATCATCAACAGCCAACCCAGGCAGCGCCCCTGTGGTGGAGAACACTCTCCTTTTGGCAAGGTGTGATTACAGGGGTCTCCATCCCGGGGTGTGGTGAGGTTTGCTCTACCAGAAGGAGCTGAGGATGCCTGAAATGGGGACCAGTCACAGGGATTGCTCGCTGAAGTGTGCAGTTCCACTTTCCAGCCCTTTCTGCTTGGGATTTAGCAGGACCCAATTTTTGTGTTGCTCAGCTGAGTCATTTCTCGTGGCTGGTGAAACACAGACTGGAGCATCTTTCCTGTTCTGTGATGCAGGAACCCAAATTTCTGTGTGAACCTGGGGGGAGGGGTGCTTGGGGACATTGAACTGGGCTGCAGGAGATCTGAGTTGGACTCAGATTTGTTGGTGATTTTAGAGCAGTTTAGTTTGTCCCCTGTGTTCCAGATGCAAAATAAGGTTAAATAAAACTCCCTTTATCTGCCTGACCGGAATTCCCCCATGCCAGGGATTACCTTGGTTGTGTCAGCACCTTGAAGCTGTGGTGTCTGTGGCGGGTGATGTGCTGGCAGGAGCCATATGCTGCCCTCTTTAGCTGTCGTTTCCATGTCCTTACAACCCCTTTGCTTTCCCCCCCAGGGGGATGGCGAACCTAACAACTCCTCCGGCCTGGACCGGAGCCATCAACAGCTCCTTGGACCCAGGTGGCACAGATGACAGCCCCTACAGGTGTGTCTTTGATGAGGACTTCAAATACGTCCTGCTGCCCGTCTCCTACGGCATTGTGTGTGTGGTGGGGCTCTTTCTCAACCTGCTCGCCCTCTACGCCTTCATCTTCAGGATTAAAACCTGGAATGCCTCTACCACCTACATGTTCAACCTGGCCATATCCGACACGCTCTACGTGGTGTCCCTGCCCCTCCTGGTCTATTACTACGCCATGGGGGACAACTGGCCCTTCAGCGTGGGCCTGTGTAAGATCGTCCGCTTCTTGTTCTACACCAACCTGTACTGCAGCATCCTCTTCCTGCTCTGCATCAGCATCCACCGCTTCCTGGGCATCTGCTTCCCGCTGAAGTCGCTGCAGTGGGGCCACGTGCGCCACGCCCGCAGGGTGTCGGTGGCGGTGTGGGCCGTGACCGTGGTGTGCCAGTCCCCTGTGCTCTTCTTCGTCACCACCAGTGCCAAGGGCGACACCATCACCTGCCATGACACGTCCAGCAAGGACCTCTTTGGCCAGTTTGTCATTTACAGCTCGGTGATGCTGGTGCTGCTCTTCTGCATCCCCTTCCTCGTCATCATCGTCTGCTACTGCCTGATGGCCCGGCGGCTGCTGCAGCCCACGCGGGGCATCTCCCGCCTGTCCCGCTCCAAAAAGAAGTCGGTCAAGATGATCATCATCGTCTTGGTGGTCTTCATTGTTTGTTTCCTCCCTTTCCACGTCACTCGTACCTTGTACTACTCCTTCCGGAGCTGGGACCTGAGCTGCCAGACCCTCAACGCCATCAATTTGGCCTACAAGCTGACTCGGCCCCTCGCCAGCACCAACAGCTGCTTGGATCCCATTTTGTACTTCTTAGCAGGGCAGCGATTTATGAAGTTTGCGGGCCACAAAATGCCAGGGAAGCCTCAGAATGAGGTGGCACTGGGCATCGTGCCCAACAGTCACCTGGGAGCCAGCAGCGACACGGACACGCTCTCCAAGGATCTCAAATCCTAGCTCTGCTCCACAGCAGGAGGGTTTATCCCAGCTGTGAAGGGGGATCAGGGCGCTTTGGGGCCTGAGGCTGTGGGTGTTTGTGGTGCCTGGGCTTGCACCCACTCCAGATGGTCCTTGTTAAATGCTCTCCTCTGCTTGTTTTGCTGTATTTTTTTCAGGAATTTGCAGCTGTGGTTGCACACGCAAACCCTGATGCCTGGCTCTGCATCCCAGGCTGCCCCTCTGCTCAACACTGAGGATCTGCTAAAAAATATCACACCCTGAGTGCCTTGGATCATTTTGCAAAGTGAAAACGCTGTGTGCAAAAGGTCCCTCTGGAGAATTCCATCTGCAGATGGCCTGGCACAGGAGCAGCCAGAGTTTCCCTGTGCCTTGGCAAGGCAGGAAAGGCTTGGGTGGATGAGGAGAGTCAGCTGCAGTTCTGCTGAACACAGCTTGATGAAAATGTCATGGACAAATATCACCCACAGTGGGAGAGGGTCTCCCACAGCTTTGCATCCCTGAAGAAATGATCTCCCAGCTTCAAGCTGGCAGAGCTGGGAGGGGATTCCCAGCTCCTGTCCAAGGGCTGGCTTCCCATTAACAAGGGTGCTGATGGACATTCCAACCCACTGGAGCTTACTGGTTCCATCAAGCAGGTTTCTCCAGTGGGGCCAACATCTTCCAAAAAACCCATTAGTGCTTCCCAACAGCAACAGTCACCCTTTAAAAGCTTTCAGGAACCTATAGCTTCCAGCTGCTGGCTTTAATAATCATCTCCAGCTCATTAAAATTTAAGGTGAGCTCTTCATGTCTTGTTTTTAACCCCTTTCCTGGTGACTCGAGTTTCCAGCCCAGAAGCAAAGACCAGTGTTCATCCCCTTGGCTGAGCACTGCCACATCCCCCTTGCTGCTCAGAGGTGACAAAATTCGGCATCACCAAACCCTGGGTTGAAGAGCCATAAGTGGTGTTAAGCTTAATCCCAGTTTTGTCTGGATTTGAAGAAAATATCCACAAAACACTTCACCAGAAGTGCTTTTGGTCTTTCTCTCTGTAATTGTTGGGTTGGAGAGCCAAGAGCTCAGGTCCGTGGTGTCCTGGCCGCGAGGATGCTGATTCCTCACCCCAAAAATGAAAATTGCCTGGGCTGCAGCACTGGACGAGTCGTATTTTGTAAAAGCTCTATTTCAGGACTAGGCAAACACATTTGATGTTGGCCTAGGCCAAGACCTCAGACCACTGCTTCGTTTCTCCCATCTTTCCTTCTTTTGAAGTGGTTTGGTGGAGACAAGGCCACGCCGCAATGTCACCGGTTGTGTTCAGTCAAGGGTGACCGGGACCACTCGGGGCTCACTGGGAGGTTCCTGTGGCCCCACCCCCCATGGAGGGGTCTTGTCCCAACCGACAATGTCACAACCACAGGAGGCAAAGGAGGGCACCATTGGCAAAGACAAACAGGACAGTTGTAGGGTGGTTCATCTTTGAATGAAAAACATCTTTGAGTGTGTTTAGGAGAGGATTGGGTTAAGACAGGACTGGCACCACGGCAGCACCTTTTTTCCTTCGTTCCTGTGAAGGGAGCGTGGCTTTATGGAGAGGGTCGTGGCACAGTCACCAGGGCGAGACAAATAACTGGGAGAAGGGAATTCAACCGGAGCACTGGACTGGTACAAACGTCACTCCAGGCCAGGCCTTGCCTGCTGTCCCACACTTGCCAAAAAGCAGCGTGGACACAGTTACGTGCTCTGAATAATTCAACAAAAACATGCCCAGGCTTCCCTCCTGAGGTCCTGCTTGGAGATCCCAGCTTCCTCTGGCTGAGCCAGCACCCTGGGCAGCACTGCCACTGCCATCAGGAGTGTCCCTCTGTGGTCCTGGTACCCAAGGGCCACTGGCCAGGTGCAGAGCGGTTGGAGAGGTACCAGCTGGAAATCTAGCTCTAAACTTTTTATTTTTCATTTATAAAAGCACTAACTTATACTAGAAAGAAAAGAAAAAACATGAGTTTTATGACAGTGACTGTACATTTTTATTTTTGTAACATGCAAACACCTCAGACTTCTGATAGTAAATGAGTTTATTTCTACTATGAGCACTTCTCTGCCGTCTCCTCTGGTATGTACAAAGAAGAGGGGATGGATACTGGGGGTAGGAACTGTGTTGTTAGGAAATGGGTCATAGACCTATTTTTGGTTTTTTTGGTTCTCCCAGCCACTCACAAAGCCACCAAACCAAGACGGTGGAAACCTCTTGCTCTCAAAGGCTCCTCACCTTCTCCTGCAGACACCAGGAGAAAGTTTCCTGAGCCTGACCACAGTGCCCGTGAAAAAATACATTTGGTTTCAATTTATTTTTCATTTGGTTTGCAATTTATCTTGGTCCTCATTTATCTTGGCCTAGCTTTTGCTGGGCCCTTCTCTGCCAATGAACAAGGCTCAGGACATGCTCAGCTCTCTGGAAGTGTTTATTCCAAACTGTGGCCAAGTCACCTTGCTCAGCAATAATCCCAGCAGTTCAAAGAAGGGCTTCCAAGGGATATGGATGATCTCTGCAAACATAATTTCATGGAAAGCCACTGCTTTGTGCATCCCTGGAAGTGTCAAAGGCCAGGTTGGATGGGGCTTGGAGCAACCTGGTCTGGTGGAAGGTGTCCCTGCCCATGGCAGGGTGGGTGGCACAAGATGATCCTTAAGATCCCTTCCAACCCAAACCATTCCATGGTTCATGACTTTCTGATTCCATGAATTCCTTCACTTTCCTCCTGAAGCTGATTTCAAATCAGTTTATGCTTGGTGTCCCAGCAGTGTCTTTAAGGTGCAGCCACAGTCACTCACCACCCCAGTGTGGGACAGAAGCCCTTCATGGTCCCCTGCACCAGGGCAGAAAGCTTTGCCTTGCTTTCTCTTTCCAAGAACTTTGTAGCCCTTAGAGCTGCCAAAACACAAAGTCTCAAAAGCATAAAGACAAAGAAATAGCTGCAAGCCCCAGAACTACTAAATCAGATATCCCAGGATGCCCTTTCTGAAAACTTCCTTTTGATTTTCAGCCCAGGTTTTGGGGTGGCTCTCCAGGGTCAGTGCCCACGGATCAGGGGTGCACGTGAGTAGGTTTAACTCCTGGGATTTCCAGCATCTTTCCCAATTCTTTCCTGCAATGACTCTGCACAGCTCATACCAGCACTGACTCGTGTGAGTCACCCAAACCCAAGAGTGAGAATTAAGCAAGAAAAACAACCATTGATGGGGAGCACAGAGGTTGTGCAGAGGAACAAGCAGAAATAAAACCACCCAGCCACGTGAAGTGGTTACAAACCACTTTTCCTAAATGTCCCTTAGCACAGAGAGCAGGAAGCGAAAGTTAAGAGCACTGATGGTTTCCTGCCAAGGAAACAAATCTGTCTCATGGGCTGGAGGGATGCACACTTCTGCTGGACCTTCCCAGCATCCAAGAGGAGAGCTTTTCCTTCCTGATCATGCCTTTCTAGGAAGTAGACCCTTCATGGGACAGAGGCAGGCAATGGGCCATGTTGTTACTGTAAACACTTGGTGAATCCACTTCTTTTTCAAGTCCTGGGTCCACTTTTCTTCTGGTTTTCCTTCTTGGGGCTTGATTTTCCAAGGAACAGGTCCATCTTCCCCACCAAGTCATTTGTGATCTGGTTGGCCCGTTGGACACAGGGACAAAGTCTCCGTGCTGTTGAACTCTTAGGAGGCTCGTGGAAAATTGTGACACCAGGGAGAATGAGGCAAAGGAATTGTCACCCAACAGCTCAAACTTTGTATTAGACACCAGGGAACCCTCCCCCACTGCCCCCATGCCAGACCCTGCAGTGGCTTGGGACACTGTCCCTCACACCATCAGTGCTGAGGGAGGAAGGTGACAGCCCCAAAGCCACCCAGGAGACCAACACTGTGTTCAAACACAGGGGGGAGATTCCCAAATCCCACAAATCAGTATTACTGCAGAAACTCCCCAAAATGGATGGGCCAAGACAGCAGTTTCTTAGGGAGAAACCAAACCAGTGGGTGTTTGAAATAACATGCCAATCACCCAGCATTGTGAGGAGTTTATTAGAAGACTTTAACAGCTTCAACACCAATATTTTCAGACTCTGACAAATAAACGCTCAGGAAAGCCTGAATGTTTAAAATATCTTTCCTTTTGAAATTGATTTCTCCTGAAATACCTGCAGTTTGAAGCCCTGGATAAACTCCAGCATCTTGGGGTGTGTTTTGGGGAGCAGCTGGGCTGTCACAGTGAGTGCACACATTGTAAGCACACATCCAAGTTTATAAGCACACAGATGCCCACAATCCCACCTTGCCATGCTCCAGGAGGAGGGTTTGAACCCTCATGCCTATGCCTTTCCTGTTGCCTTACCTCCCAAGGGCAGAGGAAAGCATTCTGAACAACCCTCCCCCTCAAAAAAAACCCTAATTTATGCAAGAACAGCAACTCCACACTCCCTGGCTGTGGCTTCTCACTCGTGAGATGAGCTGCAAGGTCTCAGCTCGGAGCTGGAGGCTCCTGCTTTTGCAGCACCCTCAAAACCCCTCTTGACTGGGTGGGTTTTGCAGCCCCATTTGATGCTGTTGGTCGGAGAGAGGGAGATTCTCCCACCAGATCCTTCTCCTCTGCTTTGGCCACTCACTATGGAAGGGCATCCTGTCACAACCCCATTCCCAGCCCCCCCAAATCATTGGGGGGGGCCTCGAGATGCCCTCAAACCACCAAGCTCCCACCTCTGAGCTTGGAAAGAAAGGGGTGGGGGATTCCCAGCTGAGTTCTTGGCCGGTGGGATGACCAGTGGGAGACCCTGGAAGACAGTGGAAGGCACATGGAAGATCCTGGTCCCAGTGCTGCAAACCCCATCCTGCCCTGATTTTTAATTGAGAAACAATTTAGCTGAACAGGCTGAACCTGCTGCAGCAGAGTCCTCTGCTGGTGCCAAGGGGATGTGGCAATGCTGGGGTCCTTGTCCCCAGGCTGGGACTGTGGCGCTCACAGCCACTCAAGGCAGGGTCCTGATTTTCATCCATGGGGCTTTCCAGGGAATGGGGAAGTTTGCTGTTCCCTTTGAAGGTTCCCTTGTGTGGTTTCTCTCTTGTGGCCTGTGTTTTAATGGCGGGGAAAGAGCCTGGTAGCCACTGTCCCATCACCCAGTCTCCCCCCTGCTGCTCCATCTCCATCCCTTCCCCTGAGGGATGTCTTGATGCTCGTTTAACATCCTGCCATCCTTTTGCTCAGCTGGGGCAAGTGGGTTGGAAACTGGCTGGACACCATGAGGAAGAGGATGGGATGTCTTTCTTCAGACCTTCTCCTGGCAAGCAGCCCCACCACCCCTGGCCGGATGCAGCTCTTCCCCCGCTCCTGCTCCGTGACTTGGGTGCATTTTGCAGCCTGGCAGCAGGACAAGAGGCCACGTGGGTGCCAGCACAGCCTGTTTGCAAATAGGGTGCGGGTTCACCGCCCCTCATGGCCTGTGGAACGAGTCCATCTGGTCCCAAATGAGCCTGAGCACCTTGGGGTGGGATTGCAAAGCAGGTGGGGAACTCCTGTGGCGTGTCCAGTGCTTGATGTGGTCCGGTCACTGCAACCTGCAGGGCTGAGCAGAAAGAGTGCAAGAAGGGCAAGGTGCTCAGGGCATCCACACTCTTCTGGTCCTCCTTGGGCTGAGGATTGGACAACCTCAGCCCCCAGGAGAAAGGGACACATTGCTGTGGTTTTCAGGGCGCAGTTGGACACCCCAGAGCCTGCTACATGTCCTTGTCATGACGATGATCCCAAGGACAAGGGGCATTTCCTATGGTCCAGGTCCTCAGGGGTTCATAACCCACCAGAGCAGGTCTCCCAGCACTGCAGGAGGGCACAGGAGACCAGTTGCCTCTGCCAGCCCTTATGGGGAGCAAGGAGATCTGCTCTGGCAGAGCCACCTGGGGAAGCTGCCTGGAGCCCATCAAGACAGGATCTAGGAAAGGGATCCATGGAGGTTTTTGGTCCAACCCCCTGCTCAGGGAAACAGGGCTGGCTTCAAGGTCAGAGCATCCTGGACATGGCTCCACATGCCCCAGAGCTGCAGCTCAAGTTGGTCCATGGGTGCGTGACGCAGAAACTACTTTTCCCTTCCACTGGACATGGAGACAGCCCAGCTGGGAGTTGCTAATTGACCCCAATTGTCCCTAAACAGTTTCTGCAGCCCTGTGCTCAGCAAGATGCCGATACTCCGGTGTCTCCCCCTCCAGCATCTTCCAAGGATTAGCTCACAGGGCTGAGACCTAAAAATAACCCACTGGGGGCAGCAGGTGGGTGGGCAGTGCTGTCACTGCGCCGTCACCAGCGTCAGCATTCCCAAGCCCCTGTTCCCAGCCCATCTGCACTCCCATGCCGGCGCTGAACCCCACGACACTCGAGGAACCACGGCGCAGTTGCCAAGGAACGCTCAAAAGCCCTGGCCTCCCTACTTGTGCCTCCCCATCTGCTCTTCCTCAGGCAAATGGGCTCCTGGCAGGGTGGCCTGAGCTCGGGGACCCCTCTGTGGTCAGCTCCTGGGGTCGTGCAGCAGCTGGGGGGAGCAACAGCAGTGCTGGGGGGCTGGAATTTTGGGGATTGTGGGCCTGGATTGAGCAGCGTGAGGATGATGCCTCAAGCCAGGGCTATGGGCAGCAGTGAGTGCCCATGTGCCATGGTGCCAGTTCTATGTGATGATTAATACCCCACTGTCCTGACCTTCATCCAGACTTTCTGAGGTCATTTCCTTGAAATCCATCATTCCTTCCCAGGCAATGCTTCCCAGATGTTGCCACCCGTCTCTGCATTTCGGTATCTGGTTGGGGTTGTGAGGCAGCACGAAGCCTGGAGCAAGAGCAGCACGTTCCAACAACCCCTTGAAGCATCGAAATCCCCCTCATCTCCAAAATATTTCTATTTTTTTGTCCCAATTATGGTAACTCTTCAGGCATCTCCAGAACACAGCTGGATTGAAACAGGATGAAATTTGGATTTGTAGCAGCTGCTCTTCCTCCTGGTTGCCCGTAGATGGGGGAAGAGCACTTCACCCCACCGGGTTCCTCCTTCAGCTGCCTGCTTGATGAGGTGATGTGGTGGTTTGGGGGTCCCCTCCCCCCTGCTTTGGCCCCTCAGATGCTTGTTTTGGGTGGTTAATGCCTCTCCTGGGAAGGATGTTGGCCAGGACCTGCACAAGACCCCAGTGTGATCCCACGAGACAGAGATGGTCCCTCCAGGACCCCATGTACCCTTCTAGAAGCACTCAAGATGCCCAGGTGGCCACATCCAGAGCAGTGATGGGCATCCCAAAGAAAAGAGCTGCTTTGGAGGAGTCCAAACCATGCCAGTGGTGATGCAATGATTGATCTGGACATTCCCAGCCCAGGGCTATGGATCCAGGCAGTGATATCCAAGGAGGATGAATCATTCCACGTGAGCACCACAGGAAGATTTACCACCAAGGTGTTGTTCTGCTGCTCAGAGACGGATGTCAGTTGATCATGGAGATATTTTGTGGGAAGAACAGAGGAGTTGTGGATGGAAGTGTCCAGGCCAAGCTGGACGGGGCTTGGAGAAACCTGGTGTGGTGGGAGGTGTCCCTGCCCATGGCACAGGGTTGGAATGGGATGAGCTTTAAGGTCCTTTCCAACCCAAATCATTCTGTGATTTCTGTAAATAAGTCCCAGAAAATGTCTTAATTTTGAGACATAGAAGTATTCCCCTTCCTACTTTTCTGTTACAAAGCACCTGAATTTTCATTTCTAAAAGACACTTTTCCAACCAAAAAAAAAAAAAAAAAACCCTCAAAAAACCTCCACTCTTTTTTTTTTCCTAAATAGGCGAGGGTTAAAAGAAATCAACAGAAACTATTCGCCTTGACCCCCCTTTGACCGGAATCATGTTTTCCTCCCAAATTTTGGTTCAACCACCCAGACAAAAAATGCCTCCTGCCCCAGCCGTGCCCAGGGCCAGCTTTGTGGGTTTTGTCCGGTTCCAAGTTAATGGGATTATTGTGAAACTGGTGGACGCACACTTGACGTCGACCCTGTGTGGGAGGAGGAGGAATCAGTTGGAGGACTGCAAGAAACCCAATTTAGTAAGAAAAAAAAGGCAAAAGAAAGACTCAGTCCCTTCATTACCAGCAGATAAAGCGTTCACAAAAGAAGGGAGGAATAAAAAAATCCTTTTCCAGTGAGAGCAAATGTTTACCCTGCATGACATAAAGTGACCCCAGGTGATCTCAGGTTTAATGACATGGTTTAGTACCACTGAAAAGGGCCTCTTTTGTGTTTCTCAGGCTGTCATTCAGAGGTGTCCCCACTGGGGAATTTCCTACAGATATCTGAAGATATCCTGGTAACAGCAGTGACACTCTTGAAATGTCTTGTGAAACCTGTTATATATAAATATATATTTACATATTTTGAGATGTGTTGTGCATTTTTTTAATATATATTTGCATAAGCCCCAGTGCTCTGTTGCTGGCAGAGCACTGTTGCACTCTCCCTGGGAAAGGGACAGGGGGAAGGAATTAGCAATGTGATACCTGCTCTGAATCACACCCTGCTTTTGTGGCTGCAGGATTTTGTGAGAAGGAGGTGGGGTGAGTTAGATAATCTCCAGAAAATTTCCCTGCTTTGGAAACATTCCCACTTTTATAACCTCCACACGTCACACTGCCTTCTCCGGGTGGGTGATGGAGGATGAGTCCTGGTGGCTGTCACCCCCCTGTTCCCTCCAGGTGATCTTGGGTCTTGGTCCTGGCTCTTGGACAGCTCTTCTACAACCACAGGGAGCTTGATCACTGTTTGAGGTCTTCATTCCTCCTTGGGGCCTGTTGCAGCTCCAGCCCATCTCCCTGTGGAACAGCAGGGCAGGGGCAGCTCGCAGAAGATGCTGCCACCTCCTCAGCACTGTGCAATTCAGCACAATTAATTTTATCCACCACCACCACAAAGCTCTGCAGCTCTGCACTGTGGGCTCTGCTTCCTGTTAACTCCTTTTTCAGCTGTCAGTAAGTTATTCCCCAAAATCTTCCATACACACTCCAGTGGATTTTCACATTCAGTTTGCCATGTCCCACCTCTTCCATGCCTCCCCCTTTGGACATGACATGGACCTTCAGCAGGAGATTTTCTTTCCTCTCGTGATGTGTTTCAGCCTGGTGTCTGGCTCTGCCTGCCCTGGGCCTTTCTGAATCAGTGCTTTGCACTTGCATCCTCAGCCCACTTCCACTCCCTTGCAAACACTTCATCCTGTTCAGCTGCTGAATTCTCAGGAGCTTCCTCATTTTTCTGTCATTTCCCTTTTTGCAGTTAAACACTGCAGTACCAGGAATGGTTTCCCACTGAAAATACTTCGCTGTAACTGGACCTTCTCTACTAAATCCAAACAACTTTCTGACCACGGCCAGGCAGGGGTTTAGCTTGGGCCAAATTAAACCCATCAAGGTAATGCCCAAGGATGGTCAACCCTGTAGGCTGGCCGTTCATTTGTCCTCTCCAAGGATGGAGCACTAATTCAGGGCTAAATCAGAAGGGATTTCAGGACCTCAGAGCTTTAAGGGCTTTGAAGAGGTTGAACTGCTGTGGACCTCAACAAAGAAAAGTCCAGAGCATCTTGCAGGAGAAGCATCTGCTGAATGACCTACCAGACAGTATTGACTGTCTCAATAAAAGACAGGAAATTACATTATCTCAAATATTGCTATAGAAATGGCTTTTTCTGGTATATCATGGTCTAGGCCAGGGTCCAGGGGATCTCACCCCCACCAGCATCTTCCCTGGACAAGGCTGGTGGAGATGGTGAGGGCCTGGGTGAACTGGCCATGCTGGGGAACCCTCCCTGGCACACACAGGGTTCTGGGACAACCAGAGCTAGCAGGAACCAAAGGGTGCTTCAGTCAGGAGCAGTTCAGTCATTGCTGTGGACATTTCTATGCTGGGGCTTGGGGTTTTTGCCCATGGTCACCCCTGGGGACAACAGTGCCCCCTGACCACTCTCCTCCAGGGACAGCCTGTCTGGATCTCTGCACCAGCCAGCAGACTCCAGGCAGGCAGTGACTTTCCAGGCATGTAGCCTCAGTCTGATGAGTCTAAGAGGAATATTTGTGCTGGCCACGGGCTGGGACATTTTAACTTCCCAGCCTGAGCCCTGGAGAGTCATCAGTCAGTTTTGTGGCACAAAAAATTCCCTGTCCTGGCTCTGCCTGTCACAGCTTGGCTGCTCAGAGCTCGGTGGCAGCACCCTGAGCTCATGCAGGAATCCTACAGAAGAAGAGGAAAAGCTAAGGAGACGCATCCTCAACTTTTAATGGTGCAAGACCTACAAAATTACTTGGCTTGATGATGTGTCTGCACCCCTAAGGCAAGGTACAGCCTTTTCTTTTTGCCCAGGAAAGCTCTAAATCTGTGAATTTACACAAGTTTTAAAGTGCAGCTACACCAAAGACCCTTTTCATCATGGTGCAAAAATGTTATGGGGAAGAGCAGATGCCCCTGACCTGCAGCCAGCCCCCTTTTTCAGGTGTGTGACTCCTGGCTTGGCTGAGCACATGTCAAGAGAGAAAAATCCCCTGTGGATATCTCAGGGGTCCTCAGAGATGAACCCCTTTCCTAACCACTGTGCTTTCCTCCTTCATGGGAACAAGGATGGGGACATCTCCTTTGTGCCCTGAATACCCTCTTCTGTGTGGCCTGAGGGTTTGAAAACAATCCAGAGAGCAAAAAGGGAAATTCCCCAGAGCCCAGAGGGAAGGAGGATGGAGAGGGAACAGCTTCTGACCTCGTGGCAGTGGCAAGGTGGCTCCTTGCCCCTGGCTGTGGACCAGGCTGTGCTGGCTGGGAAGCCACAGGGAACACTGGGACACAAAGTCTGGGGCAGACTGACCTGGGGGGGTCACATCTTCCCAGGCTTTGCTTCTCACCAGGGATGCAGAGGTGGGAACTGCCTGGAGTGATGGGCCTGTGGTTGGAGAGAGGGAGATGAAACCCTGGATCCTTGATCCAGAATCCCTGGAAGTGTTCAAGGCCAGGTTGGACAGGGCTTGAAGGTCTAGTGGGAGGTGTCCCTGCCCATGGCAGGGATTGGAACAAGGTGGCCTTTAAGGTTCCACCCCAAACCATTCCATGATTCTCTGAAACACACTCCAGTGGGCTGTTGTCCTAAAAAAGCCACTGTCAGCCTTTTAAAATCAAGTATAACCACCTCTGACAGCACAAGAGCTTTTAATACGTGTTCTGTCATTGCATTCCCTCTATTTGTCTTCTCATCACAGGGTTTTTCCAGGATTTTCTGGGCATCCCTTGTCCCCACAGGGGCCAGAAAGCTGAAACTTCTGGAATTAGCACTTCCCAGTCTCCAAATTGGGACAAGCCCACCAAAGCCAGCAGCTCCTCTGCACCCAGTGGATGTTAGAGATGTCTCTAAAACATCAGCTCTTCTTTCCAAGCTCCTTGGGATTTCTGATCCATATTTCATCACCATTTTTGGCATCACCAGTCTCTGGCATTGTGTCCCAAGGGCAAACACACAAACTGCCACTGGCTGTGCCAGTATCAGCCACACACATCAATACCTGGTTAAAAGGATCCACTAAAACCAGCAGGGAAGTAGACTTGGTGTCCAAGGATACATTGTGAAGAGGAGCTGAGTTCACTGTCCAGGATCTGGCTCAAATGCTGGTGCTGCTTGTTTGCCCCTGTAGTTATTTCCCAGCCAACTGCTGCCCTCCAGCCTCTCTTCCCCTCTGTGTTTCCCCCTCCCTTTCATCCCCATCCAGGGCCAGGAGAGCTCTGCAGAAGGAACCTTCCTCAGTGGAGTGTGAAAGAACAAATATTTGGCTTTTTGTGCTGTTTGTGTGCAGTATTTCTGAGGCACTGGTATTCCCCTGGTGCTCCCACTGTGGCTGATCGTGGGAGGTCACTGTAATTCAGAGGTAGGCAGCAAACAGCTCTGCATAATCCCAAGCCTTGTCCCCAAATATTCAGAAATTGCTGGTTTGTGGCATTAAGTGCTTGCATTGTCCTTTGAAAATGAGCTTTAGTGTTGGGTGAAGGGATAAATGGAGCAAGATCCTTCCTGAGGGAAAGGGAATCAGGGAAATCCTCAGGGATGCCTAGACCTGCTCAGTGCACATCAACCTGGGTGCAAAGGACAGTGTGGAAATCAAGAGGTGGATTGGGAGG
>VZRZ01002452.1:50052-60230 GCA_013398175.1 Climacteris rufus
CCTGCCGGCACATCCCGGTAAGCGCCGCGTACTGGGGGTGCGGGACGAGCCGAACCGGGACAGGATGGGACCTGAGCGGGTCACAGTGAACCGGGCAGGACGGTGCTGGAAGGACGGGATGGGACTGGATCCAACAGGATGAGACCCAAAAGGGTTAAACCCAACTGGGACCGGACCGCACAGGATGGGACTGGACCGGGTAGGAAGGGACCCAGCAAGGTCCGAGTGAACAGGATGGGGCTGGACAGGGCAGGATGAGACCCACCAGGGCCAGACCCAGCCGGGCAGGATGGGACCTTACAGGGTCAGAGCGAACCCGCTGTTTCCCGCCACATCCCGCTGCTGGTAAATGCCGCGGATGGAGCCGGGGGGACGGGGCAAGCCGAGCCGGGAAAGGATGAGATCCGAGTGGGTCGGAGTGAGCCGGGCGGGATGGAACTGGACAGAGAAAGATGCGACCCAACGGGGTCAGATCCAGCCGGGCAGGACGGGATCCGAGTGTGTCACAGTGAACCGGGCAGGATGAGACCCGAAACTGGGCAGGATGGGTACAGACTGGGCAGGATTGGGCCCGAACACGCCAGACAAAACCTGAGACTGAGACCAAGCTGGGTGGCACCTGGCAAGATGAGGTCGAAGTGGGCAGAATCAGACCCGAGGGGGTAAGGCTGAACCTGTCGGGATGGGATCCAACAGGGTTAAACTAAACAGGACAGGATGGGGCCAGACTGGGCAGGACCAGACCCAAACAAAGCAGACTGAACTGGGCAAGATGAGGCAGAACTGGAGAGAAAGGGGTCAGATCCAGAGAACATCCTTGCTTTGGCTGGGATTTGGGGTGGTCCAGAAGCCACCCTAAGTAGGAGCTGCTGGGTTTTGCTCTTAGGGAGGTTTGGCAGCTCTTACCACGTAGCAAGGCTCGAAATCCCACTGTGATCCCCATGGCAGGGCTGGTTCAGGGTGTGCTCACCCTGATCCCTCTGCTCCCATGCTCTGGCGTGTGCCCGGGATGCACCTGCATCCCTGGGGCATCCGTGGGGATCAGACTCATGCCAGAGGTAGTGTTGCACAGAAATGTGCTTAAATCTGCTCAAGGGACCTGGTTTTCCTTGGCGTCTCTGCTGTGGGTGCCAGCAGCCCGGCCTCTGCCTTCTATACATACATATTTGTGCATATACACATCCAGAGGTATAAATAATTCCTATATATGAGCATATCTGCACAGACGTGTGTAGAGAAGCATAAATATATTCATATATATATCTGGATGGAGTTATGTGTAAACAGGAGTGTAATTCCATGTGCTCAGGGACATTTATTTGTGTGTAGGGGTGCAGAAGTTTGTGCATATGTGTTTGAATGGAAAAATACCTATTTATACATATGTACAGAGAAATGTGAGTGTGTGGAGAGGCACAGGTTTGGTTGTATTTATAGAGATATATATGGAGAGAGGTGTGCAGAGATGTATTTATTTAGAGAGGTGTATCTAGAGGTGTTGGCCAGCTGAGACTGGGCCAACTCATTGCACCTTCCCAGTCCCCAGCATCTCCCCTTTCCAGCAGGGAAGCTCTGCCCAGGTTGCTCAGAGCATCCCTGAGGTGCTGATTTATGATGGGGCATGGGAGGGTGAAGGGAATCACCCCAGGACAGAGAGGCAGAGCCACCCAGCACCACCCTGTGCCCTGTTCCTGACAATCCATGTTTAGTACCCCAAAATGCCCAGTGCTGTCCCAAGTTACATCATTCCACCTTCAGGCTTCACTAAATGGAGATTTCCCTTAAAACATCCAAGCCTTGGGCCCCACGGGACACCTGAAGGTATTTTGGGAGCAGCCAGGAGATGTTTAGGGACAAGGATGTGGTGGCTTTGGCCAAGTGACGCTTAGGGTGGGAGCATCCTCCTTTCATCCTCTGAAATTTGCTGAGCTGGAGCTTTCACTTCCATCCAGCCCAGCTTTCCAGCCCTGCCAGTGAGCCACAGAGACACCCCCACCACGGAGGGCAGGATAAACCAAGGAGGAAGACTTCCAAGGGAGGAAGCCCTCCCCCACATCCTATTGGAGGGCAGCAACATCCAAAAGATTTTCCCCACTGTATCCAGCTTGTAGAACATCCTTTCATATTAATAGCAGGGTGTTAATTAAAGCTAATTCTGCTGGAGAAGGGCTTGCATGAGATGGTTTGAAAGCAAAGGGGCTGGAGGGGGGCAGAGCCGGCACGTGCTGGGGGAAGCTCGGGGCTTTTGGTGATTATTTTTAATCTCTTCCCCATCTGGCCACAGAGCAGCCTCACTTCTCTTTCCTGGCCCTTGTTCCTTCTCTGCAGGCACCTTAAATCCCTGGGATAAGGGTGACTCTGTCCTGACCACTCCTGACACCATGGGCACCTTTTTTTCCCCCCAGAAATTCTCATTTCACAGTGGATTTCACCTGGTGCCCATCACTGTGGTGTCAGGCCCAATGGATCTGGGAAGTGCCAACCCCATCACCCCAGGAGCTGGCAGGGATCTCTGTGATGGTTTTTTGGGGTGACAAAAGGGACTTTTGGGATAATCCACCCAGACAGACTGTGAGCTGGGAGCATTCCCTGGGTACAGCAGATGGGTGAGGCTGAGGGTCGTGATGTGGTTTCATTAATTGGTTTCATTAATTGGTGGGTGCTGGCAGACTGTGACTGGGGTTTATAGGCAGCTGCAGGCCCTGGGTACAACTGGGATGGGGATTCTCCAGTGTCTGGCTTTTCCCTGGGATCAGGAAGGATTTTTCCTCCTCTCCTCCAGCTTTCCCATCCGTCTGAACCCAGCAGCAGTGGGGTTCAGTGCCCCATTTCCCCCTTACAAAGAGAGTTTTTTCCTCATTTACCATTTTTTGGGGGGATTCCTTCTTTTGTTGTCTGCTAGTCCTTTTTTTTTGGTGCGCTCCATGACCAATGGCCTGTGTAGCCTTGGCTATGTCCCTCAGTAGTGCCCTGCAGACACCTCCATGGGGTGTTTTGGGTGAAAAAAAATCTGTTAAAAAACTGTTAAAATGGGGCATAGGCCACACTTCAAATTCACTGCCCGTGCCTCAGTTTCCCTTGTTTGACTGCAGCACCTGGACAACTGGAGCATCCTTTTCCTCTTGGTGCCACGGTGCCAGGGGACTTCCCTGTCCCCAACACCTGCTCACCCTTTGAAGAAGCCACAGATGAGGGAAGTGAGGCAAAAACGGAGGAAGGACTCAAAAATGAGGGAAAGCGACCAAAAAAACGAGGGGGAAAAAAATATTTAAAACCGGTAGAAAAGCCCCTGTAATTCCTGGTGGCCTCAGCCAGCCGCATCCCGGCCCCCGCAGGCAGGAGCATCCCATGCCCTGGCGGCGTTTGTGCCGTGCCACAGCCGTGCCGAGCCACGCAGCCCCGTGCCCACCCGGGTTTCTGTTCCCCGTGCCCACCCGGGTTCCTGTTCCCCGTGCCCCGGGCGCTGCTCTGGGGCGGAAAGGGGAAGTGTTGCCCAACGGGGATGTGCCGAGCACTGGTCCCGGCACCCTGGGGCACCCACTGGCACCCAGGAGCACCCACTGGCACCCCGGGTCACCCCGGCAGGTAAGAGGCGCTCCGGGGTCCCCCAGGACACCCCTCCCCGGCCACCTTGTCCCCAGCGCCCTTGGCAGCGCTGCTGTGAGCACACCGGGGATAGCAGCGGCTCCTCAGGGTGCTGGGGGGGTGCTGCCCCAACCTTGGGTGCCCGGGGGACGTCTGGGGGGTCCCGAGGGAGGTTTGGGGGGACCCAGGGGACAGGGAAGTTCACAGTGCTGAGCACTTTGAGGTGGGCGCTGGGCTGGATGGAGCTGGGGTGGCAGTGGGGTGCAGCGGGGTGCCAGGGGCACTCAGGGGATGCAGGGGGGCTCGGCAGGGTTCAGGGGGGCACAGTGGGGTGCTGGGGGGTGATGGGGGCTCAGTGAGGTGACAGAGGGACTCAAGGAGGGTGTGAGGGGCTGAATGCGGGTGCAGGGGGGCTCAGAAGGGTACCAGGGGCCTAGCAGCGGGGGGACTGATTCAAAAGCCCAAAATTGTGTTCCCAGCCCTGGCGCCTGGGCTGTGCAGTGCTCTGGGGACTGAGGAATCTCCAAACTCCTGAAATGGGGTGGTACAAACTGGCGGGATCGCCCCTGGACTCGCGGGTCTCTCCCTGGTGCCCTGTGTCCCATGCTCCTGGCTGGAGCTTGAGCACCTCCTCCCTGCCTCAGTTTCCCCTGCCCAACCAGCGTGGCCACCATGCTTCCAGGCAGGTTTGTCCCCAGGGGAAGCAGGTGCTGGCCCCGGCCAGGGACAGGGCAGGGCAGGGAGCGAGGGCAGGAGGGAGAAGCGGCCCTGCGGGACCTGCCGCATCCCGGGTGCGTGTGGCACCCATGGGTGGTGTGGCCAGAGATGCCACCCAGTGACATGGCTGGGGCCAGGGGCTCAGGGGCTGTGGGACCACATCTGTCACCCTGCTCTCAGCCTCTGAGGACAGCAGATGTCCTCTTCCCCTGCTCGCAGCAGCCCAGCAGCCACTGGATGTGCTCCCTGAGCCACAAAACCCTCTGGGATCGGTGTCACCAGGCGCAATTCCCGGCTGATGGCACCCACGAGGGTCGTGCTGGACTCCTTGCGGGTGGCATGTCCCGGCATGAGCCCGGCTGGCTGCAGGGCTTTGGCACCCCCTGCAGAGGAGCAGGAAGCCGTGCCGGCGGCCAGCAGCGCATCCTGCTGCAATTTCCTCTGCCCGCGGGGGATGTCGGTGGCTTGGCCTTCTGCAAACCTCTCTGTGGGGTGTGAGTGCCATGGGGAGTGGAGCTGAGGTGGCGGCAGTTGTGGCCACCACACTGTCCTGTGTGCCACCAGCCTGTGTGGTGCCGCTCTCTCTGCTTTCACCTTCCTGTTAGATCCTTAAATCCATCATCGTGACTTAGAATGATGGAAGCACAGGAGGGTCCAGGTTGGAAGGGACCTTAGAGATTCATTCCAACCCCCTGCCATGGGCGGGGATGCCTTCCACTATCCCAGGTTGCTGCAAGCCCCGTCCAACCTGGCCTTGGACACTTCCAGGGGTGCCACAGCTCCTCTGCGTAACCCAGCTCTCCCAGCCTGGCTCCAGAGCAGAGGGGCTCCAGCCCTGGGGCAGCTCCGTGGCTCCTCTGGGCTCTCTCCAGCAGCTCCACGTCCTCCTGCTGTTGGCCCCAGGGCTGGGGCAGCTCTGCAGGTGGGGTCTCACTTGGGCAGGGCAGAGGGCCAGAATCCCCCTGTCTGCTGCCCGTACTGGGGGATCAGCCCGGCACACGGGGGGTTCTGGGCTACCAGAGGACATGGCTGGGTCACGCAGAGCTTCTCATCCACCAACACCCCCAAATCCTCCTCAGGGCTGCTCTCCATCCCTTCATTCCCCAGCCTGTGTGGATACTGGGGTTTGCCCCACCCCACAGAGCACAGGTCCAGGCCCATCCTGCAAGGGTGTGTGTGCCACCACGCAGGGGAGTCACCAACTGTCCCCTCTGACACTCACAGGTTCTGCGGAGGGGCCACACTGGCGGAGAGGACACTGAGGGGTGGGAACTCCACCATGGCCAACCTGACTGCCCTGGAGGGCGCCAGGAGGAACTCGTGCACCTACCACGAGGAGTTCAAGCAGGTCCTGCTGCCCCTGGTCTACTCGGTGGTGTTCGTGGTGGGGCTGCCCTTGAACGCCGTGGTCATCGGGCAGATCTGGGTGGCGCGGAAGGCGCTGAGCCGCTCCATGATCTACATGCTCAACCTGGCTGTGGCCGACCTGCTCTACGTCTGCTCCCTGCCTCTCCTCATCTACAACTACACCCAGAAGGACTACTGGCCTTTCGGGGACTTCACCTGCAAATTCGTGCGCTTCCAGTTCTACACCAACCTGCACAGCAGCATCTTCTTCCTCACCTGCATCAGCGTCCAGCGGTACCTGGGCATCTGCCACCCGCTGGCCTCGTGGCACAAGAAGAAGGGGAAGAAGCTGACGTGGCTGGTGTGTGCCGCCGTGTGGTTCATCGTCATCGCCCAGTGCCTGCCCACCTTCGTCTTCGCCTCCACCGGCACGCAGCGGAACCGCACGGTCTGCTACGACCTGAGCCCACCCGACCGCTCTGCCGCCTACTTCCCCTACGGCATCACCCTCACCTTCACCGGCTTCCTGCTGCCCTTCGCGGCCATCCTGGCCTGCTACTGCAGCATGGCGCGCATCCTGTGCCAGAGGGACGAGCTGATGGGCCTGGCGGTGCACAAGCGCAAGGACAAAGCCGTGCGAATGGTCGTCATCGTGGTCATCGTCTTCTCCATCAGCTTCTTGCCCTTCCACCTCACCAAGACCATCTACCTGATCGTGCGCTCCTCGTCCACTGTGCCCTGCCCGGCCCTGCAGGCTTTTGCCATCGCCTACAAGTGCACGCGGCCCTTCGCCAGCATGAACAGCGTCCTCGACCCCATCCTCTTCTACTTCACGCAGCGCAAGTTCCGGGAGAGCACCCGCTACCTGCTGGACAAGGTGAGCTCCAAGTGGCGGCACAACCACTGCGTCACCTACGGCTCCTAGTGAGGGCATGGAGCAGCTCCGGCTTTGAGCTCCCTGGAGCAGAGATGGCTTCACTGGGGACACGTTGGAGTACTGGAGGGTGGCATCTCCCAAGCTTTCAGCACTTTCAGCCCCTCTCCAGCCTGCAGCAGCGCAGTATTAACCCCGTCACGGATCCAATGTCCTCTCCCTGGCTCGGTGGCTCCCTTGGAGCAGCTCAGCACCTTGGCGGTCAAGCCCCCAGTGCAATAGAAATCCACTGGTGGACCACGGAGAACAAGCTGGGACTGTGGAGGACATGGTCCCTGGCTCAGGATGAGCTGCTGGGGGATGATTTCTCCCCCTATTCAATTAAAAATTCCCCAGTGGGGACATGTAAACCCTGGGAAGCGTTTGGTTCAGCCCATACCATCCAGGTACCGTCCAGCTCAAGACCACTGTCATGGATGGTTTTTGTGTAATAGTGGGACATCCCTGTGCCCCAGTCCCCAGAATGAGGCCATACCAGCAAGAGACATGGGCTCACTGGTATTGCCAGTGCTGTGAAATGGTGGAAGAGCATAATCCCTGGATGGACTGGGAACTAGGAAAGGGGACATAAGGGCAACTGGAGCACCCATGCTGGATTTCCTGCTGAAGCAATGACCACAAGTCATGTGCTGGGTTAGGCACAAGCCAGCAGTGTTGTCACCTGCCTGGGGACCTTCAGCATTTATCTGAGACCAGCTCCCTGCTTAGCCCAGCTCCCCAAATCTGGCCCATCCTGGTGTCTCTGGTGCGCTGCTGCCACCTCCTAACCAGGATCCACCACAACCAGAGCCAGCACACCCAGACACAATGCCTGGAGTTGGGAAACCTGTGTCACTGAGCCACTCAGTGTCCTGGCCATGTCACGTCCCACAGCCGGCTTGGCCACTCCACTGGGTTGGGGATTGAGCTTGGCTCCCACAGCCTCTGTTGGGATGCTGCTCCCTCCCAGCAAAGAGGGATTTGTGGGGTGGATGCACTACTAATTGCTCTGCAAGTCTTCTCTAACATATAGGATGTATAGAATTAACTCCCTGCTCTTTCTCAGATGGGTGTATACACCCACTGTATGTACATACATAGAATATATCCGAGCAGAGGAAGGGTTGTAGCCCAGCACAGGCTCTGCAGTGCAGAAATTCTCTGCCTGAACACAATATATGTATCTATACAGTGTATATAAATATATATGTGAATAAGTGCATTTTTCATAGGTTGTCTGCTTATAATAATCACATCTGTTTTGATTTAAGTACCTTGCTTCAAATCTCCAGGGTTAAGCATCCCTCCAGCTTGGCTGCCTGCACCTGGCCAAGCTCCATCCTGACTTGCTCCCTGCAGCTCAGGTACCTGGACACCCAAAGAACTCACCAGCACCGCGTGCTGGTGGTCCCAGTGTGGCTCCTTGCTGTCATGAGGATGAGGAGGGTGTCCAGAGTGGTCATGGGCTCTTGGATGGTGCTCAGAGATCTCAGCATCACAGTTGGGCTGGAATGGAGAGGGATCCTGCGACAACATTAGCTCAAACAACCTGCTCTGGCAGGAGCTGTGTCCCTGTCCTGGTGGGGAGGACTGTGCATGGTGATGGTAACTCTGGGGTGGGGCACAGAATGGGATGGGAGAAACAAAGGCAATCCCGTGCTTTCCCTTGGCTCATCCACACCAAAATCCCCTCTGATGTATTTTTGGGGTCCTGCAATGGAAGGGCAAAATGCTGTGGGGCTGCCAGAGCGGTGGCTGGAGGGACAACCGCAGCCTCGTGTCCCCTTCTCTTCCCAGACAGAAGGAAAGTGACAGGGTGGGAGGGCCGGGCCACGCCATCCAGACCCAGGAGAGGGCGCAAAATATTTAGATTTGGAGAAATCCGGCTGGGCCTGTGGGTGTCCACCTGGCTGCAGTGAGGGATGGAAGAGCCCTGCACCACCACAGCACCCAGCGCAGGGATAGGACCCATGGGGTGACGTGGCCAAAAAAATTTAACCACAATAAAGCTCTGAGAGGAAAAAGATTAAGCAGCTTCCAAAAAAAGTCTGGTGGTGGCTGCAGGGGCTGCGTGGGCTCAGGTGGTGGCATCCAGTGGCCTCAGGATGAGGTTCCTGATACAGGCATCAGCAATTTTGAGTGTTTTTAAGAGTAGGGGATGCACAGAGCTCTCTTTGGGTCTCAACATGTCCTGCCCAGCCTTGGGATCCTGCCAGAAATTCCCTTGGTACCACCAGGCCTAAAAGCCAGGGTGATGGAAATAACGGGATGCCTTAGAAATGGGGTGGATGCTTCAAAAAAATCTCCCTTGCTTGTGAGATGCTCAAAACCAGCAGCTGAGGAACAGCTCCTGCAGCACCGAGAGGGGATGATAGACGTGGCTCTTCCCAAAATCCCATCCCGAATGCCGGGTGGGGGGGGGACATCATGGGGACATCATCCTTGCAGCCAGGAGACACCCAAGCCTGGGGGAAGTCGGGAAGCAGGGCGGGGGGTGGGAAGGGAGAGCCAGGGAAGGAATACTTGCTGGGGTGGAGCATCTCCCGGCGTCGCTGGAGGCGCTTTTTAGGTCCTGAAAAATGCATTCGCAGGAGGTGTTGTTTTTTTTTTTTTTTTAAATCACCACCAGGTTTTTTTGTGCCTCTGGGTCAAAGCCAGCATGTCCTCTGCATGGCCAGGACACCTCTCCAGCCTCATCCACGCTGCCAAGCCACAGCTCACCCACCAGTCGTCCCAGCCACCTTCATTTTTCACATCCCCGGCAATAAATCTGCTGTCTTGGGGGGGAAAAAAGGGTTATAGGCTGCAAATAGCAAGTGCTGACAAGCGATGCTGAAAACCCACGAGAAAGTCTGTTCACGGGGCAGTGCTTCACTGGAGAGCTTTGCAAGTTGGGAACAAGGTGTTCTCTCTTCCCTGAGAGGAGCTGCAAAGCAAGGTCTGCAGAAATCCACTCCAAAGGGAAGAATCTCATGCTGGCACCCATATTTTTGCTTACTTATCCTGTTCCCCCCCTAAACAGAGAAAGCTGGGGAGAAATGGAGGGAATCACAGAATATTTTGGGTTGGGAGGGACCTTAAAGATCATTTAATTCCAACACCCTGCCATGGGCAGGGACACCTTCCACTATCCCAGGCTGCTCCAAGCCCCGTCCAACCTGGCCTTGGACACTTCCAGGGATGCCACGACTTCTCTGGGCAACCAGAGTGCTGGGACCTCACCCCCCTCACAGGGAAGAATTTCTCCCCAATGCCCAATTTAAAAGTCCCCTTTTTTAGTTTCAAGCTGTTCCCCCTCATCACTATCTGCCCATGCCAAAAGTTGCTCTCCCACCTTTTTATAAGCCCCCTTATATGAGGGAAGGCGGATGAAGGATGCTGGGGGGGCGGGAGGGGAGGAAAAAAGGATGCAGGGCGTGATGAAGAATCCGGGACGGGGTGAAAGATACAGGGAGCAGCGAGGTGCTCCTACTTAGCCTGGGAGCGAGAGGGCAGCTCTAAAATCCCCTTCCTCTCCACCCTCCCCTCCAAAAATAAAAAAAAATGAAAAAAAAAGAAAAGAAAATTTAAATAAATAATGAAAAGAAGGGATCAAAACTTCAACCCTCCCCCTCTG
>VZRZ01002452.1:60779-90583 GCA_013398175.1 Climacteris rufus
GCTGCCGGCAGCCGACGGGGGCGAGCGGGAACGGGATGGGCAGCGGCAGCGGGAGCGGGAGCGGGAGCGCCCGCGGAGCTCCCCCGCCGCCTCCGCCCCGCAGCCGCGTCCCGCACCCGGCGCTCCGCTCTCCCCGCGGAGCTCCGCCGGAGCCCGGCCCGCATTCCTGGCATAACTCGGCTCGACCGCAACCACCCTCCTCCTCCCCATCACCCCGCTCCAACGGGGAGGACGAAGCCGCGGCGGGCCGTTCTCCCCGCGCTTCCTCGGGCAGCGAAGGCGAAGGGCAGAGCGGTGCCCAGCGGCCCCGGACCGCGCGGAAGAAGAAGAAGGAGGGCACGGCGGATGGTGATGCCGAGGCCGAAGGCTGCTCTAGGGTGGTCCCCCGCCATCCGCTGCCCATGGTGGCCCGCGTCTCCAAGGTGAACATCCTGCCCTTCGGCAGCCCCGGCGGGTCGCGCAGCAGCAGTCGTTATTCCAGCACGGAGACGCTGAAGGAAGAGGAACAGTTCGGGATCTGTTGGCCCAGCCAAGGACGGACTCTCCAGGCGGGTTACGGGATCTATCGATCGCCCAGTTTCGGGGCCACTGATGGCCTGGCGTGGGGACAGCCGGGGCTCCGCGTCCGCCCCAAGCTGCCCCAGAGCGTGGCCAAGGCAAAACCGGACTATGGGAGCGAGAGCCTGCACCAGCCAGGGCTGGAAGGGGAGCGGGCCAAGCACCGCAAGTCCTTGTCCAACCCCGACATCGCCACCGAGACCCTGACGCTCCTCAGCTTCCTCAAGTCAGACCTCTCGGAGCTGAAGGTGAAGAAGAAAGGGGTGAGGATCGGCCTTGACGCGGGCTCCGACAGATGCTCCAGCGTTGCCAGCCCCTCCCCAGGCAGCTGCGGTGCCACTCATCCCCAAAACCGCTGGGCGCCGGGCGAGCGGCCGACGCTCAAGGACCTAACGGCCACTTTGCGTCGCGCCAAGTCCTTCACCTGCTCCGAGAAATCCGGGACACGGCGGCTTTTCCTACAGAGCACCATGAAGCAGAGCTCCTCCGAGCTCCTCCTGGCCTCTGCCGACAGCCAGGACCGGGTGGCACCGGATGGGGGACGGCAGGGGGATGAGGATGCTCTCCCCATGGTCATCCAGGACCAGTACATCCAGGAGGCCAGGCAGGTCTTCGAGAAGATCAGCAGGATGGGTTCCCAGCAGGACTACGGCTTTGCCACCGAACAGAAGGACAGCGGAGGTGTGGAGGGCGCTGAGGTGGTGGCACCGACAGGGATGACAGACGTGGCCCTTCGGGGTCAGGCGGAGAGCACACGGTGTTTGAAGGACATGGAGTTGGAGGAGAAGCTCGCTCACAGTAAATCCGTGGAGGAGCTGTCGGGTCACGAGTCGAGCGTGACGGACGAGGGCATCGTCACGGAGCCAGAGCCCGTGGGGATCCCCTTCCAAGACCTGCACGAAGCTGTGGATGCCTGGATGCTGCCCAGTGCCGGGCCGGCAGCCGGAGGCTCCGAAACGCCGCTGCCCGCTCACCCGACAGCGGCGGCTGAAGACCTTCCAGCTGGCAAACCCGAGGCACCGAGCACCCCTGGCAGCCTGCGGCGCCGACGTAAGTTCCCGTCAGCGGGCGCCAATGGGATGGAGGGTGGCAGCGAGGGTGGCACCGAGCCCTACCGCTCCCTCAGCGACCCCATGCCTCACCGCAGATGCTCGGTGGCAGAGGAGGCGAAGAATTTCTCCGTCGACAGCAACCTGCTAGGCTCGCTGAGCGCCAAGGCGGGCATCCCCCAGCCTGCCGCCATCGCGGGCAGCGCGGGCAGCGCGGGCAGCGACCTGTCCCTGGGCAGCGATGGGCCCCGCGACTACAGCAGCCTCATCCGCACCATCGTCAGCCAGCCCGGCGCCATGGCCAAGCTGGGCGACGACAAGGCCAATGGCAAGACCATCAAGAAGAAGTCGCTGAGTGACCCCAGCCGCCGTGGTGAGCTGTCGCCCGGCGCCTTCGAGGGTCCCGGTGAGGCCATCAGCGAGCTGGAGCCCGGCATCCCCCCGTCCAGCAGCGAGCCCATCCTCTCGGCACAGCCGGCCGCACCGGGCGCCGGCCGCGGCTACGGCTTTGACCCCAAGCTGGCCGACGTGCTGTCCCCTCGCATCGCCCGCCGCAGCTCCAAGAAGCGCTCCAACCGCGCGGCTCACCAGGAAAACCAACCACCCCCGGCGCCCGCCGCCCTCGCCAAGAGCCGCCCGGCCACCAAACACATCCGCCACACCAGCGAGCCTGCCACCTTCGTCCCCATCACCGTCCCCGAGCCACTCGTCCCCTCCGGCCTCCACGGCCACCTCCCTGCACCAGCCGCCGGCCGCTTGCCTGGAAAAGCCTTCCCGACCCTGCAGCCTCCCTCGCTGGAGGATGTCACCAAGCGGTACATGCTGGCCCTCAACTCAGGTGACACGTCCCCCAGTCCTGGGGATGGACCCTGCTCGCCACCCGCTGCCCCACCGCCCCGGCTGCCCCGCTGCTCGCGGCTGCCCGACGAACAGGGCCCCAGGACCAAGCCACAGGTGGTAAGTGCTCATCCATCCTCAAAACACCTCTGTTTAACGGGGTACGTGATCCATCCAAAGCGTTGGTGGCTTTGGGGGTCTGTCGTGTGTCCCTTGTGGTGGACATCTGTGGATGCGCTGCTGGATGGCCAAGAGCCCTCCCAGCCCTTTCTGGTGGTCCCCAGGGGATAAGCTCTTGTTTGTTGGAGTGGCCTCCCTGCTAAAAAGGTGATTTTTGGGTGGGAAGAAGCAGTTTTCAGATTAAATAGCACCAAATTTTGGTGGAAGTGGGTTTTATAAATACATATATATCGTATGTAATGTTTATGTATAACATCTCTCAGTGATGCTATATAAGGTCCTGATAAATTGACCAGATGCTGAACCAAAAATTGCCTTCTTCTTGGCTGGGAAGGGTTAAACGATCCTTCTGCTTGGGATTCCCCATGTTACACCCCTTATTGAGCAAATCTGCATTTTCCTCCCCAAAAAACAGCCATCCCTCCACTTGGGATCATGAGCATTTCCATGCTGGTGTGTGGGAAAAAAGGGGGAAAAATATTCTTGTGCATGCACTGAATGTTTGCTCGATAGGTAAAGTTTGATCCTGTCTGGGGAAGAATTGGTGCAGTTTGGAGGATGTGAAGGTGCTTTGCTCACCCTGGAGTTGTGTGCTTTGGGATCTTTCCTGGCATGGGTTTTTGGCTCTGCCAGCACCTTGGCTGTTGTTTGAACGTGGACTTGGGTTCCCATCACTCCGGGTGTTTGTGCCGGGAAGGGGCTTGGAAGCATCACCTCCTGCTGCGGCACAGCAGTGCCAGCACCCACGGGGCTTTTAATAGCTCTGGGAGCAGCCCAGAAATACCCATTCCCGCGGGGGCTCTGCTGAGAGCTCGCAGCAGTGATGCTGGCAGGGCTCTCTCCCCCTGCTCCCATGCCGAGTTAAGAGGATGGGCTGGACCGTTCCCTTCCAGCAGCCTCCGGCAGCCAAGCGTGAAGTCCCCGGGGCCGAGCCCAGCCGTGTAACCCTTGCTGGCCAGGGCAGAGCCACATGGAGAGAGGCTGTTTTCCTTTGGGTGCTCCCAAAATCCAGGTCCCTGCAGCATCTTCTCCCCAGGATATTCTCTTGGGGTCTGGCATCCTCCTCACAGGATATTCTGGTGCAATCCAGCAGCCCTGCGGCATCATCCCCCCCAGGATGTTCTCCTGGGGTCTGGCATCCCCACAGCTTTGTTCCCCTAAGATATTATTTTGGAAGCCATCATCCCTCCAGCATCACTCTCCCCAAGATATTCTCCATGGATTTCTGCTCCCCATCCAGCTTCTTCTCCTGTTGTTGTCCCCACTGCCAGACAACAACCTTTGGTGGCCGAGAACAGGGAGCTCCTGGCTCCTGAGTAAAACATCCTTGGGGATGTTTTGGGTGAATTTGGGGTGAATTTGGCAGCATTTTTTGCCTGATGTACCAGTTGAGGTGTTTGTCCTCTCCGATCTTGGGGTGAAAAGTGCTGTGGAACCATCGAGCATTATAATTAAAATGGGTTAATGAGGAACCTCACGGAGCTTTGGCTGGTGCCACCTTGGGGACATTGGCAGGTCCCCAAGATGAGGCAGCGCACCCAGTGACATTTCTAAATAATTAATATGCTTAGTTTATGTAATATAAGGTCTATTTCAATAATTTATAAAGAGATATTTCTCACTCAGGCAGCTCCCTGTGGTGTCCCAAGGCTGGTACCTGCCCTGTGGTGGCCCCAATATCAGGGATGCTCTGCTGACCCCACACCCTGACACACCCCCAACCCTGGTCTGGTCCCAACTTTGGGATCACTTTGGGTGCATTTTTGCCAACTGGGAGCCCTGTTTGGCCGAGCATCACCTCAGGTATGTGGGCCACCCTGTGGAAGCAGACCCTGGGGATGCTGCTCCTCACCTTGCCTGAACCCTCCGGCCTCGGGGAAGAGGGTCCGAATTTTCCCTTTTAAGGGCAACACCACAGCTGTATCTTCAAATCTCTCTCCTGCCTTGGGATTTCTTTGTGCTCCAGCCATAACCTAACTGAAAGCCGGATTTTTATTTCTCTCTTTGATTTATTAGAGAGGGGAGCTGGGATGTTTTATTTCAGATGGCACCAGCTTTGCCTGGGGGGGGTGGAGGGGGACTGAGACCTGCAAGGGAGTTGCTTTAATTCTCAGTGAGAGCACTGAGGACCGGATATAACTTGGCACTGGGATGGGCTGGCTGGGAACAGGGATTTATGCTCTCCCTGACCAACAGAGAAGAAATAAGCTTTATTTTTTACTTCTTGATTTTTTCCTCATCCCTAACTCTAGGGAAAGGGCCAGCATTGTGAGGTTGTGAGTCTGTGTGGGGAAATGGTCATCTCCACCTGGGAATTTTGGGGTGTGGGAGCATCCATCCCACATCATGGTGATGGTCCATGGTGTCCACCTCCAGCAGACTTTACAGGGAAGGGATTAATAATGGGGACTAGCACCTATGTGGGATGCTTCCCCAAAATATTCTCTCCCAAAATCTTTCACCCCCAAGATATTCTCTTGGGGTCGAGCATCCCTGCAGCATCATTCCCTTAAGATACTCTCCACGGGGCCAGCATCCCTACAGCATCATTCCCCCAGGATATTTTCCCAGCTCCCATGCCTTGGTGGTGGCTTTGGCAGTGGCTTTATTTGACACGTCCCGGCCAGGAGGCAATGTGCTGTTCTCCCTCGGGGGCAGCACTGTTTGTCCTGGGTGCTTTCCAGCAATCCTCCATGGGGCTGGAGCCATCCAAGCCATCCTGGTGCACAAGAACTCCTTCACCCTGTGCCTGATGACGGACATAAGGCCTTTAACTCCCATGGGGTCATTAGTGGCATGTCCTGCTCTGGCGGATGCTGCAGGATTAAAAAAACCCCAAAACTCAAGATTTTTCCTTGCCTCCAGCATCCCAAAAGCTGCTGGAATGGGCCGCACACATGTGCAGACACAAGCACATGCAGTGCAGCAGCCCAGCACTGAGCAAGGATGCATTTAGAGTGCTTTTGGGGTGGATTTGGGGTCCATTTGCTGCTCAGTGAAGGGATGAGCGGGATGCCAGACTGGCAGCCCCTTGGATCTTTCTTCCCCCCGTGGCTGAATCCATCTGGGGATGGAAAATTAGGTATGCTTGCTGTCATGCTGTGTTTGTTGACTTAGCAGCAGTTGGATTAAACAGGAAAATATTGATTTAAATTTAGCACCTCTGGGGAGCACGGGAGCCGTGGGAACGCAGCCCCCGGCGCTGCAGCCGCTGCCTTCCCCACCTGCTGCTCCCCAGCGGGGCTGCCGCACCCCGGAAAAGCCATCAGGGATGCAGGGGATTCTCGGAGGGAAACGCCGGGGTCACGTTCCCAGGGAACCCTCTCCTCCCCAGCACCCTCCTTCCCAGATCATCCCTGATCCTCCAGCAGCTCAAAGGGTCCCTGCACTGCCCGTGTGTTCCTAAAGTTTGACATCTTTGGACCCACTTATCCCATCGTTCCCTTTCTGTGAATCTCCACAGGTTTTGGGTTGTGGCTGGGAGTTGTCTCTTTTTTTTGGTGTTATTGGAAATCTGTAACTAAAGCAGCTGCAGGGAGAGGTGGGAGTGGGGACGCCTTGGCTTTCCTCTCCCTGTGCCAGTGTTTTCCCGGGCTTGCGCCTCTGGATCCGCCGTGCTTAGAGAAATGGTGGGTGGGGGGAAACTGAGGCACACAGGCAGAGAGCTGGGAGGTGGGAAGGAGCATGGAGGAGTTGGCTGGAATCAGGTGATGCTGCGTGGACTCACCCTGGGATCACTGGCAACGTGGCCAGGGGGGTAAACCAGCCCAAATCCCCTTCACTCTGCCCATTTTTGTCTTTCCTTCTCCACTGCCAAAACCCCTTATCTTTACCCATTTCGTTCTCTTTCCTTCCCTGCTGCCAAAATCCCTTATCTTTACCCATTTTTTCACTCTTTCCTTCCCTGGTGCCAAAATCTGCTGAACTCTGCCCATTTTTGCTTCTTTTCTTTCCCCAGTGCCAGAGTCTCCTAAACTTTGCCCAATTTTTACGCTTCCTTGATGCCAAAATCCCCTTATCTCTGCTTTTTTTGCCCCTTCCTTTCCCTGGTGCCAAAGTCCCTTTAACTCTGCCCAGCTTTGCCCCTTCCTTTCCCCACTGCCAGGGCTTTGAACAGGGCTGCTTTGTCCCTTGTCTCCCTACTTTAATTAAAAGCCTCTGATTAATTAGGCAGCAAGCTCCACCAGAGGGGATGATCCATGTGGGATATGCATCCTTTGAGCCCTGTGGTGATGGTGTGGGGCAGGATCCAGCCTTGGAGCGAGAGGGTTAGTGCTGGGCTGAGCTGGTACTGGGGGCTGGCCTTGGCCCGTGGCTGCCTGATCCAAAGGTCAGGCTCTTGGCAGGATCCAGGAGCTGCAGTGAGGGTGGGAGGCTGGAATGGGCTCAGCATGAGCTTCCAGCCTGTGGAGAGACCACAGTCCTGCATCTGGGATGCACCAGGAGGTCCCTGGTGCTGGGGGTGGATGTGGAGGGGTACACAGGGAGGTGCCTGGTTCTGGAGCATGTGCATCCAGGGAAATCCCTGGAGCTGGTGTGGATGTGCATCCCTGCATGGGGAGTCCTGGAGTGCAGGGATGCAGGCACAGGGGGCATGGGGAGGTTCCTAGCGCAGGAATACAATTATGGGGGGTATGGAGAATTTCCTGGTACAGGGATACATGTACAGGGGTTGTGGAGAATTTCCTGGTACAGGGATACACATATGGGAGGTATGGAGAGGTTCCTGGTGCAGGGATACACATATGGAAGGTATGGAAAGGTTCCTGGTACAGGGATTGCACAGGGAGATCCCTGGTGCTGGGATATATTCCCAAGGATGCACAGGGAGGTCTCAGGTGCTGGGATATATTCCCGAGGATGCATAGGGAGATTCCCTGGTGTTGGGCTATATTCACAGGGATGCACAGGGATATCTGTGGTGCTGGGATATGTTCCCAAGGATACCCAGGGGGATCCATGGTCCTGCGATATATTCCCAAGGATGCACAGGGAGATCTCTGGTGCTGGTACAAGGGTGCATAAAGGTGCAGGATTGCATGGAGAGGTGCCAGTTTGCCAGTTTGTGCCAGTTTGCACAGGGATGCACAGGGAATCAGTAGTTTCACCTGTATCCCTGCATGGGGAGATCCCAGGAGCCAGGGTGCAGGGATAGAGCCAGGTCCTGCTCCCAGTGCAACACCTGGATACACAGGGAAGGTGCAGGGCTTTACACCCCCATGGGTACATTGCTCTGCATTTCTGGGCAGCCTGCCTGCACCCTGCCTGCATCCAGGCACAGATGCCTGGGCTTTTCCATGGAAAATCACATGCCTCCAAAGCTTCTGGGAGGAGGTGGCCTTGATTTCCCATCTGCTCTTGCCAGGGAAGCAGCAGGTCAGCATCTCTGAGATGTAACCTCCAGGTAACCTCCTGCCACACTCAGCTGGGATGGGAGCTCAAAGCTTCCCAGGTCTTGTTGCTGCAGCTTTAATCCATAATTAGAAGGGTTGTGGGATCCCTGGAAGTGTTCAAGGCCAGGCTGGATGGGGCTTGGAGCAACCTGGTCTAGTGGGAGGTGTCCCTGCCCATGGCAGGGAGTTGGAACAAGATGAACTGAAGGTCCCTTCCAGTCCAAAGCATTCTGTGATTCTGTGATTTAGAGCCTTTCCCAGGGATATTTCTGAAGTGGGAGGTTTCCCCTGGATATCGATCCCTGTGTGATGGGAGTGTCCAGAGAGGTGACGTGCTGAGGGCTCCCCTTGCTGTGAGTTCATTGCTGAGCTCCCTCACCTGGTCACAGCGGGTCCTGTGGGGCATCCACAGCTCCAGAGCTGCAGCAGAGGCTTCTCCTAAATCCAGGATGGAGAAAGGGGTGCCATCACACGAAGAGAAGGTGCAGCAGGGCAGCACTGGGGTGTGGCAGGCACAGTTTCCTCTTCTCTCAGAGCATACCCTGGAAAATGGGGAAGAGACTCCCGTCCTCCAATCCATCCATCCATCCATCCATCCATCCATGTCCATCCCCCAATCTCCATCCATGTCCATGCTCCCATCCAGCCATCCCCCTCCACATCTCCATCCACCCATTCCCACCACCCATCCAAGACAGCAGCCCCCACATGCTATCCAAGCATGAATTTCCCAGTGAACATGGTCCATCTTCCAGGATGTCTTCTCCTGAAGGCATCAAGCCTGGCTTACACAGGCAGAACCCACTAAAACAAAAATGTTGCCATTTCCACCATGGTGCTTCCAGGTCAGGATGTGTCCAGAGAAACAAAACCAGCCACTTCCACCCCCTCTCCCTCAACATGGCCCTTTTTAAAGCTCTGATGGTTGGTCCCTGTGGGGCTGTTTCTCCGGACTCCCTTGGTTTCCATGGAGAGGATGAGTGAGGAATTTCAAAGGGAATGGCTCCAGTAAATGAACTCTTCTCTAAAAATAGTGTGTTTGCTTTTTGGTTCTTTGGGAACTGTGGCCCGGCCAATGGGAGGGAGAATGAAAATCAGCATCTGGGTAAAAATATTCCAGTAACTCCCTCTTCGTGCAAATTCCCGCTGGAGCTGCTCAGCTTCCGGTGGACAGGGGGCTGGTCCCAGTCTGCCCAGTTCCTGCCCCCGTGACCACCACTGCTGGGTGCAGCTGGGGGCTGTCCCCAGGCCATGTGCTTCCCTCTGCAGGGTGGTTAAAGTTGAATCCCTTTAATCTCAGCAGTGGAAGGGTTGATGGAAGCATCACATCGGGCTTGTGTGGCCCCCCACATCCTGCCGTTGTCCCAGAGACCCTGGGGTATGTCCCTTTGTGGGAGCCAGGCCACCACCACCTTGTGACACCACCTTGCACCCCACCAGTGACAGCCAGGACACCGAAGAACCCCACCAGGACTTCTCAGCATGGATGTGCTGGGAAAGGGACGCCTGTGGTTGTATCCAACACCAGGTTTCCCCTGGAGGAGTCACCATCCCAGTGTCGGGGAGAACACCACCACCAGGTGTGCCCTGCAGGAGTCACCATCCCCATGAGGGGATGGCCACCACCAGGTTCCCCCTGGAGAAGCCACCATCCTGCTGTGGGGCCACCAGCATCCCTGCTGGAGGACAGGGCTGGACAACATTTCCTTGGTGGTGCCCTGGAGTTGCTATTTGTGACTGCCTGTTCCCGAGCCCTCCGATACTCTCCAAAAAAAACAAAAAGGGAGTTGTTTGCATGGGAAGATTGGCATCTCCGAGCCTGGGATATGGTTTCCTGCTTTTTTTAGCTGGAGTAGCAGCAGACTCGTCGGCCTGCCCTGATTTGGCATCCTTGTTCTTGCTTTTTTTTTTTTTTTTTGGAAGAGTTTCATCCTGACCCCTCGGCACAAACACCGTTGCAAGCGGTAGGGGATCGGGTTTGGTCCTTTTCATTGCTTTTGGGTTGCCCAAAACCCCGGTGAGATGGGATGTAGATGGCTCAGAGCCTCGGTGAGCGGAGAGGGAACTCGTGCCTTGATCGTCCGACCCTGGCGCAGGTCAGTGGATGCTGAACCCCCCCGTCCCACCCCGTCCCCCTGCCCCAGGGTGTCACCACGACAGTGACAGGGCAGGGAAGCTGTCACCTCTCTCCTTGACTGCGATGTGACGTGGGATGTGGGCGTTCCTGGCGAGGTCTGTGGTTCCCCCCCCTCCCCAGATCCCTGCTGTCCCGGTTGCAGCCGGGTGAGGGGACCCAGGGAGCATCGGGCACTGGGAGTCCGTGGGCACAGCTGGGTGAAGGCTGCTCTTGCACCTTGGCTGCTGCCAAGGATGTGGATCCAGGCAGGAGGGACAGGAGAAGTCCTGGGCAGGGGCATGGCATGGGGTGTTCAGGGCTCCTACCTCCTCCATCAGCTCCTGGGTGTCCATTAGCTCCTAGGCATCCATCACCTCCTGGGTGCTTGTGGATTTGTGGGTGCCCACAGACTCCTCATACCTGTTTGATCCAAAGGATCCATCTGTCAGCTCCTGGTTGTCTGCCAGCTACTGGATAACATTTCTGGGTGCCCATGGGCTCCTGGTATTGCTTGGCTGCTGGGGGTCCATCAGCCCGTGGGGGCCTGACATCTTGTGGTTACTTGTGGATTTGTGAGTGTGCATGGACTCCTGACACCTCTTGGATCCTAGGAATCCATCATCTCCTGCATCCCCATCCAGTCTGGGTGCCCACTGGCTTCTGGGCATCTGTGGACTCCTGGGTACCTGTTGGATGCTGGCCATCCATCAGTTCTTGGATGCCTGTGGGCTCTGGATGCCCACAAGCTTGTGAGTGTCTGTTGGCTCCAGGGCATCCATCAGCTCCTTTGTGCTTGTGGATTCATGGGTGCCCAGAGTCTCTGTGGGATCCTGGGCATCTGTCAGCTCCTGGGTGCCCAGGGAATGCCCACTGGCTTCTGAGTGACCATGGAATCCTGGATGTCTGGTGACTCCTGGGTGCCCAACAGGTCCTTGATGCTGCCACATCCTGGTGCCCAGCAGCTCCTGGGTGCCCATGGACTCCAGGGTAGCTCCTGAGCAACCATCAGCTTCTGAACATCCATGCCTTTTGACTCCTGGATACCTCTTGGCTTCTGCTGTGCTTGGAATTCTGGCTCCCCATGGAGACCAGGGTACCAAACACCTCCTGGTGCCCATCACTCCCTGCATGTCAGGCTGGCTCCCTTCTGGGTATCCCAAGACTTCTGTGCCCCTTCCACCAGGCACACAGAGCACCTCTCACCCCCCTGCGCCAGGCTGGCATCCAGCAGTGATGCCAAGGGCTGCCAGCATCGGGCACCCTTCTCCCTGGCTTCCTTGTCCCCCCACATCCCAAAAATCTTTGCTTTTGGGGTGCTGTGGGATGCAGGGCGAGGCCTGTGCCAGCAGCAGAGGGTGCTGGTGGGGGATCCAGGGATTCCAGTGAGTTGGAGGGGGTGGCATTGCTCCTGCCCCGGTGGGTGCAGGGCCAGGCCCCCCGGGAGGCAGCGGGGAAGGAGCAGGGGGAGGGCAGCAGAGCTGGGCTGACCTCAGCATCTGGAAAGCTGCGCTCTTGGGCCGTGGCCTGCGTGCCGAAAACCGGAGGCAAAAAAAACCTTCCATATTTGGTGAAAGTTGCTCCAGGACTCAGCAAAGGCTGGCTGCAAACGGGGGGCCAGCAAGCCCCTGGCTGGGCCCTGGACCACAGCAACACTGCTTTTGCAAATGTGCCAGGGCATGGATGGCAACTGGGGAGGGTGAAACTGGGGTGAGCATCTCTGCTCGGGTGGGAAGGAGGGCGTGGAGCAGGGGGATCCGTGGGATGCTGCCAGCAGTGCAGGGAGGATGTCTGGAGATGCACCAGCACAACCCTGAGCCTCGAATTTTGGTGGAGGGGGGAGCCTCTCTCAGCCCAGTGCCCGTGGTGCAAACCCCGATTTCAAGTGAAAATCCCATGGGAAAAGCCCCACGGTGCACTCAGAGGAGGAATTTTTGTTGCTTTGGGAATTGAGTGTCCTGCTCTCCTTCCCGCTCCCCATCCCACTGGCACCACTCCTGGCACTGCTGCTCACCTGGACAGCTGGGAGATGCCCAGCATCCTTCCACCCTGCCCTGAAAAGATGGCCCCGACTCCTTTATTTTTTTACCCCCGTTTTTTTTTCTCACACTTTAAAAGCAGAATTGCAGCCAGGCCGTGTCCTCCCGGGATGAATCACCGCAGCCGAGAAGTCCAAGAAGGGAAAACAACTGAATTCCCGTGCACTGGGGCTGAAGCTGCCTTGCTCCTCCTCCTCCTCCTCCTCCTCCTCCTCCTCTTCCTCCCCGTCCTGGAGGCGGTGGTGCTGCCGGGTTCCTCCATGGGAGCATCCCTGAGCAAATCAATGCTCCTCTGTGAGCTGGGAGCCTGGGAAAAACCACGGCCGAGGGAAAAGCAAACAACTCCGGCCCCAGGACTGCGAATAAACACGGGAATATTATTAGTAACCCAAGCGGGCTGAATCAGAGCTGCTGATTTATGCTCTTATTTCCTTTCAAGAAGTTACTCTTTGGAGAGCTGCTTGGACTTTCCTTACCCGTGGGAGAGCAGCGAGAGGCTGGGCAGGGAGGGAATGCAGCCCCGGATGTGATTCCAGGCAGGCTCGGGCGCGGCCCCTCTCCTGTGCCGCGGGTCCTGCTGTTCCCATGGGAATGGTTCCCCCAGGGTCTGGAGGGTGCTGGTACCCAGGGATGGCTTGAGTGGCGTGAAGAGAGGAGAGGCTGGCAGCAGGCAGTGGCTGGTGGCCAGGGATAGGGTGACATGTCCTGGAAAGGAGGTGATGTGCCCAGGGATGGCAGTGGTTGGTACCCAGGGATGGAGGTGGTTGGTACCCAGGGATGGAGGTGGCTGGTGCCCAGGGATGGAGGTGGCTGGTGTCCAGGGATGGGCTGGCATGCCCCAGAAAGGTGACTAGCACCACGGAATGGAGGGGATTGTCATCAGGGATGGAATTGAATGGTACCCAAGGATGCCAGGGGCTGGCACCCAGGGATGGCAGTGGCTGATCCTCTCCTTGGTGGCTGCCAGGGGCTTTTCCAGCTGTGTGAGGAGGTTTTACATGCCAGGATGATGCCATCTGTTGCAGAGGTGTTTTCTTGTTGCACTGAGATGGATGGAAGCAGGTCCACTTTTGTTTCCAATCCTTTTTTTCCAGGGCTTTGGTAGAAATAGAGTTAAGGATGTGTTAAAATTGTTAAGTTTGGGAATTCACCATGCACTGTCCCTGTGCACCAGTGGCTCCCACTATGTCCCAGCTCCCTCTAGTGGGATCTACCCTGGAACAAACATACAGGGAAAGAAAAGGTGCAGAAATTCCAGATTCTTGCAAATTGGGAATGGTGGTTTCAAGCAGGTGCCAAAATTCAGGTAGCTCCTAGCACAACCCTAATATGACACCCTAAAGAATCTCTCATCAGGAGGTGGCAGCAGGAACGAACTGTCATGAGGGGAAAACAAGTTGTATTTATTTGCTCTTAAAATTTTGGCATGTTTTGGAGGGCTGAGAATAATTTTGCTTGAGGCAGGGTTAGGTCCTCATTCAGAAGCTGCAGAGAAGTTGAGCTGGGAAGGCCCCGAGCAGCAAATCCCCCTCCCAAAGTGGTCTAAACCACTCAATTTTTTCCTGCATCTGGATGCTTTTGCCCCAAAACATGGTCTTGGGGGCAAAATCCCTGCTACAGCTTACTGGGGATGTGGCTGAGGCCTGGCACAACTCATGACACCAAGGAAAGGGAGGTGTGGGAAGGGAATTTTGGGGGGGAACGGTGTCTCTGGGGATACAGGGATCCTCCTTCCCCTGGGATGTGCTTTCAGCACCCTCCCACACCGACCAAGCTCCCAGGATTTGGGAGGGTGGGGGAGTCCTCAGAGTGGCTGAAAACATCGTCATTCCCTGCACTGATGTGTGCACGGCCTCAGCCCGGGCTCAAGGGCCACAAGCTGTGTGATGGCTGTGATTCCTCACGGAATGTACATTCCTGCTCTCCCTTTGGCCTTTGTTTGTTTAAAAAATGGATGTTTTAGGACTTCCCTCCATCGATGCCTCTTTGTTTGCGGGGGTGGAGGCAGGACACAATATGCTGTGTCCTTTTCCAAACATTTTAGGATGTTTGAAAATCCTTGGGGATGCTCAAGCTCCTCCTGCATCCATATTCCCTGGGCAGGGAAAAGCAAAGTGATGGGTTTGCACCCTGAGCCCAATTGAAAACTAAAAGAAATCAGGATAGGAGAGTTCCCATCCTTCCTCAGGAGGCCAGGGGGAAAAGCTGGGGGAAAAACCTTTCTCTGGGCCCCCCATCCCAGGTTTGGGGTGCTGCTGAGTTGCCTCCCAAACCCCCAGGGCGGGATCCACTCCATCTTTGGCTTTTCAGGAGCATTTTGCCACGCTGGCACAGCCTTAGGAGTGGGGGATGAGCCCCTTGGCTCCATCCCAAGGGATTGGCTTTGTTTTCCCAGGAGCGTTTGGGGTTTTAGGGGAGGAAACACCTAGGTTGGGGGGGAAAAAAAAAAAACCAACAGGGGCTGGTCCGAAAGGAAATCTAAAGGTGTTTACAAAGAGCCGTGCTGCTAAAAATAACCGGCTCATATTTTAGACAGCCCTAAAAATAGGCAGCGCTGTTGGAGTGGCCAAACACTCCCAGGAATTTCCTGTGGGCTGCGGGCCGCTTGCAGGGGGGTCCGGGCTGGGCTGGCCGGCATCGCTCGGAGTTTTCTTCCCCGGGTGATGGAGAGGTGACCTCCATCGGGCCCCCGAAAGCACAGCACCATCCAGCCTGGCTGCTTCTTCCCTGCGCCAGGCAGGACGGGCTTAACCCTTCTCCAGCCATCCCTCCTCCCGTGTGACATCCCGAGGGGTTGGGTGGGTTGGAGCGAGGTTCCCAAACCCACGGTTCCCAAACCTCAGCCTCTCCAGCAGACAGCGGAGAATCTCCTCGCCGTGCTCCCGCGGGGAGAGCCTGGTTTGGGTGCAGGGATTGACCCCGGGCTGGTGTTCGGGGAGTGGGAAGGGCTCCCGGGATGGAGGGGAGGGTCCCGTGGGAGGGCTCGGGGGCGGCGCTGCGAGAGGAGCGGGGTGGGATTGCCGCAGGAACGGGGTGGGATTGCCGCAGGAACGGGGTGGGATGGCCGCAGGAGTGAGATTGGGATGGGGGCATTGGGGGTTGCGATGCGGTTGGACCCGGGTTTGCATCCCTAGTGGGTCTGGGATTGCGACAGCAATGGGGTTGGGATGCAACCCAGATGGATCAGGGATTGCAACCCAAATGAGTCCGGGATTGCAACCCAGATGGATCAGGGACTGCAACCCAAGTGAGTCCAGGATTGCAATGCCTGACCCAGTTGTGCATTCCTGATGGGTCCAGAGTTGCAACCCAGCTGGATCAGGGATTGCAGTTCCGATGGATGAGGGATTGCAGTGCGGTTGGACCCAGGTTTGCATCCCTGGTGGGTCTGGAAATGCAACAGGAATGGGGTTGGCATTGCAAGGCAGATGGATCAGGGACTGCAACCCAAATGAACCTGGGATTGCAATGCAGATGGACCTAGGTTTGCATCCCTGGTGGGTCTGGAAATGCAACAGGAATGGGGTTGGCATTGCAAGGCAGATGGATCAGGGACTGCAACCCAAATGAACCTGGGATTGCAATGCAGATGGACCTAGGTTTGCATCCCTGGTGGGTCTGGGATTCCAAGAGAATGGATTTGGGATTTGCAACCCAGATAGGTCTGGGGTTACAGCCCAAACGTGTCCAAAACGGCCAGGTGGGTCCAGGATTCCAACAGGAATGGTTCTAGAGCCGCAACCCAAATGGGTCTGGCATTGCAGTGCAGTTGGACCTACGTTTGCTTCCCTGTTGGGTCTGGGATTGCCACAGGAATGGGGCTGGGATTGCAAAAGGAATGGGATTGGGATTTTAACCCAGATGGATTGGGGATTGCAGTGGGGCTGGACCCAGGTTTGCATCCCTTGTGGGTCTGTGAATGCAACCCAAACAGGTCTGGAATTGCAACAGGAATGGGTTTGGGATTACAGCCAGATGGGTCTGGGACTGGAACCCAAATGGCCTCAGGATTCCAGCACAGATGGGCCCAGGATTGCAAACCAAGTGGGTCTGGGATTGTGACCCAGAGTGTGCCAGCCCAGTTGGGTCTGGATTTGCAGTCCAGCTGGATCCAGGATTGCAAACCAGGTGGGTTTGGGACTACAACCCAAAAGCACCCAGGATTGCAAACAGAAGGGTCTGGGATTAGAATTCAAATGGACCTAGATTTTCAGACCATGTAATTCTGGAACTGGAACCCAGACGGATCTGGGATTGCAGCAGAAATTAGTCTGAATTGGAACCCAAATAAAACAGGGATTGCATCAGAAATGGGTTTGGGATTGGATTCCAGAAGAGCCCAGGATTGTATCCCTGATGGGTCCTGGATTGCAGTGCAGATATGCCCAGGATTGCACCTGAGATGGGTTTGGGATTGCAGCCCAAACGTGTCTGGGATTACCACCAAAATGGATCTGGGATTGGAACTCAGAACAGCCCAGGGTTTCAATCCAGATGGCTCTGGGATTGCAATGCAGATGGCTCCAAGGTTGCAACAAAAATGGCTCTAGGATGGCAGCCTAAATAGGCCTGAAATTACAGCAGGAGTGGGTCTGGGACTGGATTCCAGAAGAGCTCAGGACTGCAACCCAAACTCATCTGGGATTGCAACCTGAATCAACCCAGGATTCCAACAGCTGGATTGACCAGGGCACTGCAGCTGCAGGAGCAGGAGCTGCTGCCTTGTGAACAGCCTCACTACCTGGTTGCTGTGAGCTGTCCCTCTTCCCTGATCCCAGTGCCAGGGTGCAATGACAGCTGCTGCAGCCCTCATGGCACGCACCGAGCCGTCCGTTCTCTGCCACACACCCTTCCCGGGCTGGGATGCCCACCAGCCTCATTTCCAAGAGGAAATTTACTGGCAGCAACGGGAGAATGCAGCCGTGCTGCACGCCGTTGCTGTGGAAACGGGGTGAGCGGCTAATTAGATTTAATTAACGAAGCAGGAGGGGAGCGTTACAAACAGATCTGGGCAGGATGCATCACCCGGCCAGCAGGGCTGTGGGTGCTGAGGTGATGATGCTGGGGGGGCTAAAGGGGGGGTGTGCCTCAGTTTCCCTGTCTGCAAGGTCAGGAAGGGGGATATTTACAGGGATGGCATCCCTAAGGATGCTGAGCACCCCAACACCACCCGTGCATCCCCCACTCCCCAAGAAAGCATCAGCTCGCTCGCTCCCCCCCACGCCCAGCATCCTCCTTGGGCAAAGCCTTTCCAGCAGCATCCCCCGGGCAGGATCCGGCCCTGCCCGCATCCGCGCGTGTCCGTGGGCTCGGCTCTGCCTCCCGCCCGTGCCTGGGCAGCTCCGGGGCCGGGAGCGGGGCGCGGACGCAGGCGCAGCCTCGCACCCCGCTCCGCTCCGCGGGAGGGCTCTTTCCACATCCCCGCGGTTGTACATTCACACCGAACCCGGCGATATAAATAGCGCCTCTCTTTATTCCCCTCCCCGCTGCATCCCGGCGCAGCGTTCCGGCTCGGGCGGACACCTGGGGATCGAGATAGAGAGGTAGAGAGGGAATTTTTTTTTGCCATTCCTTGGGCCGCGTGGGACGGACCGACCCCCGGGACCCGCATGCTGCAGATGGTGAGGACTCTGGCGCAGTTCACCATCGCGCTGGAGGACATGCGAGACATCGGGGACGGCATCGACGCGGCCTTCGCCACCTCCGGGCTCAGCGGGGCGGCCGAGGAGCTGCCGGAGAAGGGCTGCGGCAGCCGCGGTGGCACCGAGGTGATGCCCGAAGGGGTCCCGGGCACGGAGCGGGCGGGGGGGCCCGGCGGGATGCGGGGGGGGGATGGGGGGGCAGGGAGGCGTCATGTTTGGACACGTGTGCACCCGGCAGGACCCGGCACCTGTGGGGTCTGGACCGCGATTGCCGTGGCAACGGTGCCTCCGTCCTCATCCTCAGCTCGACACCCCCGGGATTCTCTGGATTGCGGGGAAGGGGGGATGCTGCCGGCCAGGGAGGGTGATGGGGGGCTGGAGCCATCGCTGCCACCACCCCCCGATGCGGATTTACACCGCGGAGGCGTCGGCTGGTGGGAAATACCCCAATTCCCGTGGCGGCAGGGGCTGATCCTGAGGGCGCTGAGCATCCCGGGGGAGGCAGGATGAGGCCGGGGTGAGGCGGGGGCGTCCCCAGGGAGAGCAGATGGAGCCTGAAGCATCATCAGCCCCACAGGGGAGAGCTTTTGAGGAGATAAGGAATGCAGTGGGGCACATCCTGCCCGGATATCGCTTTGCCCTGCTGGGATGGTATGTTACCCCCAGCTCCTGCTCATCCCCAGTGGGAGTTTCCCCCTGGAGGGATAATCCTGGTGCTGCAATGGTGGAAAAAATCCCCTTGCCAACAGTTGGGCCTCATCCTGCGTCTCCCCTCTGCTGCAAATCCCCACCTGCTGGTGCAGCGTGAGGTGCTGAGCCTGTTCAGCTCCTGGATCTGACCCTTTGCCTCGGTCCTGAGTTGGGATGGCTCCATAAAAAAAACAGGAGCAGCAGGGAACTACAGGCTGTGCGAGGGTTGGGAGAGCTGAGGCAGGTGCTCTGTATCCCTAAGCCCCATCCCCTCGTGAGTGCCCTTCAGTCCATAATTACAACAAATTAATCCGGCAGTGAGAGTGTTTATAAACCTGCTAACGAAGTGGGGAGGTCTCAGCTGGTGTCCCTGAGGACTCCAGTATCACCATGGTTTCCTGATTCCCTGGAGAGCCTTGGACCCGGCACCAATATTTGGCTCTAGGCAACAGTGTCCTCTGTGCTTGTCAGCCTGGTGGGGAGCAGGGAAACTGAGGCACTTCTCTGTCCTCGAGCACCGAGCAGGATGTGGCCAGGATCCCACCCCATTGCTCCCTGGGGACCACCAGGGCAATGCTGGCCTCTCTCCATGGTGAGGATGGTTGGGCTAAAACTTCTTCCTGTGGCTTCCCAGTGCAGCTTCACAGCTCACGTGTCCCCACTGGGGAGGACACAGCTCCATGTGTCCCAGGGACTCCCACAAGGCTGAGGACATTTGAGGTGTCTCACCTCCAGGCTCTCTGGAGATTCTACACATGCAAAACTTCTGGGGTACCTGTGCACCCAGGGCACTTGGAGCATCCCTGCACCAAAAACTTTTAGGATATCTCTGCACCCGGTGTCTCTCAGAGCACCTTCTTCACACGCAAAATTCTTGGGGTGTCTCTGCACCCAGAGTGTCTGGGGCATATCCAAACACAAAACTTTTGGGCTGTCACTGCACTTCTGGATCATTTCTGCCTCCAAAACTTTTGGGGCCCAGGGCCCTTGGAGCATCTCTCACCCAAATCTCTTGGGGTGTCTCTGCACTCAGAGCCTTTGGAGCATCTCTGCCCCCAAAACTTTTGGGGCGTCTCGCACCCAGCACCCTTGAAACATCTCAAACCCAAAACTTTGGGGGTGTCTCTGCACCCAGAGCCCTTGGAACATCTCACACCCAAAGCTTTTGGGATGTCTCACGCCCTGGGCTCTGAAGCATTGGGCCCCCAGGCTGAGCTGCAGGGGGGTGCACACAAAGGGGGTCCCTGAGCCCCACGGCCAAGAAGACCCCGACCCATCCACTTCCCGAGGCCGGTGGACCATCCCACACCACCGCTGCCCCGTGCCCCCCACCAGCCCGTGAATCGGCCTCCCGTGGGGCCACAGCCCAGCCCCAGGGTGCCCGGGGTGCTGGGCGGGAGGCGAATTCCTACGGGTCCGCTCGGAGCGGAGCCGCCGGAGAGCCAGAGGGCTCCGGGACCGACCCATGTAGGGCTGTGAGCTCCAGGGCGGGCTCCTGACGCGGCCGCGGAGGAAACCAGGCGTCTGTGCGCTCGGTGTCATGTACTTCCTAATCCTCCCGGATTCCTCCATCGGGCTGGAGAGGCAGCGCAGGGAGCTGGACGCCAGCCGGGCTCCTGCGGTGCTCAGCCTGCCCAGCGAGCCCCGCTGCCGGCCCAAACCCCGGCACGCAGCTCCGGCCCCGGGTCACCCCAAAACCCGTGTGTCTTTCCCCCCGGGCAGGACATGAGGAAACACGTCATCATGACGCTGCTGGACACCGAGCAGTCCTACGTGGAGTCCTTGCGCACCTTGATGCAGGTAAGGGCCGTGACACCCCAAACCTCGGGGCCACCCTGGCCACCCCAAGCCAAAGCCCCGGCTGTGGGTGCTCTACCAGCCCCAGCGTGGCATTGGGGTGGCAGGGGGGATGTTGGGGACAGCAGAAGTGGGAGCACTGTGACAGCGGTGTCAAGAGTGGGGTGTGGGAGTTTCCTCCGTCCCCCAAAGCGAGCCCGTAGCATTCCCAGTGCGTTGTCACCTGGCAGGTGTGGTGTCCCCAAGCCTCTTCCCGTGCTTGCCTTCCAAAAGCTCCTCCTCGTGTTGCACCCCACCTCCTGATGGCCCTCGCATGATGGGGGACCCCTGAGATCCCCTGTTCCCACGTGCTCCCGTTTTCTGCTCGGTGTCATCACCTGCAGACCCGGGCCAAAGGTTTTTCTCAGGCTGTTTTTTTGCTGAGCTGGTTCCAACCCCCCTGGAGCAGCCTGGCCCGAGGGTCCACCCCACGTTTCAGATGTTAATGAAGGTGTTTCAGCAGGTTAATGGTGGTCAACGCCCTGGAGACGTCACCTGGCGGCGGTGCGGGTTGTCCAAGCACATCCCTGCTGGTGAAACACCAAAAGCTCAGAGCTCTGCAAGAGCAGGGCCTGTGGGACATCTGTGACATGTCCACGAGGGCATCAGGCACACCATCCCCGCAGTCATGTGGGCTCTTCCCATAAATCCCCTGCAAGGATGTGTCCCCGTGGTGGACACAAATGACCCCCTGAGGCTGCTGCCAGCGCAGACCTTGGCTTGCAGGGGCAAGAGGACCCTGGCTCTGGGGCTGATTTTGGGGGGAACTCTACAGGGTTTGGGGTTGGGTGGTGTCCCTGCTCATCTTGGCTTGGAGAGAGTCTGTGCCATGGTCTGTCATCCTCTGAGGTGGCACATGAGGCTGGTTGGAGAGGACAGCTCTGCTGGGACTGTCCAGTGCCCCACTGGAGGGACTGGTTGGACACGAGTGGGAGCCATGAGGTGTTAATGCCTGAGCTCTTGTCCATAGGATGTGTCCTGACACGGTGCCACCAGGGAGACCTGGCTTTCTGGGAGGCATCACAGGCCTCCAGGTGTCCCCAGCTCCCTGTCTCAGCTGGGTCAAGGTGCTTGGATCCTTGGTGGCACACAGCATCTTAGCTCCCAGGGACAAGGACCACCTTGGAGCATCTTCTTCCCCATGTGGGAAGCATGGGATTCATGGCACAGTCCGTCCCAACTCCTGCTGGAGGTGTTGGTCACAGCAGGGCAGGTGAAGAGGGTTAGGAGCCTCAGGAAGGATTTTTTTCCTTCTAATTTGGGTCTCCATGAGATACCTGGCTTGAGGAACCTGATCCTTGGGGAATGAATCCTCCTTGGACAACTTGGTTGGAGATGTCCAAAGCCACTCAAGATGGGTCCTGTCCTCGCTGCTCAGCTCTGTGGTCCTCCCAATGTCCTGAAAGCCACCAGCACCCTGTACTGGTGAGACTGGGGAGGTGGCAAGGCTTTAAAAAACCTTCCACATCTTGCTGTATCCCTTGCAAATCCCTCTCTCCTGTTCCAGGGGCACTGCTCCACTCTGCAGCTCTGCCCCATGGAGGGAGGACGAGGGTGTCATAGCAGAGTCGCCCACCCAGCCTTGCTGAGGACCTGCTTTCTCTGCTGGCCCTGAGTGTTGCTCACTGGCCATTGTGTGGTGGTCCAGGGCATGATCCAGTGGATGCATTCTGCTGGCTCCAGCCTCTCCTGGTTCCAAACACCCTAAATTCCCCCAGGAACACACTGGCATTTTGATCCGGAGGTCCTGCTGCTACGATTTCCCAGCTAGGTCAGGCAGATGGAGGTGACAAAGGCTCGTGACAGCAGAGATTTGGAGGCTCTCAAGGCTGTGGGGCAGAGGATCCTGTGCTGTGGGGGTTCCTTGTGCAGATGTGTCCCCCTCCCCACAAAGCCATGGGGATTCACTGCATGGAATGGGACCCAGGGAGGCTGGGTTGCAAAATCTGCTGGTGCCTGGTGCTGTCTGGTCCTTCTGGTGGGTCCCACAGCCCAAGGCCCACTGGAGGAACCCCCTGCTGCAGGGTTCCATCCATCCCCATATTTACAAGGGCTGAAAGATTCATGCTGGCTGGGGTGGGAGAAGAACCCTCCGTGGACCCCAGTGCCCCTGCTTGCCCACAGGGTTACATGAAGCCGCTGAAGCAGCCGGAGAACTCTCTGCTGTGTGACCCTTCCCTGGTGGACGAGATCTTCGACCAGATCCCTGAGCTGCTGGAGCACCACGAGCAGTTCCTGGAGCAGATCCACGACTGCGTGCAGAACTGGCACGAGAAGCAGAAAGTGGGCGACCTCCTCGTGCAGTCGGTAGGTGCTGGGGGCGGTGGGTTCCCCCGGGAACGCAGGCGTGCCCGCTCCTGGGCACGGCCCCAGGGAGAGGTTTCGGAGCAGGAGGCAGGGGAGTGATAAAGGATGGGCCAAACAGGCCTGGGATGGAGAACAGGAGACGATCTCCAGGCCTGCTGTCTGCTTAGCATAAGGGTGGGAGCTGCTGCTCCCGGCTGCCTCTGCAGCTCCGCGTTTCTGCCTCGGGAGCACAAACGTCAGGGCTGAAAAATCGAGGTGGGCGGACACAGGCGAGCCCTCCCCGCACCAGAGCCAGGGTTAACCCTTGGGGCAGCTTCCCAGGCTCTCCCAGTATGTCCATGAGGGATGTAGCTCCCGTTTTCCCTCCCAGTTCTCCAAGGACGTGCTGGTGAACATCTACTCTGCCTACATCGATAACTTCCTCAACGCCAAGGATGCCGTCAGGATCGCCAAGGAAGCCCGGCCGGCTTTCATGAAGTTCCTGGAGGTGGGTCCTGGTTCCTCTCTGCTCAGATGCCGGCCAAGATGTAGAGCCAGGCTGCTGGTGGGGCAGGATGGGAGTTAATGGAAGTAAATTGGTGATTTATTACCAGACTGGGATTTTCCCCCCGCCTTCTTGGGTTTATTGAAAAGAGGGCCACTTGGGATGAACCAGAATCACTCCAGATGGTGTGAAAAGGAGTTGCCCTGAGCCAGAATGGGTGACCCTGGGCTGGTGGGAGGCTGGGTCCCTGCGGTGTCCCACCTAAGGGGCCCATCCCTGTCCCTCTCTGGTGTCTTTCAGCAAAGCATGCGGGAGAACAAAGAGAAGCAGGCCCTATCTGACCTGATGATCAAGCCAGTGCAGAGGATCCCACGATATGAGCTGCTGGTGAAGGTGGGTGACACAGGGGGTGGCAGTGACACAGCAGGGTGGCAGTGCCACGCTGGCAGCAGGGGAGGCCACGGCTCCTCCTCACCTCCATGCAGCCCCAGCTTTCAGGGGTCTCCCATCTCTCCTGACCCCTTTTCCCACCCCTTGACACAAAGTTGGTGTCTCCAGGTGTGCACATGGCTCTGCCCTCCTGGAGATGGTTGCCCTGAGGGCTGTCCCCGCAGCTGCACTCCCCTTTCCCTCAGCCTTTCTGCTGGACATTGCAGCATCATTCTGGGACCAGTCCCATGGCCACCCCCTCCGTGGGTCTGGTTTCCACCCCCAGCAGCCAGAGCAGCATGGGAGGGCCTTGGGCAATGACATCGCTGCTGTCCGGGCTTTGCCCACGGTGACACCCTGGCCCTGTCCCCGTGGTGACACCCTGGCTCTGTCCCCATGGTGACACCTGTCACCTGTCCCCGTGGCAGGACCTGCTGAAGCACACACCAGAGGACCACCCCGACCACCCCTTCCTCATCGACGCCCAGCGCAACATCAAGCAGGTGGCCGAGAGGATCAACAAGGGCATGAAGAGCGCGGAGGAGGTGGAGAGGAACGCCCGGATCGTGCAGGAGATCGAGTCCCACATCGAAGGGATGGAGGACGTATGTATGGGGGGGTCTTAGATGGGGTCAGTCTTTCCTTCTCCACAAAATGTCCTCATTTCTGCTCTTCCTGGGTCACCCCACACTGGGTTATTTGTTTTCTCCTCTGGCTCCTGCTTTCCCCATGCCGTGGTGAGCTCCTGGGGGTTTGGGGAGGGGCTGAGGTGCCAATTCTGAGCTGAGGGACTCAGGGGCAGGGATGAAGCGTGCAAGGCTCCCTGCCATGGCATCCCACCCACGAGCTTCTTGTCCCCACAGCTCCAGGCTCCGCTCCGCAGGTTCCTGCGCCAGGAGATGGTCGTGGAAGTGGTAAGAGCAGGGGCCATGGGGCTGTGGAGCCACACACTGGGTGGGGCAGTGGAGGCTGTGATTGTGGGTCATGGGATGCCTGTGTGCCCATGGGAGGCTACAGATGGATGGATGGATGGATGGATGGATGGAAAAATGGAAGGATGGGTGGGTGGATGGATGGACAGGTGGAGAGAACAGATAGGTGGAAGGTTGGCTCCCTGTACCAAGGCAGCACGTGGGGAAACTGAGGCAGAGCCTTCTCCCAGCACTGGCACAGAGGGGGAGGGTGGTCATTAACCCCTTGGTGTCTCCCCCTGCTCCACAGAAGGCAGTGGGTGGGAAAAAGGATCGCTCCTTCTTCCTCTTCACGGACCTGCTGGTGTGCACCACGTTGAAGCGCAAGTCGGGCTCGCTCCGCCGCAGCTCCATGAGCCTGTGAGTACCCCCAGGCCTGGGGACACCCCCTGGGTGTCTCTGCCAGCTGGCCTGGCTTTAGGGGGCTGTGGGTGTGGGTGCAGCTCAGCCATCCCTCCCAACATCCCAGGTACACGGCGGCCAGCGTCATCGACACCGCCAGCAAGTACAAACTGCTCTGGAAGCTGCCTCTGGAGGATGTGGACATTGTCAAAGGTCTGTCACTGCCTGCTGGAGTGTCCCATCCCACCCCAAAATCACTGCTATCCCCTGGCTGGTGGTGCCAGGGTGGGAGGGGTTAACACGGTGCACATGTCCCCACACAGGTGCCTCCCAAGCCACCAACAGGGAGAGCATCCAGAAAAGCATCAGCCGCCTGGATGAAGACCTCAACACGCTGGGACAAGTCAGCAAGCTGTCAGAGACCCTCAGCTTCCCCCACCAGGTATGGGCTGGTGGCCCTGGAGCTGTGCCCTGGCTGGACACACTCCCAGTGGGACCGCTTGGAATGTCCTCAGTGCGAGGGGAGAACCTGTGAAAGGGCTGGTGGCCGTGAATGTCCTCAGAGGGCCCAGATGCCACCAGCCCCAAAGCCACAGTGGGTTGGGGCAGCCTCTGAAGGATGCCAGGGGATAGACAGGGAGCAATAACCAAGCACGTGGCTGGTGGTGGCCAGCCCTGAGAGCTGAAGTGTTGTCCCCACCCCCAGGGCCTGGATGATGTGATCAAGGACCTGATGGCCGCCATCCACCGGGAGCTGTCGGAGAAGCAATCCCTGTCCTTCAGCATGGCCTTCCCCCCCAACAAGGTGGAGCTCAGCACCACCAAAGCTGACGGCACCGAGTCCTTCATCTTCGAGTTCCCCAACCCCGACGCCCGACTCGGCTTCGAGCAAGCCTTTGAGGATGCCAAGAAAAAGCTGGGTAACACCAGGGATGGGGGAGGTGGACATGGTGGTGGGCTTGGCATCACCCCCCCACCCTGCTGTGCTAGACCCCTTGTTCATCCTCCAATTTGATTTTCCCAGCTTCCAGCAAAAACTGCCTGGACCCGGAGTTCCTGAAAGCCATCCCCATCATGAAGACGCGGAGTGGGATGCAGGTGCTCAGAGGCTGGGTTCAGGGAGCTGTGGTCTTCTCCACCCCGCTGGGCTTGTTGCCCGATGCTGAGAGCTCCTGCCTCTCTCCTGGATAACCCAATCTTCTGCTCCCTTGCAGTTCTCCTGTGCTTCTCCCAGCCACGGCAGCCCGGAGAGCTCACACGAGGTGTGGGTTTGCAACAGCGACGGCTACGTGGGGCAGGTTTGTTTGCTGAGCATCCGCAGGGAGCCCACGGTGGAGGCCTGCATCGCCGTCTGCTCTGCCAGGATCCTCTGCATGGCCTCCGTGCCCGGCCTCAAGCGCACCTATAGGTAGGACACGGCCCCGGCCCCGCGGAGCCGCGGGCGCCGGGCAATGCTGCAGCCGCTTCTCTCCCCTCCCTCCCCGGGGCCGCAGGGAGCGCGCGGAGCCGCTGGGCAGCCCTGGCGCGGAGCTGGGCCCGGCGCAGCCGGAGGACGCGGGGCCGCAGCCGTGCCTGCACATCTCCATCTCGGGCTCGTCGCTGGAGCTCTCGGAGCCGGTGGACGGCGGCAACCGGGAGCTGGTGCCCTTCGACAGCGATGACACAGACGACGAGTCCTCGCCCAGTCCCTCGGGGACGCTGCAGAGCCAGGCCAGCCACTCCACCATCTCCTCCAGCTTCGGCAGTGAGTCCTCCCCAGCCCCCGCTTAGCAAAAAATGCACTTTTTACCCCCAAAATTATGGGCAGCTCTGTTGTTTTGGCCTCTCTGCCTTGCTTCAGCAGTGAGTCTTCTCCAGCCTCCACTTAGCAAAAAGTCCACTTTTTACCCCCAAAATTATGGGCAGCTCTGTTGTTTTGGCCTCTCTGCCTTGCTTCAGCAGTGAGTCTTCTCCAGCCTCCACTTAGCAAAAAGTCCACTTTTTACCCCCAAAATTATGGGCAGCTCTATTGTTTTGGCTTCTCTGCCTTGCATTCCTCAGGGAAATCTGCAGATGGAGGCTTTTGAGAAAAGGAATGTTGAGGGGCTTCAGCCCAACACTGTGGTCCTGGGATGGCGGGGCTTTGGGTAAAACCTGGTGGATTTTGGGGCTCAGCATCCCTTCACCCTCCCCTGGGCTTGGCATTGCGAGACGACTCGTGGTCTCTTCCCCATGGCTTTGGAGGGTGTTGGATGGTGATGGTCTGACCCATTCCTTCCTCCTCCTCCTCGCAGATGAGGAGATCCCAAGCTGCAAGGAGGCAACAGTGGAGACAACGAGCTCGGAGGAAGAGCAGGAGCCTGGCTTCATGCCCATCACCGGCACCTACGGGCAAAGCCGGCACGGTGAGAGCCCCACGGACGGGCGGGCCCTGCGCCGCTCCAGCCGTGGCTCCTTCACCCGCGGCAGCCTCGAGGACCTGCTCAGCCTCGACCCCGAGGCCCATCAGAGCTCCATGTGGCTGGGCACCGAGGATGGCTGGTAGGTCCCCAGGATGGGAATGGGGTACATGGGGTGGACCCCAGTCCTGGGTGAGCCTCCAGCTTTGCTCTCCTCCCGCAGCATCCACGTGTACCAGTCCTCAGACAACATCCGGAACAGGAAGAACAGCATGAAGATGCAGCACGCTGCTGCCGTCATGTGCATCCTGTAAGTGGGGAACGGGGATTTTCAGCTCCAGGAGGGCCATAGGAGGGGGGTTTGGAGTGGCTGAGTGGGCTCTGCAGCCAGATGCCAAAGGTGGTTTGTCCCCACAGGTACCTGGATAACCAGGTTTTTGTGTCCTTGGCCAACGGGGAGCTTGTTGTGTACCAGCGGGAAGCAGGTGAGGCTGGACTGGGGACATCAAAAATGCAGCCCCAGAGTGGTGGCCGTTGGGGGGTTGGCTTGGGCTGCCTCCTGGGGAGGGATGCTCAGGATGCTGGTGGCTTCCCTGCTCCCATGGAAATGGACATCCCTGGAGGGATGCTGGAGACACTAACATGGGAGGCAGATGGAGCTGTGCATCGTTCTCCTGGTCCTTGCCCGCTGCTGGGACCCCATGGTGACATCAGTTTATGTCCCCTCCAAGGGGAGACCTGCAGAGGGTTGTCTCCAGCCATTGTCCGGAACAAGCTGGGCTTTTTTTGGAGATGCTTTAATTACCCACCCCACTCTCCCCACCTGCACAGGCCGCTTCTGGGACCCCCAGAACTCCAAGTCCCTGTCCCTCGGCTCGCCGGGGAGCCCCATCACCAAGATGGTGGCGGTGGCAGGGAAGCTGTGGTGCGGCTGCCAGAACCGCGTCATCGTCCTCAACACCGCCACGCTGGCACAGGAGGTACGGGGGGCGAGGGGAGAGGTCACCGCGGGAGGCGTGGGGAGCAGCAGCGGTGTCACCACGCTCTGTCCCCACAGCACACGCTCCAGGTGGGGCAGGACGGCGGGCGCAGCGTCACCTGCATGGTGAGCACGGGCAGCGGCGTGTGGGTCGCGCTGCAGGGCAGCGCCCAGGTCCGGCTGTACCACGCCACCAGCTACGAGCAGCTGGCCGAGGCAGACATCACCCCCCCGGTGCACAAGATGCTGGCTGGTGAGTGCCACCCGTGGCAGGTCTGTCCCGTGGGTGCCCATGGCTGCCACCAGTGGGTACCCACCTTCTGCCTGGAAAGTGCCCCCTGGCTTCCAGCACTTGGAAATTTAGGCTCTCCTGCATCCTGACTTTGGGGAAGGAAGTAAGGCTCCTTGTGTTAGGCAGCTGCGTAATCACACATGGAAATAGGGCAGCCCCTGGGCAAAGGGATAATCCCATGCTGAAGAAACAGGGTGGTAATCCCATAATCATAGAATCATGGAATTTCAGAATGGTTTTGGTTGGCAGGGACCTTAAAGATCATCCATTCCCACCCCCTGCTGTGGGCAGGGACACCTTCCACTATCCCAGGCTACTCCAAGCCCCATCCAACCTGGCCTTGGACACTTCCAGGGATCCAGGGGCAGCCACAGCTTCTCTGGGCACCCTGTGCCAGGGCCTCCCCACCCTCCCAGGGAACAATCCCTTCCCAACACCCCATCCAACCCTGCCCTCTGGAAGGAAGCCATTCCCCTTGTCCTATCAGCCCAATCTGGTGCCACCATCCAGGGGGTTGCGGTGTCCCTTCCCCATGTCCCACGTGCCACAGATACCCCTGGGAATGCAGCCCCGTGGTGCGGGGGTGTTCCCAGCCCCGTGCCGGGTGGGACAAGGCACTGACGGCTGGGATGCCCGGCAGGCTCGGATGCCATCATCCGGCAGCACAAGGCCGCCTGCCTGCGGATCACGGCCCTGCTGGTGTGCAAGGACTTGCTGTGGATCGGCACCAGCGCCGGCGTGGTGCTGACCCTCTCCGTGTCGGCCAAGGCAGCGCCCACGCTGGTGGGGCTGTCCCAGGGCCACACCGGCCACGTCCGCTTCCTCACGGCCATCGAGCTGCCCGACGGCTTTGATGTGCTCTTCCCGCTGCCCAGGGACACAGGTAGGTGGGGTGATTGGCGTGTTGTCCCCATCATGACAAATCTCAGGGGCACTGGATAGTTTTTATCCAGCTGGGAATGCTGTTCTGCTGGCAGATGACCAGGAGGACCCTTGAAATGCTGGGAGTCCCCATTCCATCCTTGCTTTGTTAAAGCCCAGGTTGAAAAATTGGCAGTTGGGGGGGGGGGGGAATTGGGTGCTAAACTGCCCTCCACCAGCATGAGTGGCCCCAAATTCCCACAGGGAAAAGCTACAGGGAAAGCCCTGTGTGGGCAGTCACCCAGCCCCGCCCTGAGGCTGGAGAGGGATGGGGAAAAGAAAGAGATGGGATGGGGGCTAGAATGTTAAAGGGAGGGGCTAATACGGGCTGGAGGGGCTAATTTGGGGTGGGAGGGGCTAGCGG
>VZRZ01002452.1:91465-233509 GCA_013398175.1 Climacteris rufus
AATATATATATATATTATATATATATAAACATCCTTATTTATTTGGGGGGACCTGGGGGGCGTCAGGGGCATCGCCAGCTCGCTGCCGGTCCCACCGCTCCGGAGCTGAGGGGTTGGAACTTCCCAGTTCGTCGCCTCGAGGGAGAGCTCGACCCCTCTGCTGGAGCTGGACCGCGCTGGTGGAGGGAGGGAGCTGATGGAGAGGAGGAGGGAAGGAAACTGGGGTCCTCCCCCGCCCTTCTCTGTGATTCCCGATGGGATTTCGCAGCCTGGGAAGTGGGATGAAGGCGCAGCATCTTCTGAATGAGAACAATCATCTTATTCCCTGGCAGCCACCAGGGATGACCCCTCTCCTTGAATTGGGGTAACGGTGTGGACACCCTAAAAATGAGACTTTGCTGGACCAAATCTCCCCCATTTGCCCTTTTTTCCCCTCTCCGTTTTCCTGCTTTCACCCCAGGATCCAGGAGAGACCAGTGCTCTGTGACTGGGGCACGCTGTTGTCCCCAAGGGAGACGTGACAGCCGTGGTGGCAGGGATGAATCAGGCTGTCCCCAGTCCCACACAGCTGGGTGAGTGACGGGAATGCTGCCGTCCCACATGGAGCCATCCGTCTATCCATCCGCGGGGGGAGTGGGTGTGTGCTATAATCGGGATGATGAGGATATTTTGGGAAAGGGGTGGGGGGGGCGGATTTCAGTCACTTGGGGGCTCTTTATTATTAAAGGTCACCGGTGTCAGAATGATCCCAGCGTGGTCTCATCCTTCTCTGCGGGTTGGAGCGGCAGGAACAGGGTGAGGATGGGCCCAGCCAGGGTGCTCCCACCACCCACTGGCATGTCTGGGAATGTCACCCCTGGTGCCACATGTGATGAAGACCCCAGTGGGGTGCATTATTCCGTCCTGGGTAATCCTGAGGGGGATATGAGGGTGCTCATCCCTTGTGCCACAGATCATCAGGACGTCTCTCACTCCCTGGGTGGACAAACAGCTGGAATAGGGACACCAGGTCGTCCTGGGGAAATCCAGGGGGAATAGAGGGAACACCAGGCCTGGCAGCAACCGGGGTGTCCCCACTGTGGGAAAACTGTCCCCTAGGGAAGAGGACAAGGGCAAGGCACTGTGTGCTGTAGGACACGTAGGAAAGCGGGTCACAGCACACATGGCTGCCCCCTGCGAACCCGTGCAGGGGGGAAAAAAATCCTTAAATTAAAAAAGAAATCCTGCAGGGTAGGTAAAAGCCCAGCCTGATCCAATCTCTCCCGTTTTCGTCCCAAACCGCCCGGGGGGTGGAAGAAATCCCGGCACCCCCACCCCGCCCGCCGGGATTGCAGTCCCCGCCCGGGCCGGGAGGTGGCGCTGCCGCGGCGCTGGAAGGGGGCGTGGTCAACGGGACGGGGCGTGGTCTATCCACGTGACGTCACGGAAAGGGGCGTGGCGCGGGAGCCGCGCGCCCGCGGGTTCATTCATAAGGAGGAGGTGCGAGCGACGGGGCGGCCCCGGGGGGAGCCCGGGGGCTCCGCGGAGGGGACAGGTAAGGGACACCCCCTCTCCGGGATCCCCCCTCTCCTTTTTTTTTTTTTGGACATCCCCTCGGGGACCCCCACCCCCGGGACCCTCCCGGGACCCCCGCTCTGCCCGGTGGGGCTCGGGTTGCTTCCCCTTAGCGGGTCGTTTCCCCGTGCGGGGGTCTGGGGTTGGGGTTTCTGCAGCTTTGGGTTGTACGGAGCGGGGGGTTCTGGTGCTTTTTGGGGTGCTCGACACCCCCCTTAGAGCTAAAAAAGGGGAGGGAGGTCATGGTCTTGGGTTTCTCCCTAAAGCGGGGCATGGGGGCAGCTCAGGATAGGCGCTGCTGGGAGCGGGGTGCGCTGGGGGGACCCCGGCGGGTCCGGGAGGCTGCGGCTGCTGCAGCGCCAAAGTAGGTTAAAATAAAGGCTGGAGAGCAGGAAAAAGTAGGTTAAGGAATACTCAGCAGCAGCTGCCTGGGAGAAGAGGTAGGAACTGCGTCGGGTCTCCTTTTTTTTTTTTTTTTTTTTTTTTTTTTTTTTTTTTTTTTTTTTTTTTTTTTTGGCGGAGATGGAAAATCACGGGGCTCCGAGCCAAGGAGCTGCAGCAGCCGGGATGCTGCACCCCGAAACCGGCCCGGGCTGTGCGCGATCCCCGCGGTGCCCCGGCATCATTTCACTTGAACTCTGGAGTTTCGCGGCGCCTCGGTTGTTCCCACCGCTCCGGTGGGGCCCGAGTTTCGCTCCATCTGCCGGACAATCCCCTCCTTGTCCCAGGCTGCCTCCGACAGCTGCTCCCCAAAGTTTTTCCGAACAGTTGCTCCTTTTTCCCTCTGTTTGTCTGCAGGAGCCATGGGCTGAAACCCTGATCCCCCGCAGGGAGGGGAAACGCGCGCTGGAATCCCAGCGGGCAGCCTTAGGTTACAGGGGGAGGGCTGGGAGTGAAGGGCTCGTGTGACCCGAAGGGATCTGGGAGGTTTCCAAAACCAGCTCTCCTTTCCTGGCGTGTTGGCAGTGATGCACCCACCAAGTGGGGTACGGGGGTGGAGGGGCTTGGAATGTCCCCAAAAAGCAGCCACGTCTGGCACTGGTGGGGTTGTTTTTGGTTTCCTCTGGGTCTTGGAGGGGCAAATTCTGTTGTTTTTAGGAATGCTGCAGGGCAGTGGGCTTCCCACCATCACCAGGAGAGGATTTGTGCCTGCATCCCCCATCCCCACGTGGGATGAGGCAAAGCTGCAGTGCCAACCAGGAGCTGGCAGCCTCTGGTCCCTGCACCTCCTGCATCCCTGTGGCAGCATCTTGGTCATCTGAGGGATGTCCTTAATCCTTGGATTATTCTTGACCTGAGGCCAGCCCTGTTCCTGGTCGTGTTTAGATCTCCTTATCGTGATCTGGAATGCTCTGGTGAGCTGGGATGCTCCGGCAGCCGGGGCTGTGCCAGCCTCGGGCATCGCTTGGCCACAGCTCGTGGTCCCCTGGCCACAGTGGGACCTTCCTGTCCCCTCCTGAGGCCGTTCCTTCCCCAGCAGAGCAGGTCCCCAGACATCCCTGTGTGTCCCTAAAGTGCTTGAATTCCACAGCCCCAGAGGACTAACGTGCTTCATGTCTGGCTTAGACTCGAGTTTTGTTAGTGCTGGCTTACTGGTGGAGGGTTTGCAGGAGTTTCACCCTCCCTTTGTGCTCGAGGGGCACATCCCAAATCCCAGGGGGATTCAGGAGCTGGGATGGTTGGCTCCACACTGGCACCCTGAAGGGGTGCTCCTTTGCTGGGAGGGACCTGGAGCACGGAGAATGCTCATTTTGGGTTGTGCCATCCTGTCCCAACCCACGTCCCACAAACACCCAGCTCAGCCCCACTCACCCTCAGGACCCCCCCTCATGTGTCATTCTCTGCATCTCAGGGGTGGTGCCGGCCACTAATTAGGAGAAACTCGTCAGGCAAAGGCTGTAACGAAGCTCTGTTGGGACTCTCACAGGACCGTGACGACCGGGGGGATTTTCCATGCGGGTGGCAGGATTTCCATGCAGAGGCTGGATCCGGGTTTGGGTTATTTTTTATTTTTCCTTCCTTCCCCTGTGCTGTCAGCACATATTTTAATTTTAACAACCAATTGCTGAGCCCGAAGAGGGGGGATGAGACTTTGAGAAACACCTTTTGTTTTGCTCAAGTTTTTATTTAATTTTTTTTTTTTTTAATGATCTCATTTCCTTGTGACAGATGCACAAGGATTTCCTCCGGAGCAGGAAAAACCTTTCTTTAACTTTGCTTAGCATCATCTACTCCTTGCATGAATGGTGTGACTCCTTTGGTGAGGTTGGTCCTTCTCCAGCTGAGATCTCCAAGGGAAGGGGGTGATGCCAGGCATTCCATAAAACCTCCAACAAAACTTTCTGGAGGATGGTTCAGGATGGCTGCTGCAGGGATATTTAAGCAGATGCCTTGGAGCTTCCTAGTGAGGAAAAATAGGCCCCTCAAATTACTTCTGCACTGGGGTTTTCCCTGGATGATGACCTCGGTGCTCCCCCTTGGGCAGGTCTCCCCTGGTGATGAAGAGGAGCGGGATGCACTGGTGGCTTGTCACCGTCCTGGGGGTGAGTGTGGCCTCGCCCATCCCATCCCATCCCTCTGCTTCTCTGATGCTCAAACACCACCCCACAGCCACGGTGGGACCTGGGGATGGGTTTGCCATGGGTTTGTGACCATCATGGTGCACCCAGTGAGTCCAGCGCTGGAGAAGGGTGTCCACTGGACGTGGTGCGAGCGAGGGGACGGCACCCGTGGCATCACCCGCGACAGGACGGGGGTGCCCCCGGAGCAGCATCGCTGCCGGCACAGGCAGCGGGGGATCCGGAGCGGCCGGCCCTGAGCTCGCTGCTCCTCCCCAGGTGCTGAGCAGAGCTGCCGAGGGCGCCGGGAGCCGCAGCGCCGCGGAGCAGGGGAGCCGGGAATGCCCGCCCGGAGAGGAGCCCAGCCGGGTAAGCCGTGCCCGCCCGCGGGGCGCCGGGGCCGGACCCGCCGTGGCTTCACCGCCCTTTCCCTCGCCGCAGGACCCCGCGGGGACGTGCCGAGCTTGTCCCCCCGGCACCTTCTCGCTGGGGGACGCGCCCTGCGCCGCTCACACGCCCTGCCGGGCCGGGAACAGGATGCTGGTGGCGGCGGGGACGGCGGCGAGCGACAGCCGCTGCGGAGGCTGCCTGCCGGGGTGAGCCCAGCCGGGGGGGCCGGCAGCCCCAGCCCCGCCCGCGCCCGTGGGCCGTGTCCTGACCCCGCTCCCCTCCCGCCCCGCAGGTTTTACAGCCCCGGAGGGGACAGGGAGCCCCGGGGCCGCTGCCTGCCCTGCGCCGCTGCCCCCCGCAGCACCCCGGGGTGCCCAGGTGGGTGCTCGAGCCGGAGGGGTCACCCCGGGCTGGGGCTGATGGAGGAGCTTGTGCCGGCCCTCGCCCGGCCACAGGAGGTGCCCCCTCGGTGTCCTGCTGGGATGTGGCAGCTGAGGACATCCCCGCTCGTGACACGGGTGGTTCTGCTTCCCTGGGATCCAACCCCGCCGCAGGGAAAAGGGGAAAATTTTTTTTCTTGGGAAAAGGGGATTTAATCCCAGCAAAGCCGCTCTCCGAGGCTGATCCGGCTCCTCCCCGCAGGCCGGCGGCGAGCCCGCAGCCCCGAAATGCCGGGCCGGGCACCGGGAACCAACGGGACACGGGTGACCCTGGTGGGTGAGGAAGAGGAGGAGGCGGCGGCAGCGCAGGCGGCCGTGCTGACCATCGTCCCGGTCTTCTGTGCCATGGGGTTGTTGGGAATCCTGGTGTGCAACCTGCTGAAGAAGAAGGGTTACCACTGCACCGCCAGCAAGGAGCCCCAGCCCGGCGGCGCCGGTGAGCCCCGGTTGTGCCGTGACACCTTTCGGTGGTCCCACCTCCGCCTCGCCCAGCCCACTCCCGTGGCTTCTGGTCCTCATTGCCCCACAGTATCCTGCTTGTCCCTGGGGTGGCTTATCCCCCATCCCTGAGTCGTCCCCACCTTCTGCTTCCAGGTCCCAGCTCCATGTGCCAGCTGGAGGATGCCAACGAGGACACCATCGGGGTCCTGGTGCGGCTGATCACCGAGAAGAAAGGTCAGGGGGTCCCTGGGAAGGGGGAAGAGGGGGTGACACGGGCCAGACCCCCGCGACCCCCAACTCCTCGGTGCCCTCCCGCCCACAGAAAATGCAGCGGCGCTGGAGGAGCTGCTGAAGGAGCATCGCAGGCAGCAGCTGATGCCACCGAGCTGTGCCCCCCTCAATAAGTAAGACCCCTCCCCCTCAAGGCTGCACCGAGGACCCTCCGTGGTGGGACCAGCCCCACTCTGACGGCAACTTCCCCCCTTCACAGGCTGCACCTCCTGCCTCAGTTTCCCCCCGCCTGCCACCACCAGCAGCACCTGCACACGGTGCAGGGCGCGGCCCCGTGCGCCCGCTGCAGCCAGAAGTGGCCCGAGGTGCCACTCAGTGCCACCAAGGTCCCCAAGCCCGGAGCTCATCCCAGCGAGGTGACCATCCTCTCCATCGGCAGGTGAGCAGGGACACACCCCCCTGGCGCCTGTCCCCTCTCCGGGGGAAGGAGGACAGGCTGACGCGATGCTCCCCGGCAGGTTTCGGGTGTCCCGGATCCCCGAGATGCGGAGCGAGGTGGGCGCTGAGCCCCTCCGTGGTCCCCTCCCCACCGGCAGCGGGATGTGACCCCCGTGGCTGAACAGCACCGAGGGCCCCGCGAGGTGAGGGTGGTGGGGAGCCCCGGGGGGGTTCTTCCCGGGGAAAAAGGGATTTCAGAGGGCTGGAGGATGGACCGTGAACCCTGGAGGCTGCAGGGAGCCAGCGGGGGGGTGGCCCGGCACAGGGTGGCACGGCCGGGGGCTGCTCCGTGACTCATGGGCAGCTGCTCGGGCTCACGTCCCTCCGTGTCCCCTCCTCCCGCAGCTCTGGGCCCCTCCCGACAAGGACACGGAGGGGCTGGAGGGTGTCCAGGGAAGGGGATGGAGCTGGGAAGGGGCTGAGGGAGCTGGGGGGGCTCAGCCTGGAGCAAAGGAGGCTCAGGGGGCCCTGCTGGGTCTACACAACTCAGTGACAACCATGGACAAGTGACACCGAGAGGCTCCTGCCACAGGGGTGGTGCAAAAGGGACCAATCCAGGCTCACCTCTGATCCATCCCTTGTCCTCCACAGCTGGCACCTGGCCTGGGGGCTGCCCCAGGGGGACGGTGACACCCACAGAGACCCCGTGGAGGGGATGGAGGACACTGGGCAGTGTGAAAGGCAGTCCTGCTCAGAGCCATGAAGTGCTGGGGGTGGCAGCTCGGTTTCTGCTCCTGCCACCAAGGTGCCCACTGGCAGCAGGGCAAATCCAACGTGCTGCCCAGCTGGTGAGGAGGATTCTCTGTCCCTGAGGCCCAGGGGTGGCCACACGTGGTGGCCTGGTGGATCACATCTCCAGGAGCTGCCATGTCAGTGGTGGTGGCCCCAGGAATCATCATCTCTGGGAACCGTGGTGCACAGCACAGCTCCGCTGGAAGCACAGAGAACACTGGATGTCATTCCATGGTCACCTTCTGGGTCTGTTGAACTCTCCAGGAGCACTGTGAGCTCTTGATTTCCCTCCAGGGCTCAGCATGGCAGGATAACAGGTCACTGGATCATGGGACAACTCCCTCCTTCCCAGCAACCCAGCTGGGGCACGGGCTGCTCCTGCATCTCTCCATCCTCTCTCCAAAGTCTCAGCCCAGGAGGACATGGTGATGATGTCACCCTGAAGACCACACACTTCTCTTTCCATAGAAATTGCTTCCATGGGATCACACTGGCTTGGCCACACTGGGATCATTGGGACAACCCAGCCAGACCATCAACCTCCACCACCAACCTCCACCATCCACCCAGGAATGGGTTTATGGCCAGTCCTGGTCACTCCTCCACCACATCATCGTGCCAAAAAAAACAACAGCCAAACCCTCTCGGGCTCTTTTATTTATTTATTTAATTTTTTTTTGGAAACATTTTAATAGTTATCGAATGTTCTACATCTTACAGTAAATATCGTACAGTTACAAACTCTTGGCTGAAATCTGTCAGGGAGATCACGACCTGATCTTCAGAACCAAAACCAGAACAGAAAACAAACGGGAAAATAACCCCAAATTTACACTTCTGATGGACAAACTGAGGCTGTGGGGCTCTCCAGGGCATCAGTCCAAGGCCATGTTCCCTACACACCTTTGAGATTTAGACTTGGAAGACGTGGTTACTCTCGGTTTAGAAGTTTGTTTGTTGGGGAGGTTTTTTTTAAATTTATTTTTGTTTAAGAGGTCCAATAATACTTCAAAATGAGCTGGTCTGGGGGTCAAAATTAATTACATAAAAAGAGCGGTGGGAGCCTGGCGTGGGTTGACACCGTGTTATGGGAATGGGAGGGTTTGGGTGTCTCATTTTCCCTTCCTCACCATGCTTCCCTGCACAGCCCTCCCTTGATCCTGAACCCTTTCACCCTAGGAAAACTCTGGCTCCCAGCTCCATCCCCTGCAGGAGGACACGGGGAGGCTGCAGGTGGCCATGTTGCATCAAGATTATTTTCTACAAGCAGCACAACTGAGCCTTTCCAAACGGGAATCACTGCTGTTCAACCCTGTATTTTCCTCTTCCCGCTCTGCAAACATTCCCACAAGTTCTTTTCCCTGATTACCAGAGAATCTCGAAGTGCCACGGTGCAACATGCTGCAAAAATGCCTTTTCCAAGATACCCTCCCTCCCAAGCTCCATTAACAGGTTTTATTTTCTTTTTTTCCCTATGGGAATGCTGGCACACAGCAGAGAAAATATTTGGAGGCTGATCCTGGCTCCAGAGCAAAGCGAAGATGGGCAGATGACAGTTGGAGGGCCTGAAAATATTATCAATTAAAAAAAAAGCCCTAAAACCAAAAATACCTGGATTTATGGGTCTCCAGCAGCTCTTATTGCTATTGTTGGCTGGTTGGATTTTCCTATCAAAAATAAAGCCTCAAATGTTGTTTTTTGCCCCCCTAAAAAAAAAGAAAGTCCCATTTCACACCCTCCAGCTGGGAACCACATCATCCCAAACTCCCTGTGGGGATGCAGGAGGAGAGGGAGGGGAGGGCAAACAGGGTGGGAGGTTCCGTGGGAAGGACTGGATTCAGTGGGATGCCGGTGGCTGGAGGAAAACCTGATACCCTGGATCAACATCCATCATTAAAACAAACCCCTCCAACAACACTTCCTGGGAATTACACTCCAAAACTGCAACAATGCTGAGCTGGGTGATTTATTATTCATAAAATACAGGAGCAAATCCCTGCCTGGAGGGTTCAGCCACTTGGAGGCGTGATGGCTTCAGGCTCCAAGAGGCTCACAGGATTTGGGGGTCACCACCACCACTAAAATCCTCTTTTCCCCCCCAAATCTCACATCACAGTCCATGTTTTAAAGCAAAGGTAACGGCAGGGACAGGTTAATGGTTGTAACATTGGTTTCAGAGTTATTTTCCTTCCTCTTTAGCTGGAATTTTAATCTCAGACACTTCACTGGCTGCTAAGGATGGTTTAACCCCTCCTGCTCTTCCCCACTAATGCCAGATCTCATGGGTGGGAACACTGGGAGATCCTCCATGCTCAGCTCCTGGAGCTTTCTCCCCCACCTTTCATGTTTTCTTTCCTTCCAGGAGAAAGCCCAGCGTCTCCTTCCCAGACATGGGCCAGCATTTTAGCAGTGGTTCCTAAAGTGGTGAAGGGTGTCTGGGATAGTGGTGGGATGGTGTCTATGGGAAAGCTCCTTTGCAGAGCCCGAGCTGTGACCCCAGAGCTCGCTGGACCCTACAAACCACGGTGCTGTAGTGTTGGGAGACCTGACTCAACGCCGACAGACAACTCCTGATACACAACACAGAGTCAACATCAGAAGAAAAAAAGGGAATCTCAAAGGTCTTCAGTTCCTAGGATCTACTGGGGATTTTTTGGCCCAGGTTTAACTGCAAGGTGCTACAAACAGTGGAAGGACGATGTAGTACTGCTATTTCCCAAGCTCCTGTTGCTCTTTACTAATCCTTGGCTTTGCCAAGCCAAATGAGGCAACCCTCTGATTAGAGGCTCTCTTTCTCTTTTTTCCTTCTCCTTTCCCTCTATACAAACCCATCATGCAACCCAAGGGTGCCTCTTCCCCACCCCACAGCACTGGTGTTCAGTCTTCCCCTGCTCTGTTCCCCTTGAGGCTGAGGAGGTCAACCAGAGCTTTGCTCTGGATTTCCTTTAAAACCAGCAGAACCAACCACAGGACCCCCAAACAGAAGTGCCAATGCCAACACCCAACCTGACAAACCACCCAGTGGTAGGAAAAGTCCTTCTGGGGTCCCTAAGCTTGTCACTCCCCCTCTGGGCCATGCCCAAGGGAAGGAGCTCCAGGAGCTCCTCCCAGCGGCAGCAGAAGCCAAGCTGGGGGACACCACCGAGAGCATGGAACACTTTTGGCACACTTGAGAGGCAAAAATCAAAACCCAACCAAGCTTTTGTCTCCAAAACAAAATAAAATCAGAAAAAACCTTGTTTCTATGCTGGGCTTAGTGACAAGGATTTAAAAATAAACTGGCCACAAGCATTGTCTGCAAATCCAAACTCCCTCTGCTGCCCTCGAGACAATTTATTGCTCTACTTGGACACCCCGAGGGGGGATGTCTCTGGCTTCCTGTCTCCTTGTCCCTGGGTAAGCCCAAACCCCCTGAAACGACCCTGATGCCCACAGCCTCTGCATGCCCACTGCCCTCCATCCTGGTCCATGTGCATCACCCTCCCTGCTGTCACCTTTTCTCAGGTGCCTTCCCGTGAAGAAGGCGACGTGTTTATTGCTATTGCTTCCTCCTCTCCCACCTCTCCAAGCAGAGCAGCCAGACATCATCCCCCTCTCCGCCCTCTCTCTGTGGTGCTGGTATTTGTGCTTGGATGAACACTGCTCCTGGAAATCTTGCAGCTGTAGCCCAAAGAATGGGAGGGGGGCACCTCGACTGCCACGTGGGCAGGGCAGTTTGGTCTCAGCCCTGCCAATGACATGGGTGCAAGGTGAAGCCACCTGTCTGCCCCTTGCCCTGCCTTGGGAAACTTGTCTCCATCAACCAGATGCCCTCTTTTCCCACACCACCACACTCTGGAGAACCTCTTCAGACTAAACCCTGAACCCCGAGGAGCTCTTCAAATCAACCTTGGACCTGGAGAAGTTCTTCAGACCAAACCCTGGACCTGGAGAAGCTCTTCAGACCAAACCCTGGACCTGGAGAAGCTCATGAGACCAACCTTTGGCCATCTCCTTGCTTCCCTCAGCAGCTGCCCAGCACATCTCTGCCTGCAAACGCAAGGAAGGAGCTGCCTTCTCCCTCAGTTCCTCCCAGGACGTGGCTGAGGAGGAGCATCCCACTTTCCCAAGAGATGCAGGATGCTCCCAGGGCATGCACCTTCCTGCTGCTCCCTTCCCATCACCCGTGATCCGTTTGCCCAGTTGGAAAAAGCAGACCAAAGACCCGCTGGTGACCAGTCCTCGTGCTTCCTAAGACAAGTGTGTTACGTCACTAATTATATTTATATTCTCTTACTCCTACAAAAAGAAGGGATGAGTTCAGAATTCCACTGCAGATAATGCATTTATAATCTATCACGACAGCTATCTGGAAGACACCAATTTTCTTGTAATATGTTATGGAAGATTGAATAATTTATATTCTCCAACTAAAAATACCCAAACCAAATCGGAATAAGCCTGCCTACCAGCGCTGTGCTTTTCACATAGTACCCTGAACATCAACCACTCTTACTAGCCAAAAAAAAATCTAGGCTCTTGTCAACAACAACGACAACAGAAAAATAACAAAAAGAACCCAAACGAACAAGAAGTGGGGGGATCTTTGCACCACTCAGCTGGGCAATGCTGGAAAAGTGAAGATTCTGAGCTTTCAGATGATAGGACTGAAGAGAGAACTTGACTATTGCTCAGTGTCAGTACGTGTGTTACACAATTTATGTGGGAGGAGGAGGAAGGGGGAGGAGGGGGGGGAAAAAAGAGGCAGAAGATTAGAAAAAGCAGCTTTTACAAAAACCACTAAAGAATGCATAAAGTGACCCTTGCACTTTTTTTTTTCTTTTGTTCTTGCAAACAGACGAGGTGCTGCAGCCCAGCGGCTGCAGCACCGATGTAAGACTTGTGTAGTTGCATACAATGTTTGACTCCGGATCTGGAAGAGAGCACACACATTAAAAACAGGGAGTTAGAAGGGTGTCCTCCTCCCCTCTGCACCCCTGCACCACGTGGGGCCGATCCATATGGAATTTAACCATCCCTGTGGGCAATTTCTCGGGTGGGGGAGCTGGGGAAGCAGCAGCTTGCTGGTGGTATCCAGTGCAGAGGATTACAAATATGCAGATGGGATGCTCCCTGCTAATTGCACACCAATTTGGGAGGGGCAGGATTAGCCCAGAGTAATTTGTGTGGCACAGAGAGATTTTAGATAACCCCAGGGCTGGATGGGATCTCCCCGGCCAGCATCGCGTGTTCCCATCAACTGCTTGTCCTGTTAATTGGGCATGATGGGCCCAGGGCTCCAGGAACAAGCAGCTGGGATTTCTGGGATCCTGAGCACAACAGGAACATGCAGGCAGTGGCACGCAACCCCAGTGCTAATGAACAGGATGATCTCCCAGCAGGGGAAAAGAATATTCCAGGGATATAAAGATGGGGAGGGACTCTTCCTCAGGGAGTGTAGTGATAGGCCTAGGGGTGGTGGTTTTAAACTGCCAGAAGGCAGGGTTAGATGGGATACTGGGAAAAAATTCCTCTCTGTGAGGGTGGGGAGACCCTGGCACAGGCTGCCCAGAGAAGCCCCATCCCTGGCAGTGTCCAAGGCCGGGCTGGATGGGGTTTGGAGGGCAGAGCAGGAGGCAGCACTCACATGGATTGGCCAGTGTTTTACCAGTGTGGAGGTACGTAGCTGTAGGTGGGGGTTCCTTGAGCCCTGTACGTTGGCACGGACACTGGATGTGCTCCGATGGCAGTGTGTTGGGGGGTGGTCAACAAGGTTCCTGCAGGGGCACGAGAAACACTTGTCAAGGAGCAGAGGAAGAGGGTACAGTGCTCACCTGAGGGGCAGGAATGGCATCAGCTGCCTCCTTTTTCCTTTTCCCTTTTCCCAGATATTATTCTGCCTGCCAGACCTGGATCAGAGGTGTTGGAGTCGGTGATTGGTATCAGCCAGCACCACCAATGGAATAAACACACCTGAAGCTCCAGCAGGTTTTTAATGCTAATTTTGGGCTCTTTAACTAAAGAGTTTTTCTTTCTTTTTTCCAATGTTCCTTGTCCCTAAAGACCAGTGGAAGAGCTGGCCACAACCTGCTGACATCTACCTGCTGAAGGCACTGGGCTAAACTGGGGAAGCAGACCACTGCACAGATCTGAAACAGGCAGGGATGAGGGATACAAAGGGAGGGGAGAAAAAAACCCAACAGATCTCCAGGGAAAATTAAGATGAGTTTTTTTTTTCAGAATGAAGCCAGTTAATAGAGGGGGTTTAGGTCAGAATTTGCACAGTGCCTTCATGGGGAGGGAAAACACAGCCCTGGACTGCTCTGTTCTGGGAGCAACTGGGTGCTCAAACCAAATCCTCAGTTTCTGTGTATCTCTCTACAACTGTTATTAACGAAATTCTAACACATTCCACGTGCATTAATTACATTTATTCACTTCTCAACGTAAGCAGCAGTAAATCTCTCAGACTGGTTCTTGTCACATCCAGGCTGCAATATCTCTGCTTGGAGCAGGGATTGTGTCCCATTACAGAGTCCTATTTCATAGCTAATGCAGATGCAAAAGGATGAATGATGCATTTCTTGGCATAATTCAATATACAATCCTAAGAATTGTTAAGGAGAGAAATACAGGCTTTGGAAAAAGTAAAACCAGCCCCTATCCTTACTTAATGTGATAGCAATTAACTACAGTTAGAAGGGATCCTGTGCATAAAACGTAGAGGAACTGGGATAGATAAATCAAGGTTTATATTCATTTTGTCAAACAAAAACAGGACCAAAAGTGTCTTAAAAAAAGGAGAGAAATACAACTACTTGAGGATGGACAAACCTGGTTATTCCTCTACTTATGGAAGAGATAGAGGAAAGAATAATGTATTTCAGGGTGCAGGAGTGAGCCAAACCAAAGGTCTGCTCTGCTGAGTCAGTATTTGGGGCAAGTTCCTGGATTTTTGCCTGCAAAGGAGCAGCAACCAAGAAGCAAAACCAGCAGCTGAGGCTGCAATTAACCTGCACCCCGCAGGGCTGAGGCGGCACGTTGGATGCGCGGGGAATTTCTCAGCCGGGACAGGTTTTGGATGCATCCCACCCTAGAGACGAGCCCAGGGCTCTGAGCTGGGCAGGCCGCCCCTCCTTACCTGCTGACATGGCCATGGTGGTGCCAGCCACCATGCCCATGGCCACGCCGTTGGTGCGGGGCGCGGCCACGGGCGCCGGGTAGATGGCCGAGGGGATGCTGTTGGGCTGCACCACCGTGGTGTGGTGGATGACGTGAGGCTGGGCCGCGTACACGGGCTGGGTGTAATAAGCTCCCTGGTGGAGAAGGGGAAAAAAAAATCCCACTATCACTCCATGTTCTTATCCTGGCAACTCCCCCGTTGTGTAATTCTAGCGCTGCTGAAGGGCTGGTGCTCTCCCTCTCCTGTGCTGGGAGACTGGACAAGGCTGAACCTGTGGATGTGTGGCATGGATGAAGGCAACAGCACTGAGAAAGGGATCAACAGTGCCAGAGTCAACCCATCAATCCATCCAGGAGAAACCATGCTGCCTGCATTTGGTGGGATGAAACAGTCTGGACACAAACCACTTCGGCTGCTGGTGTAGAAAAGAAAAAAGAGATGGAAGAAAAGGACATGCCACATCCCTTGGATGATCCCAAGGTGCTTGGACCTGTGTCATCTTCTGTGCCATCTTGATGGAACAGGGCCTGGACACGAACTGCTTCAGCTGCTGGTGTAGAAAAGGAAAAAGAGATGGAAGAAAAGGACAAGCCACATCTCTTGGATGATCCCAAGGTGTTTGGGTCCAGGAACTGTGTCATCTTCTTGGGTTTCCAACAGGGCTCCAAAATCCAGGCTGCCAAGGCTCAGAGGGTTTTGTAACAAGGGGAGAAGGGTGTGTAGGAATAACAGGAGCCAAAAGAAAAAGCTTCACATCCAAAATAATGAAGGGCCTGAAATGAGGAGATGCACGAGGGACAGAACTGCTGTTCCCAGGACAGGCAGCAACACCGCCAGGACCTGCAAACCAGGGATGGGAGGAAAGGAGACAGGGATTTGAAACAACAAAGGGAGATTTTATTGTGCATTAGTGAAACCTCTGGAGGTCTGGATTAAGGGGAGGAAGTACAGGACAACTATTCCATCACTTCTTTCTTTCAGGAGCTACGAAGGTTCACAGAACAAATGGCAGATGCTGTGGCTGGGACTGGAGAAGAACCAGCATGCAGGGTGGGTTTGGACCCCAATGGCTTATGCAATTCCAGGAGAGGAACAGGAAGGTGACAGTGGATCAGAGAGACACTCCAGTCTCAGCATGGCACAGGGAAATCACTCCATGAGACTGCAGCTGTTGGAGAAGTTGGTTATTGGACATTAAAGAGGAGAAGAGAAGCCAGGCAGGAAGGGACACCAAGGTGTTATCAGCACCCCCATCCCACCAAGACAAGGGTGCTCAGCCCTGAGAGCAAGGACAAAGCCCTGCAGGAAGCTGAGGCGCCCTGGGGCGTGGCTGAGGTGACAGGGGGTGGCACCTACCTGGGTGTACAGGTTCTGCTGTGGGTAGGCACTTCTGATGGGGTACATGGCGGTTTGGTACGGGTTCGGGGACGGCGAGTAGGGAGGAGGGGCGTTGTTGCTCTGGGTCGGTGGCACCTTGTAGGGAGTCCCCGCAGTGTACCCTGGCAGAGACAAAAGGGGTCCCAGTTAGGGGCTGCATGGACTGCTGAGGCTGGGAGAAACCATCCCCAGAGCAAAGAGGCCCCAAAGACCGCATAGGATGGAGAGGAGAAGCCAAGGCTCAGCCCATGAAGGAGGTGTCTGAATACTCAGTTTAATTAACTTCTTTACTCCACCAGTGTTGAGCAATTAGAGAAGGCCAGGATTTCAAGTCTAATATCCCACATTATTCTCCAAGCACTGGAACAGCGTGAAGAACACACAGGAGCTTTTAGGAATTCCCAAACAGCATCTCACCACCTCCTGATTGCTGCAGGTTAGAAAAATCGGTGTTAATTAACAAGGGCAATTGCTGGGACCTTTTCCCCACTCACCCTAGCAACTATCTTTAAATGAAAGGTGGAAAAGGTTTGAAATATTGATCACTGCAGAAGTGGAGCCTCCTCCATCAGGACTCCTCCAGGAACCCAACAACATCCCCTACAGACCAACCAACATCCTGTTTTTCCATCTAATGGATTTTTTCTCTATTTTGAACTCGTTTTTTCAAACAAAGGCCTTGGAGGCTGCCAGTTCTCAGAATCACTCTTCATTTCTGAGGGGTGTCTGGAGGTGTGAACGAGCTCAAGCCTGTGTGGTTTTGCCATTTTGAATACCAAGACTTGCTGTGGTTTCCTGATTGATGAATCACAGACAATTTATCTTCAATATTAAAAAGGTATTAAGCATAATAGCCCAGGCAGATATAATCTGCTGTGTTTATAAACTGGGGAAAAAAATAGAACAAACTGCAGGTAAAACAATGTGAAATCAAAGCTTAATGACACAAGATGATGGAGGCTCCTCTCTGTCTGGCAGCTAATTTTAAAACCTAATTATGACTAACACCTTATTAGGATTAGGCTGGTGTGGCCCGTGCTGCTGCTGCCTCTTTGTGGTTCAGCAGCAGCCAGCCTTTAAGCTCCAGCTTCTATTAAAATTGCTGATTAAATCCCTCATGTCACTCGAGAAATCTCAGCCTTATTGATCCTGCAGCTCAGAAGTGCCCTGGATTGCAGAGAAATGTTTTTCTATAAAAGGCTGGCTGGGGAGGGGGGGGAAAGAGCTCAGTGGGGAATTTTGTGTTTCTATCTCTCCTTGTTTCCAGGGTTCACCACAAGCAGGACTCCATAACTGGACAAGGAACTGACTGAGTGTCCACGTCCGGATTCTGCTCTGTCCCAGGCTGGGAGAGCTGGGGGGGCTCATCTGGAGAGGAGAAGGCTCCAGGGAGAGCTCAGAGCCTAAAGGGGCTCCAGGAGAGCTGGAGAGGGACTGGGGACAAGGGCTGGAGGGACAGGACACAGGGAATGGCTTCCCAGTGCCAGAGGGCAGGGTTAGATGGGATATTGGGAAGGAATTCTTGGTTGTGAGGGTGGAGAGGCCCTGGCACAGGGTGCCCAGAGAAGCTGTGGCTGCCCCTGGATCCCTGGAAGTGTTCCAGGCCAGGCTGGAGCAATCTGGTCTAATGGAAGGTATCCCAGCCCATAGCAGAGGGAGTTGGAATAAGATCTTGAAGATCCAACCCAAACAATTCCATGATTCCATGATCTTGGTCAAATCTGGTGCGTTGTGAAACTGGGTGTGATGCAAAGGCCATGCACCATGCCTGGCATCCAGCCCCTACCCCAAAGAATGATAGGGACATCCCCTTTCCAAGAGAAAGTCTCCCAAAGGATTTTAATATGTTTATTTTTAATAATTCTTTTCATTTAAAAAAAACAAAAAACAAACTATATTTCTTCCTTTCACCTCGTTGTGTAATTGATTTAATTTAGCAGGAAAAGGGAGTGTGGAGTGGCTGGAAGATGAGGAACATTCCAATCCCACGCCAGCCATGCCCCAGATTTAGCAGGGAACAGTCAGGCAGGGGCCAGAGGACACCCCACATACCAGGGAAAGCATCCCAGGGCTTATCAGGGAGCTTATCAGCCCTCCTGGAGGCACTACTCACCCTCTTCAGGGATGAGATTACAAGGCTCCGCCCGGAAAAGCCCGTTTGACTGCGGTCCCTAAACAGCATCTCCTCCCTCTGCTCCTGCTCAGCCAGGCTGGGTTAAAAGGTGGGGATTCCAACTGTGTTCCTTGAAAATCAGGCTTTATTTTGGAATCCTTTCAGTTTTAAGGGAATAATCTCCCTTTGGAGATAAGCACCTGCAAAAAACCCCAGGTTGCTCCTGGGCACCAAACACTAAGCTGAGAGAGAGGTTTCACCTTCTCCACTGGAATTTCTGCTCTGTAGGAGCAGCAGGAGGGGCAGTGCTCTCCTTTTCATGCTCCTCCATGCTTTTAATGCATCAAAGCCAGGCTGGATGGGGCTTGGAGCAACCTGGTCTAGTGGATGATGCCCAGGAGGGTTGGATCTTTAAAGTCCCTCCCAAACCCAAGCCTTTGAGTCTGTGATCCCAAATAACCCTGACCCCAAAACCCCTGGCAGGGGAGGCGAATGGGCACACAGCAACCACATAAAACCCCAGAAGGAAAGGTTTATTTACTGAATGCTGCAGAAGAAGCCTGGTAGGTTCTGTTCTCAGTGCCAGTGTCCACTGGAAGGTGGAAGGTGCCCTCGGTGGCACAGGAGGAGGAGGTCTGGGGCCAGGCCTGCTTCATCAGAAGTGTGGCTGGAGTGGAGACAGAGAAGAGGTGTCACAGAGCACTGGAGAGACAACTGCCCACCTTTATGTCACATCTGAACCACCTTGCTGCTCTCTTCTTTCCCCCCCTCACCTTTTACAGACAATTATCCATAGGAATGTCATGGTTTGCACAGTGCACTGCAGGGAACCAGCTGCCTCCCCCCAGGTGACCCCCTGAGCATGAAGATCTGCAGAGCCACCAGCCCTCCCCAGACACCACTGCTCCCCTCTGTCCCCACAAACCAGGAACAGCTGCCTTTGGCCTTTCCCAGCTGGAAAACGGGCTGAGCCCGGGGTGTAAGGCATTGTATTCCCAGAAAAACCCTTTGGGATATCACCAGTGGACCATCACTGCTGTGACTATCCCACCCCAGTGTTGGGGGGCCCTTAGGAACTCTGGAAGGGACAGTCAGCAGAAGCTCTGGCTTTGGGCAGGTTGCCCTGCATCCCAGATTGTGGAGAAGTATTTATGATACCAAGTAAAATAATCCAGAAGAATCTCCAGAGCCAAACCCTGTGGGATTTGAGGAGCCACCACAGAATTCAGTCATTTTGTGGGGCTTAAATTTTAAGAAAGAGCAAAAGGTCTCACAGCAACTGCCATAATGCACCTTTGTATGATGAACCAGCACTGGCTGTACATTTGTCCATACATTTACCCTATGTCCAAACTCTTTGCCCATGCTCATCTAACCCTAACCTCATAACTCCTTCTGCCAAGGAAGTTCCTACCCCTGAGGTGCTGAGGAGGGACTTCACGCCCTGGTCTGGGCTTGGAAAGCTTTCTGCAGCCCCAAGGCTGAGCAGAGATGTTTCCAAGCCTCCACCTGCTCAGACTCTGCTTTAATCCTCTCTGAAGGTACAGCTGTAAATCTGCAGTGTCACAGGGCTGAAGTTGGGAATGAATAACAGAGGAGGCTGAGGAGGAACTGGCACTGGTGCCACAGCCCAACACAACACATCCTAATGGATGAAAATCCACTTCCCAGGAGTGCAGGGAAGCACTGCTGCAGGTCTGCTGGTCCACCAAACTCTCCTGAGAGTCTCCTGGTGTGGGACAGGGATGGGGAGCATGGAGGACACACACACTGATGCTTTGCTGGACAGCACAGCCATCACCAGATGCAGGAGATACTCCTGGATGTCAGATCCACCTGGATGCTGCTCCACTGCTGGAGATGTGGGAAAGTGCTCCTCCCTCCTCCTCCCTCGACAGAAAACCCAGAGGTTTGTGGGAAGTCAGAGATTCAAGCCCAATTTCTCCTCCACTCAGTCACCGATCATTTTCTGCTCCAAGTGTCTGCCCTCTCCCAAAGGTTTGGGAGTTATTAAGGATTTCCAGGCTGCCTTGCTTTATTTTCCATGGTAGGCTGCACTCGGGAACATCACACTGGAGAGCAACTCCCAGTGCTGTGACAGGAACACTCCTTCACTTATGCTTTTATTCAGGATCAGATTCATTTTTGCCTCTGGATTTCACAGAGGTTTGAATCTCTGAGGCTGATGAGACAATTCATTCTGATGTTACATGAATCCTTCCTCTGTGGTTTTTCCTCTCCACATTAAACCTGCCACAAAATCAAGGCAATTTGGGTGGGAGATGGCTGGGAGATTGCCACAGCTATGCATGTTCTTTATTAAATCACAGATACTCAGAGAATCCATCACTTAAAACTACACAAAAGGTGGATCAAGGAGGCTTCCAGGATCATTAACATCTCCTGGTCCTTTGCAATAATTCAGAGGGTTCACAATCCAGCCATGACTATCTAATGCCATTTAAGGGCTACCTCCAACCAGGGTCTTCTGGATTTGGTTTATCCTCTTGCCTACAAATAAATAAAATAAAGAGCTTTTATTCATTAGCAGTCTAATCCCTGGCAAATCAAGTGGTGGGAACTGAGCAAACAGTGTGAGCTGTGGATCTCTGTGGTGCTGGGACTGCTCTGTTTTCCTGACAGGACCTTTAGTCAACGTGGGGATGTTCAGGACATATTTTAGGTGGAAAAGACAAAAATATGAACCCTCCAACCCAAACCATTCTAGGATTTCTTGCTTCCCTCTGACAACCTCATTTGTGATGGATACAGCCTCCAGCCCTGAACAGAGTTTGGAATAAGCTTAATTCCCTAGGCTGTCCCGTGCCTGAGTGCCTCAAAATGATGGGAGCACTTGACCTTGGAAACTCTTGTGAGGCACTACAGGATATTCACCCCTAGAGATCCCAAGATACCCCTTAGGGGACCCACTGATGTCCCCAAGAGGTTGCTGGGCACCTCTAGAGGATGGCTCAGAGCAATTCCTCCTGCAAGGCAGCATTTCCTCCAGGGAGGATCCAGAAGCAAGAATGGGGTATCAGAGCCTCCCCCCTGTCCCACGACATTCCCACACAGCCCCCAAATTTCTGAGGCTGATTTTAGTTCTGCTCTGTGAGGGCATTGCTGCAAAGCCATTACTTCTGCCCTGCATTATTAATAAACACAGCTCCAGCCTCAGCCAGGCTGCACAAGCAAAATGTGTGTCCTACTTTCAGGAAAAGAAAAAGGGAGGCTTTAAGGAAGGAAGTTAAAACAAAACAACCACAAGGAAGACAGAATGCCTGGGAGGGAACATGCACAAGGCTTAATGAAGACATACATAATTTTATTTTTTTTTAATTGTGTCTGCAGCAGAGTGATTTTAGATGCTCATTTTTGCATACTTAAAAAGTGAAATGTTTTTTAGAACAGTGTCCTAAATAACCAGGCTTATTGCAAACATGAGTTTGAGATGCCAGAGATTTGCCTGGTGTCTGTCCCTCTAAAAACCGTGGAAAGATGCAACAGGAAAATCACACAAGGCAGAAACTTGAATTGGAATGGAAAGGAATTCAGAGCAACACAGAATTTCCTGAGTTGAGAGGGACCCTCAAGGATCATCCACTCCAACTCATGCCCTTGCTTGATGCAGGGCTCCTTTGGCTGAGCTCTGCAAGCAAGGTGGTGGCTGGTGGCCAGCTATCCCTTGGGAAAGGCTGCTTTGGAATAAACTGGGGAATAATTTAACACCAGCAAATATCCACCAGAAACCTGGCACTGAGAGAGGGAGGAATCAAGACTGGCTCCAGCTACCTCCCACATATTCAGAAGCCACAAGCACAGGATGCTCTTTCCACCTTTTCCAATCTCTATTCCAAGTACTACTAAGGGACACGTTTGCCTGGGTAACCTCCACATGGAGAATCAGATGAAAGTTTGGCTTGTGATTGCTGTTTTAGTGATCAGGAGGGATTTCTGCCAGCAGGTACCACCCCCTTCCCAGCCTGGGAGGTTTGGAACAGCACCTTGTCCATGGATGGGATGCTCAGGAGCAGCAATTCTGTCAGCAACATGCAGCATCTCTTTCTTTTTTAGATTCAATGCCTAAAACCCCTTAAAAACACATCTAGAATTAGTCTGCTGTTTCAGAAATCCAAGATTTTAAACCCCAAGCTGGGTTTGAAAGACACCAGGAGCATGTTCCTCTCCATGGCAGGGCTTTTTGCAGCCTCCTGTGTGACAGCAGCTCCTTCAATTTGAGGAAACACTCTCTGTACTGATGCAGGTTTTAACTCAGCTACTGAACCACAGAATTACTTCAGTCCAATTCCATTTAACACAGTCGAGGATGCTGTCACTCTGTCACATGTCCCCACTGCCAGGAGATTTTATGGAGTTTCTTTTTTATCAGCTGTCTCTAAAAATCTCTTCTTTTTTTCTCCTGAAAGTCTGTTTTTCCATAGAGAAGTGACCACTGAGTGTGGTGCAGCCTGCTCCTGCTTCCCAGTGTGGATAATATGGCATCTTGCCTGTGGCAGAATAGGGATCTTGAACAAACATAATCCAATAAAAACTGGCAGGTTGGAAAAACCTCTAAATTTCAGGTGCCAGGTTTGCCTTTCCAGCTCTGCCTCTAAAGATAACACTGAGAGATGCTGCCCTCACACTCAGCTTTTTCACCTCCTCTTCTTGGTGTGAATGATCCTTGTGGCTCCTTCCAACTCAGGATATTCCATATGATTCTCCACTAACTTGTGCATCCTCACCTGATTCCATGAAAGCATCTTTCCTCCTGGCTGGACAAACAAGCTGAGGGCTCTGAACCACCCCTCCAATGAGAAAAATCTCCCAATAATGGGGAAACCCCCCCCCCCCCCCCCGCTGTGATATTAAATTGCACTGATATCAAAAGCTGTAAAATTGTTTATCACAGAAGCACAGGATGGTTTGGGTTGGAAGGGACCTTAAGGACAATCCAGTTCCACCCCTGTGCTGTGGGCAGGGAATCCTTTACCTAGGCCAGGTCTCTCCAACTTGGCCTCAGAGACCAGACTGACAGGAAGGATGAAAATTTCTGCACTTTAATCCCAATTTTAATTTCTCAATTTTAATCTTCATCATTTCCTCACTAATTTAGTGCTTAGCTGTGTTACCCACTGGAAGCTCTCCATGCAAAACGACCTGTCAGCTTTCTGGACATCAGGAGATTTCTGAGATGGAAATTATGAAAAGCATTTTTTAAGGATGAGAAACAGAGAAATGAAATTTCAATATCAAATTAAAGGGCCGTGGCAGCTCTCTGGCTTGAGCACAAAGCTGTGCAACAAAAAGATCTGGTGAGGGGGCACAAAAAAAGATCAGAGGATTTTTTTTTATGAAAGGAAGTCAGGAAAAATTAGGATTGCAGTTGAGTTGGGAGTGAACAAAAGGCTGACTGGCATAAAGAAGATTGACCAGGGCTTTTTTTTCCCCTTTGCACATCATGCAAGTCTAAAGCAACAGACAATAATTGGCATAGCTTTAAAAAAATAATAATAATCAGCAGCTCAAGCCTTAATGAATCTGCAGAGCTGCTTTCTGCAAAGGATTGTAGGGATAAAATAGAGCAAAAATCAAAGCATGGGGGAGGTTTCAGGAGAGAGAGGACACCCACAGCCACAGGGACAAAGGTAGGGAACAATCAACACCTTCGTGGGTCTGTGCTGGGAAAAGCTGCTGACTTCAAGGTTTTGGGGGGATTATTCCATATGGAACAATCCTGAGGAAGCTTCTGAAGGCTGTTTTCAGTGAGGAGAGACCAGGACAGATGGCCAGCTGGGCTCTCACTGAGTGTCCTTTGTGCTGGGTGGAGGGGCAGGCTGGAATGATGAGACTCCAGAAGGGATGTCCAAGGGTTTGCTGCTGCCTCCCTGGGAGAAGCCCAATTTTCAGTGTTACCCCTTTGTTTTCTCCTGCTCTTCTCAACTGTTCAGGTTGGAGAGGACCTTAACACTCCAGTTCCACCCCCTGCCATGGGTAGGAACACCTTCCACTATCCCAGGTTGCTCCAAGCCCTGCCCAACCTGGTCCTGGACACATCTTTCTGAGGCTTTTTCAATTTGTTTTCTGATGGAACCTCCACCCTCCTGAGGACACCTCACCCAAATCCCTTATCCTGCAGTGATCTGGGGTTTCCTCTCCCTTGGGTGCTCCCTTGGCCATCTGCCCACCCAGTGGAGGAGCTGCTGCCTGCTCCATGTGGCAGTGGCTGGGGACAAGGGACATTTTATAATATCCAGGCCAAAATGCAGGAATGCTGCAGTATTTACATTCCTGGCTGAGCAGGGAGGACAAGCTACTAATAAATTTATGGGCTTTTCTTATTCTATGGAGTTGTTTTCATTTAATTGTGCCAGTGTTTTATCCTTCAGGGGAATCTGAGGGTGGCCAGCAAACATGCAGGGGAACAAAACTTGTTTTATTCTACATGTTAAGGCTTTAATGGGAAGAAATGCAGCTAAAGACCTTACCAAAAGCACATAAACCCAAACAAAACACAACAGATCCCTTCCAGAGTCATCCACAATAAACAGTTCCATGGAATATGTGTAAACTGTGATGTGGAGAAGACAAAACCAAAAGATTTTGGCAACAAACCCCTCATTCCTTCTTCATCAGCTTTGCAAAGTGCCTGACCCTGGAGATCCACTGATTTTATGACAACTGGGAGACTGAAAACTTGGCAATTAAGGGGTGAGAGGGTTTAGCAAGACTGGCACAAAGTCCAGCTTTGTGCTCCTTAAGCAAGGAGCTCTTCCTGCTGCACACTGAGCTCCAAAGGCAGCTTTCTTGGGAAGTTTTAAAATCCTGTGGCCCTTTTGAGGCAAAAACATTGAGGATAAACATCTCATGCAACCAGAAGCCGAATCAAAGGGTGAGATATTATTTTTCACCCCCAATGTGTGCTTGGAAATGGATGAGCAAGGAATGTCTCCAGGCCTTTTTCAGGACTCTTACCTGGGGCGTAGCCAGGGCTGCTGGTTGGATACATGTTAGGATTGTAGGCTGGGGCAGCAGTGGGATAGCCTGTCGGATAACCTGCAGTGAGACAAAACCAGAAATTCGCATTTTGTCCATGGGGAGCAAGGATGGCACCCCTGAAAAGCAAGAAACAACCTGGGAGAGCACAGAGGTCGTGGAGGGAAAAGACAGGTGGATTCTCCAGGAATAGGAAGGACTGTGAAAGTGCTCCACAGGCCTGCACGTGACATCATCAATATTTCATCTTTATTCCTGTAGAAAACCAGAATGCAGGAATGCTCACTGTGCTTTGGAGAAAACTGCTGGGAGAACCCACACTCTGAATGAGGAATTCAGGTACAACTCAGCACAGTGATACTGGAAAGGTTTTCCTGGGCTGCCTGGCAGCACTTTGGACAGTTCAGCACCTCCATAAAGCAGAGCTTCTTGCTGAAGGGAAGGCAGGGATGCTGCAGGAAAACACGCCAGGCCTTGTATTCACCCATGGCTGCACAGGTGCCATTCCCAGGAGGGAGCCCATTACCTGCCAGGCCACCTGGAAGGAACAGGAACATGTACAGACCCTCTGGAGCCACGTGGGGCTTAATGGGCACTTTGGAAAAGGCTGCAGAAAACCCTCAGTTTGCATCATCCTCACTCAGAGCAGCCACAGGGAGTTCAGGGATGGGAGTGGGGGATGGAAATCAGGGCACACCACAGACCCTGGGTGCACCCACACACAGTGCAGGCGTCCAGCATCCAACTCCTATTCCACTGGAAATTCCTGTCCTCCATGGAGACCACAGACACAGCCTCTGCACCTCAGGCTGCTCCATTTCCACAGAACCACACAATGTCCTGAGGTGGAAGGGACCCCCAAGGATCATCCAGTCCCACCCCTGTCCCAGCACAGACCCCTCAACAACCCCACCCTGGGCATCCCTGGGAGCCTTGTCCTGGAGCTCTGGCAGCCCTGGGGCCGTGCCCATTCCCTGGGGAGCCTGGGCAGTGCCCAGCACCCTCTGGGGGAAGAACCTTTCCCTGATATCCAACCTGAACCTCCCCTGACACGGTTCCAGCCATTCCTTTGCATCACATTTTGCTTTTGTTTCCTTCCATTTCCTGGAAGTCTTCCCTACTGGAAAGAGTAACACCTGAATAACTCCATCCTTCTTAGGTGCTCCTGAGTAAATGCCCTAGCAGAGTGAAGGGGACACCATAATCCTGCTTTGCTGGGGGACAATTTGGCTTTGCTGGTGATCAGTGTGCCCCTTGGCCATCATCCCAGAGCAGAGCCACTGGAATGGCCCTTGGAGAGCATTTCCATGCCAAGCCCCACTGACACTGCCTGCTGGCTGCCAGCAAAGGCTGGAAGGAGGTAATTAGCAGTTGATTTTCCCCCCCCCCCCTTTTTTTAATATTTGATTTTATTTTATAAAATAAAGCTGAGTATGGGTCTGTCCTCCCCCTTTTCTGAGCATCAAGAGAGCCACAGTGCAATCCCTGTTCCCATGCCTCAAATCCCACTGCTCTTAAACCCTGGCACCACTGACTGCTGTGGCAAAATGCTGAGGTTCATTAGAATAAATCTAATTCAACAATCATGACCACTGTACTGGAATAAATGACTGGATGTTCTACCCTCTCATTTTCATCAGTGATATATTTGGCTTCTAAATCAGGTTAATTAAAAATTGCTGTAGTTAATGTTGGATAAGCAGCAGTTTAACAGATTTTTTTTTTTTTAGGCTACATGGAACTCTGTTGTCATTGTACCCAAGAATATCTAAAGCCTTTTAGCAATCAAGAAGCTCCTTAGAAAGTTATTTGCAGATCCAGTGATTGCAAGCAGAGCATTAATGATGAGATCTTACATCAGCAATATCCCTGCTCTCCACTTCATTGGAAGATAACCATGTCTTTTCCAGGACATTCATTGCTCCACACTCTTCCCATTTCCACAATGATCCCACTTTGCCTCCTGAAAATCTATCAGGGGTGCTAAACCAACTCCAGCTCACTTCTTGACCATGCCAAGAGTATTATCTCTAAAATTCTCCCTGAATTTTCTCTAAAATTCTCCCTAAATTTTCTCTAAAATTCTCCCTAAATTTTCTCAAAATTTCTCTGTGTTTCTCCATGGGGTTCTACCTTCTTGGCACATGGTTTAGTATAATCCCAGACTGGCCTGGGTTGGAAGGGACCTCAGAGATGATGGGCCACAAGTGATGATGGCTCTGTGTGTGTGCCATGGTGTTGGCAAGTCCCTTGCTGACTCCTGAGGGATGGGATCTAGATGACAGTCTCTTGGGACACCCAGAGATTCTCTGGATCTTTGCTGCTGGAAAATAAGTCCTGAATACCACAAACTGCTGCAGTCTTTAATAATAATCCTAAACTAACAGTCTTTAGTTACCAACCCTGACAAGCACAGTCCTGTGTTGTCACAAATGTCTCACCCTCTGAGGTGCCACCAACACTCACCCACTGTCCAATTCAGCAAAAAAACCTCTTTTACTCTGACCAAAATTTGCAACATTGGGGTTACAGTTTAAAAAAAAAACGAGCCTGAAATAAATCAAACCACAGGAAAACAGTGACTTTGGGTGAGATTTTCCATCCAGCCAAATATTGAAGGATTTATTTCAGGCAGAGGGAGGCAACTGTGTATTTATAGAATCACAGGATTGTTTCACTTGGAAAAGACCTTTGAGACCATCAGGTCCAACCATTCCCCAGCATGGCCAAGGCCACCACTAACACATGTCCCCAAGTGCCACATTCACACCTGTTGAAAACCCCCCAGGGGACTCAACCTTGGTGTTTCTTCTTTTTTTTTGGGTTTAGCTTCTGTTTGGCAGGATTCTTCCTCACTGTGGTATCTTTTGTTGTGCTGAAAGTAAATTATTGCTGTTTTTGGAATAACTTCATCTCAGATAAGTACAATTTCTATCAAGGAAGCTTTAATAGCTTTGGATGCAAAAAGAAGCCCTGCTCTGCACTGTCTTCCACTCTGACATCATAAACTTTGATAAGTGCTGACCTGCAGCAAGAAAACTTGTCCTTTCTATTTTAAGGGGAAACAGAGATGGGAAAGGTACAGGAAAATTAATGTGGTTTTCTCCTTTTTTTGGACGCACTGAAAAATAAGGAAGTAGCAGAATCTGGGGCAATTTGTGCCAGGAGAAACATGCCTGGAAATTCCCAGCACTCAAAACCCACCAGGTTTAAAAATACATGAGACATTTTTAATTTAGCAGGGTCTGTGGTGGTTGGACAAAGGGAATGGTTTCAAACTGAAGGAGGGTTGATTAAGATCAGATCTGAGGAAGAGGTTTTTTACAATGAGGGTGATAAAACACTGGCACAAGTTTCCCAGATGGCTGCCCCATCCCTGGAAGTGTCCAAGGGGCTTGGAGCAACCTGGGATAGTGGAAGGTGTCCCTGCCCATGGCAGGGGGTTTGCAGTGGATGACCTTTAAAAGGTCTCTTCTGACTCAAACTACTCCATAATCCTATGTTTTTTATCCTTTAGGATTTGCTTGTTGGCTTTTCTCCATCCCCCAAATAACCCCAAATCAGATCCCACACAGAGCAAAAACTGTGGCCTCCCCATGATATCCCCTGGAATACAAGACAAAGTCTGGATCCAACAACCAGGAATGAGCTCAGGAGAGATGGCAACATCAAAGCATCTGGCCATCCTGCTCTGACTTTCCCCCTGGAACATCCCCTGTAAATCCCTGTTCCTACTGCTCCCCTCCTGCCACATCTGTCCTGCCTTGTCACTTGGAATAAAAAATAACAGCAAACAGAACTAGCCCACCTGACATGAAAATGTCAGGAAGAGAAAAAAAATATCCTTTGCTTTCTATGGATCTGCACATGACAGGACTCCATCCCTGCTGGGGCTTGAGGCTTTGCAATGGTGCAGGAGGAGAGAAAATGAGATGAAAACATATTGAACAAAATTTATTAGATTCCTCGCAGAAGAAATCCTAAGTTGTTTAGTGGCTTATTTTAATTTAATATCATCTCCACAATCAATAGGAGAACGAAAGGCAGTGTTCATTTAATCTCCTCCCCAAGGAAAACACACAGCACTCCAGCTCTGGGAAGCACTAAGTGAGCTGCTTTAAAAACTTCACCACACAGTAACTACCTGTGCAAAGCAAAAAGCACACGGGGATGGATCCAGTAGGTATTTTACAGCTACCTTTAATTTTTTGTGTATTTTAAATGCTTCTGTATCAAAACCATCTAAATAACCCCCAGCCAATGACAATCCACAAGTGCTCAGGCTCTGCAAGACTTGGCTTCTCCTGAAACTTTTGGAAGAGAATTTGCTTCTCTTTGGCTACAGAGCCCATGCTTTGGTCCATATCTCAGCCTCCCACCCTCTGGGAATTGTCACTTGCAACACTGGATTCCAGAATGTGACATTTCATTTTTTCAAGGGTAGTTTCACTTGCCCATTATCTGATCAAGGCCTCAATTGCTACAAGCAGCCAATATTAATTTACAAGACAAAATATTCTCCTTCATCCTTTTTCTTAGTGAGCCTCAAGCAGTGTAGACTCCTGAAAGTGGTCATATCACAAGGCCTTTTAAAGGGACTGATGATAAAGTCTCTTATCTAAGGGCAGGACGAGGCACTATAAAACCACACTTCAACTCCTCGAACCACCAAGGACTCCAGCTCATTAACCACCAACATTCCCTGGAAGGAAAAGCCAGGCAGCCACACAAAACCGTCCCTGTTGTGGCATTCATTGCTCCAAGGTGGATAAATAGGAGAGATGATTGGGAACATTTCTTCACAGAAAGGTTTGTGCTGCCCTGGATAGTGGAGGAGTCCCCCTCCCTGGAGGGATTTAAAGCCCTGTGGATGTGGCACTGGGGACGTGGGGCAGTGGTGGCCCTGGCAGTGCTGGGGAAGGGTTGGACTCTATGGTCTTGGAGGGCTTTTCCAACCTGATTCTCCCATTCTGTTTTACCAATTCTCCCTTTTAAACCCCTTAACCACTGCCCACCCCTTTGTTTCTGCTGAGCTTTGAAGTTGCAGCAGGAAGATTTTTGCTTTGTGATCACCTCCTCAGGTCAGCCAGATGGAGCCAAAGCATTTTCCCCTGCAAAACACTTTCATGTTCTATTTTAAGCCCATCCAGCATTTCTCATCTTTATTGCCCAGCCCTCAGAAACTCTTCAGAAATAGGATTTACAAGTACCTTCTCAGGACAAAAACGTGAGAAACTTCATGCCTTCAACTACACTGCTGTAAATCCAGTCTCTCTAGATGTACTGGGAATTTATTCCTGCAGAAAATCACATGTTGGGAAATGAATGTGCACATTTGGTACTTGAGGAATTACCCCAGAAGTGAGAAATGAGAGAGCAGACACCACGTAGGCTTCCTGGCACAGCTCCACCAAAGCATCCACCAGCCAGACTTGCAGCAAAGGCTCTTGAACGAGGATTGCTGGGAGCACTGACACCAGAAAGGATGTGCCTGGCTCTGTGATGGATAGGGGACACAGGGAAAAAAGCTCAGAAGGACATCTGGGAACTAATTCTGCATGGCAAACCAGCCTCCAGGGATGAGGAGCCCCAGCACTCTGGAAATGACTTGCAGCAGGGATGTCAACAGAGCTTGCTCTCCCGTGGCATGAGCCTCTCTCCATCCAGCAGGGTTTTCCCAGCCTGCCTGGCTCCTCACACAGCTGCACAGCTCCAGGCTTAGGCCATGCATCTCCTCCTGCCTTGGGGAGCTGTGTCCAGGGAATATCCCTTGGCACACAGGATTTAGGGAGCTGGCCTCTGAGCAGCTTCTTACACAGGGCATTGGCAGACCTTCCCTGCTCAGTGGGAACTATTTGAAACATCTCTGAGTGAATCCTGCTCACAGCAGGAAGGACAGGATAACCCTTCCTTTCTTTCCTCACGACACAGATCCGTTTCTGTGATGGATTCATTCCCATGTCAAGTTCTACCCAAACCTGTACTGATGCCTGGACAAGAATCCAGATCAATGCACCTGGATGCTGCAGGAGCAGGTTTCACTTCACACTGATCATCCCACAGAACCACAGCTACCCCATCACTCACTGTGAGCCTTGCCATGAAACTATTCCAGCCCACTCATGCTAAATGGATGTAAAAATAGAGGAAAAGCTGAAAGCAAGGGTGGGACTGTTCTGAAGAGCAAGTTAATGGATGGTTGAGAATCCAGCGTTTCTGAAGGCTCTGAGGATAATAAATACATTTGTTCCCATGAAAAAGTGCCACCCCCTTATTACTGTTTCAAGCCTCATCAGCCCAAGAGTGGAGCAGTCAAATGAATGTGGATTCACCAGACACAGCAACAGCTTTAAAAAAAGATTTGTTCTCACATCTGACAACCTTGTTCCTGGAAACCTTTAACAGTGGGTTCTCTTTTCACCAGTGGTCCTTCCCTTTACATAAACAGCAACTTATTTCCTGCTTGTTACCCACAGCCATGCAAAACCCACCTTTCACTATCCCAGGTTGCTCCAAGCCCCACCAAGCCTGGCCTTGGACACTTCCAGGGATCCAGGGGCAGCCACAGCTTCTCTGGGCACCCTGTGCCAGGGCTTCACCTCCCTCCCAGGGAACAATTCCTCCCCAGTATCCCATCTATCCCTGCCCTGTGGCAGTGGGAGCCATTCCCTGTGTCCTGTCCCTCCAGCCCCTGTCCCCAGTCCCTCTCCAGCTCTCCTGGAGCCCCTTTAAGGCCCTGCAAGTGGCTCTGAGCTCTCCCTGGAGCCTTCTCCTCTCCAGGTGAGCCCCCCCAGCTCTCCCAGCCTGGCTCCAGCCCTCAGAGCATTTTCATGATCTCTGGATCTGCTCCAACAGCTCCACATCTTTCTTGTATTGGGAACCCCACAACAAGAAGAAAAAGGAGGAAATCACCTCCCTCAATCTGGGAATTGTCTCCTCAACCAGCTCAGGCTTCTGTGCTGTGAGCACACACTGCCAGCTCACATTCAATTCTTGTGTGAAGCCTCACTGCCCCCTGAGTCCCCACTGGCTTCACTCCAGCTCCACATTCCCAGGATTGTGGAGCCATTACACAGGGACAGCTCGGGCTCCCCAGGAGGGGAGGCAGCTCTGGACCTGCAGGGTAGAAGAAGAGGAAAGAAAAGTGCAGGTCCTCTCTACTGAGAAGATGTCAGCACCTCCTTCTGTCTCCTTCCTCCCCATCCCCAGGATCACAGCTTGATCCAGAGAGCGGTGAATTCCTTTTGTGGGAAAACACACACCCTGGAAGGAGTTTTCCTTGGGGATGATTCACACTTTACATGGGAAGCACAGTGCTTGGAGCCCAAGCACAGGATCCACAGGCATCACCGATGACACCACCGTGCCGCTGCAACCTTCCGGAGAAACCCAACCGCCCCAAAATGCTGACAAAACCTTTTCTCTTGATGATTATATCCCTTATACTGTACAGACTCCTAAGAAAGCACAGCTGCAAGTCCTGGGAGTGGCTGAGGTGCCTCTGGCATGGAGTGATGGAGAGAAAACCCCCAGTCTCTGGCAGGAGGGCCTGTTCGTCTCCATTCCGCAGGGTCCCGGTGCTGACACAATGGGGTCCTGCCTGCCTGCAGGGCATTCTCCCAGCTGGAGGTCAAAGCCAAGGAGATGGATGGTGGGGGCCTCCCTGCCCCGAGGAGCTGCAGAATCCTGCCTGCTTGGGAATCAGGCTGGAAAAGCAAGGATTTTGCACAGAACTCTGAGCTCTTCCGTGGACTTTGTGGCTGCACGATGCCACACGTCAGCTTGAAGCTGCTGCCTTCATCATGCCAGGGTATTAGGAGACTTTACAAGCCAATAAAGATATTAAGAAAATGACAGAAGCACTGTTTTGGGCCATCTTTGCCCTGATTTTCTCTTGCTTTCAGACCATTTTTTAAGGTTCAATAGAGTTGCAAGCTGTTGGACAAAAGAGATGATTCCCATTTCCATTCCTATTTCAATTCCACCTCAGTTTTACTTCCCACCTACATCCAAAACAAACCTGCCAGGCCTTACTGCAGCCGTCTGGGGATAGGATGCAAAACTCATCCTAAAAACTAGGAGCAACTGTCCAAAAATATTAGAGAGATTGTTGACTGCTTAAGTGCACACACTAGAAATAAACCAGAGTGACAGAACTTGTCAGACTGTCAATCAATATAACTTCTGGGCCAGAGACATGTGTCACATCCTCTCCTGTGTTCAGACAAGGCTCTGTGGGAAAGAAGTTCTAGAAGAAGGTTGAAGTTGTGCAATATTGATTCTCCTTGCAATGATTTACTTCATCCTGTATTTGAAGAATCTAAAGTAGGATATGAACAGCCTCTAATGATAAAATAAAATGGTTTGTTGCTCCACAGAAAGTGTAAGCCCGAGATAAAGAAACCATTGCAGTTTTTCTTAAATACTCAATTGTGGCTCTACCTTATCCAATAATGTTCCCCAGGGAAATATTTAGCTGGAAGGATTAAAATAAATTAAGATGGTAGAAGAGTGCTCAACATGAAACAGACCATGTAGTATTAGAATCCCAGGATGGTTTGGGTTGGGAGGGACCTTTAATTTCATATACTTCCACACCCTGCCATGGGCAGGGACACCTTCCACTATCCCAGGTTGCTCCAAGCCCCATCCAACCTGGCCTTGAACAGTCCCAGGGATGAATTCTTTTGCTTTTCAATCATGAATTTGCCATTTCCCTGAATCTGTGGAGGGTGAGGAGAGCCTCACCTGGATGCTCCTGGTCTCCTGCTCTGGCAGAGTTCCCATGGCAGCTCTAGAGGGGTGTGAAGGCCCTTTCTGGAGGAGCTGGGAATGTAAATGCAGGCAGGACTCCACACTCTCTGTGCCCTCAGGTTATAGGTTACAGCAGGATATTTATAATAACTGCTCAGAAAACAGCCCTTTGTGAGTTCCAAAATGCACTTGCTCATCTGGCTAATTTTCAATCCACCCTTTTGAGCTCTGCTCCCAAGCCAGGAGCTAAAAAGAAAACCCCCCAAAAAAAAACCAAAACAAAAAAAACCCCAACCCTTAAAAAGCTCAAGCCCCAGTGTTTTGCTCCAGCTGTAATTTCTACTCTGTCACAGACAGTGTGGTCCTTGTAAAAACTCTGGGCTTCCAGCTCTGGAAAGGCAACCTGCTCCAGTGTGCATTCCTGATGCCTTCCTAGACTCTGGAACTGGGCATTTCCTCCTGTTTTCCATCTACTGTAATTTCTTTTTTCTGTCAAGATGGTGTTTACACCTGGGTACAAAATAGAAGCCTGGAATGGTTTTGGTTGGAAGAAGAAGGGATGGCAAAAATTTTGCTTTTAGTTTTTTATTCAAGACACTTGAATTGAATTTTCCATGTTGGGACTACCTTTAAAATGGCATTCCAGGTGTGCTGCCAAAGCCAAGCTCCCAGCACTGCCCTGAGCATGATCAATACAATAGAAATCACCTAGTAATTAATAAATTAATCAGTAATCAATCAATTAATTGACTAGTTAAGTCTCTCCATAGCACAAACATTGTCCTGGTTCCCAGCTCTGCTTTTTACACTCCGCATTGTCTTCTGGCACTGGCAGCACCCTCTTGATTTCCTTGGAGCTTGTCTGGATTCACACCCTTAAATAACATCTCTGGGGACACCAAATTTCCTATTTCAGCTCATTTTAGTAATAGGCAACTCCAGAACAGTCAAAACAATGTGACAAATCAAATTACTGAACAAAAGGGTCAGTTTGAAAATAAGAGCACAGTGATTTCCATTTGCCAAGATTAAAATTGAAAATGATAAAATATTTAGGGTTGCAAGAAGAAGTCAAACTCAGGAACACTCAGTTTTAGGGCTCACAACATCCTTAGATATTGAAATTTTTAAATGCTCATTAACTTTCAAATGTCCATATGGTATTTTGGACATTTTGGCCTCAGACCAGAGAAGTGAATTGCTCTCAAATCCATTGGCTGTAGACAAACAGAGCAGCAGATGGAGCACACAGAGAATATTAACAAAAGCAGGTTTTGGGTGTTAAAAGGCTTAATGGGTCTCCCACATACATTTGGGCCAGGAGATCAGATTCAAATTGTGCTTGGGGGAGGCTGAGAATCCCTAATATTTGAACTGGCAAAACTCCACAGTGCTGTTTAAAAACCAGCTCTGGTGGAAATAAAATCTGATTGCACCAGCTTGGAAGTGCAAAGGTTCTGTCAGAAAGACAGCAGGGATACAGTGATCCCACAAAGATCCCTTATCCCAAGGTTTTTGTTATTGATTTTTCAGCCAAGAGCTGGGATGAGATTCCCTGAGAATCCCACCAGCTCCTGCCCAGCTCACTGAAATCCAGGGAGGAAGAGGAACAGCACTGAGATCACAGGGCTGTGCAGCACTTATTACTTCTGGTTCATAAACTGAATATTTCAATCCCTCAAGAAGTGTTATAAACCATGTTCATGCCCTATAATCCCACTCCTTAAAAAAAAAAGAAACTAATTTCAGGGAATACTTGATTTGGAGTTGCATTTTTGCACTGGCTGCTCTGGTAGAGCATCTCTTCAGAAAGCTTTGGAAGAAAAAAATAACTACAAAAAAGGAAACAGAAATCCCTTTCCTTCCTCCTGTAAATATTTTATTCCTTACAAAAGGCCTGGAAGAAACTCCAAATATAATAAACCCCACAGCCTGGGATGTTTTAGCACAGTTTTCACTTGCTTGCTATAAAACAAGGATTTCTCCACTGGTCCAACTCAGCAAAGCAATTAGTTAATTAATTAAATTACATGTTATGGTTGAGGTGCATCTTCCTGGTTGCTCAAGCAGCTAAAAAGTGATAAATTTGTGGCAGCTCCTCTTTAGCTTGGTTGAAAAAAAGCCCAAGATTTGTGTGGTACTACCCTGGTGCAATCTTTTACACGGATAACTGGGAGACCCCTGCGACTCTCAGGATGGATGGCAGATGGAAAAGAGGGAAGAGGATGGAAAATTTCTTCCTGGAAAGGATTGTCCAGGCTGCCCAAGGAAGTGGTGGAGTGCCCATCCCGGGAGGGATTAAAAAGACCAAGTTCAAAGCTCCATCCAACCTGCCCTTGGAGACTCCCAGGGATGGGGGAATTAAAGGTCCTTGGATCACTCTGCACCCCCTCATTTTAAAAAGGCAGTGTTGGGTTGTGTTTAGGGAATAGTTGTGACTTTAACATCCCTCAAGGATTTGGGGATTCTATGCTGTGCTCCTAAGAATCCCCTCAGGAATTTTTTTGCAGGAGTCTTGTGGGGACTTGGCAAATCCCTAATGAGTCATTGTGCTGCAGGTAGTGAGGCTGCCTTAAAAATAACACATCCAGCGTGGCTGGGGAACAGCAAAGACAATCAGCAGCTCCCTCCAGAAATAGCAAATTATAGTAATGGACTGGGATGGAAATGGGAAAGGAAAAAAGGAGAAAAGCTCAGAAGTTAAAGGAGAGAAAGGAACGCTGTCAAGCAAAATAAAATCAGAGGGTTCACATCAGCCCCCTCCTGCACTGGGGGCTGCTGGGTTGATAAATGAGCTTAAAAAAGAGAAGGTGACTAATTATGGTTTGGGACTCAAAATACCAGCAGGTTTTGGTTTTACCAGCAGAACCTGAGGGACTGAAGAGAGGAGAGTAGATAAGGAGAGGGAAGAGGCACCCAGAGGAATCTTTTGGATGGTCTTAAAAATTGTTACCAAAAAACCCAACAACATAAAACTGCCATTAATTCATGGCACCAAACAGACTTAATAAAATATCATTTGAGGCACTCAAAACTGAAAAATAGCACTATATCCACATAATTATGGATTATGAACAGAATCATGGAACAGCTGGTGGAAGGGGACTTTAAAGCTCATTCCCACCCCTGCTATGGGCAGGGACACCTTCCTCTATCCCAGGTTGCTCCAAGCCCAGTCCAACCTGGCCTTGGACACTTCCAGCGATGGGGCAGCCACAGCTTCTCTAGGCACCCTGTTTTCCCTACAGAACCAAAGCTCCTGGCAGGTTTTGTCTTCTGCCTAAAAATGTTAATGGGAACAGTTGAGAAATAAAGGATCAGCCAAGGTTGCCTTCTACATTTAAAAATAACTAAAATAGCTAAAATAAAAGTATGTATTTATCCTGGCACAACATGACTGGCACAGCACACAGTCCCTCACCACAGCTTCAGTAGGCAGTGGTGCTGCTCTCCCTTTAGATCCCCTGAAATCCTCCTCTGCCTGGATTTGTGCCTCCCACTCCATCTCAGCATGTCAGAGACCTCCTGTCATCCACAAAGTCCTGGTCTAATTCCAAGCAGGGCAAGCACAAACAACATCTATTTTGCTGGGTACGGTTATTTTAAAAGCTCTATGCAAGGAATATATTAAATTAATGTAAAGCCTCAGCACTATAAAACACTGAGACAATTCCTCATTTCTGTAATGGATTCCTCATTTCTGTAATTTCCTCTTTATGGATTCACACTTTACACACTGGAGAAGCTGGCCCATCCCTGGAAGTGTCCAAGGCCAGGTTGGAGGGGGCTTGGAACAACCTGGGATAGAGGAAGGTGTCCCACTGCCTGTGATGGCAAAGAAGGCTCTGAGGAAGCTTTTCCATGCCCTGAAGAAATTCACCATTTCCTACAAGGATCTGCTTTTAACAGCCTGATTGGAAATGGAGCAGCCTTAGGAAAGACTCCTATGAGATTTTGCTCCTTCTCTCAAACACCAGCCAGTGCCAGTTCCAGGTCACCTGGCAAACCTCAAGTGGGTCAAGCGCAGCTCTCAGTGCACGGTGACACCTCGGGTGTCCCTGCTGGCACAAAGTCACTGATTTTGGTCAAATCAGCACCAGCCAGCTGCTCAGGCAGTGCTCCTCTTCAATGATAATGAACTTGTGCACATTTCCAGGACAAATTACAATTAATTTATCTCAGTGACTGTCCTGCAGGATCCAAGAAACTGAGGGAAACCACAGTTAAACAACAGCTTCATTTCCTGGGTGGAATTCTAACGTGTGGCACTCACTCTGCCTCCCCAGGTCACCAGTGACTCACATCTAAGCTGTTGGCCTGGAATAAAATAAAATGAGACCTGAGATCCAAAATCCAGGACTACAATCAAGAACTGGGCTTCCTGCCCTGGTCCTTTTCAAAAATGACAGGACCAACAGCAAAGAAATTTAGAAATATAACAAGAATCAACGGTTCACTTATAGCATTTAATTTCCAGTAAAGCAAATTAATGAGAACTCTATTAGAAGTCTGGAATTTTCTAAATTTACATTGGAAACATTTCAGGAAATGTGTTTTAGTTCAAAGCATCACAGAATCACAGATGGTTTGGGTTTGGAGGGATCTTAAAGCTATTCCTGTCCCAGCCCAGTCCCACCTTCCACCACCCCAGGTTGCTCCAAGCCCCATCTAGCCTGGCCTTGGACACTTCCAGGGATCCAGGGGCAGCCACAGCTTGAAAAATGTATCTGACTTGCAATTGTCAAGGAAAAGAAATGACCTGAGGCCAGTTTGTCACTGTCACAGCTCTGGTTGAATAAGTTTTTAAAAATCCATCAAGACAATCATCTCTTTTTGCAGTTGAGATCATCTCTTTTCTCCCTATCAAAAATAAACCAACATGCAACACCTCCAGAGTTTGAATCTAAAAGACATTTCCAAAGGGCTCTCATGGGCTACAAGTCACAATTAAAAATGCTTTTAATGCCATAAAATAGGAAGTGAAGCTTTACAGCAGAATATTTTGTATTAAAAAAATTTATTTCAAATAAGCTAAATTATGAAGGTAATTTAGCCAGTTTTCTTCAAGAATAAGCTGCTTTTTTAATGATTAAAGCAGGAAAAAATGCTAATAGAGGTACATAGGCAGGGTATATAGAGATGTCACAGAGAAAAGCAGAAATTATTGTGTTCCATAGAATCATGGAATGGTTTGGGCTGGAAGGGACCTCAAAGCTCCAGTCCCACCCCCTGCCATGGGCAGGGACACCTTCCACTATCCCAGGGTGCTCCAAGCCCCATCCAAGCTGACCTTTGAGGGATGAGGCAGCCACAGCTTCTCTGGGCACCCTGTGCCAGGGCCTCCCCACTCTCCCAGGGAAGAATTCCCTCCTAAAATCCCATCTAATTGAAGTAATTCCATGCTCATATTCTTGTGGTACATGGGGAAAGCAGGAGAAAAGGTCCAGAAGGTGTTGAGAACTGTCACCAGGCACATGGCAAGGTGCTGGAGGAATTTATTCCATTCATTTATTCCAATAAATACAGGCCTTTGAGATCCAAAGGGAGGGTTTGATCACAGTGCCTTGGACTGGCCCAGGGTTATCAGACAAGTGGAGGAAAGGAATTTCCAGAATGGGTCTATTTAACAGCAGAAGTATTTCAGGAAGAAAATTATTGTGGGTATGATGTCACACATTCCAGGGAATACTTAGATATGTTCACTAAAAGAAAAGAATGGAATGGAAGGAATAGAAGAGGTGAGAATGGAATTGTTCAGTTGGAAGGGATCTACACCCATCAGTCCAGCTGCAAACTGGGTTCAATTCAAAGGCTCAGTCATTATGAATTGATATCTGCAGCTTCAGTGTTTGCCCTGCAGCAACCTGAAAAACTGGAGAATAAAAGATGTTTAGGAGAACAGCCACAGGAAACTCCCCTCTCCGCAAAGGTGGGAGCAACAGCACAATCCTGGGATGATCTAGCCCACACACACAGAGTCCATACTCCAGCAGCATCTACTTACAACCTCCTTTGTCCTTTCCACGTGGACAGCTTCCACAGGGCTTCCACACACTTTTCCTTTTCCATTTCCATTTGCATTTCCATTTCCATTTCCGTTTCCGTTTCCGTTTCCATTTCCATTTCCATTCTGTTCTATTCTATTCTGTTCTGTTCTGTGCCATCCCATCCCATCCCATCCCATCCCATCCCGCTGTGTCCTTCTCCTCTCCTCACCACCTAAACCTTTCTGTTGTACCACCCCATCCCAAAGAGCAAACACCCCCTCTGTGCATGTCACATCTCCCTTCCCACCCCCTGACTCATCCACAGAATACCCTGGATGCACCCAAACAGGTCACAAAGCCAAACCCCAAAGCCATCCCCACATTTTTCCCCGTTCCTCCCCGTGATCCTCCTGTCAGCAACGACCGATTCTGCTTTTCCAGACTGGGAAAAACTGCCAAATTGCTGCATTCCACACCTCTCCAGCAGAAGCTTTGCCAGGCAGCAGGGCAGGCAGTGCTCAGCTGCCCCCTCTCTCCTGCCCTCCCTTTGTTCCAGGCTCTCCCTACGGACACGGCGCTCCCTGCTGAGTCCGTGAGGATCAAGGAATATCCATCTCCACGGACAGAGCTATTAATAGTCACTCACCTCTCCAACTGCAAATTCCAGGCTTTTCACAGCCAATCCTCACCCTCCTTAAATGTCTCTTCTCATCACCATAACCCTCTCAGCCTACTGAAACCCCAGTATTTTAATCTTGGAATATTAAAGACTGTTCTGGCAGGCACTTCAAAAGAAAAGGAGCCAATAAGAAACAAACAGTTTGAGGTCAGGGTCTTTCCCTGCTCAGCTCACAAAATAAAGAGGTGAGATTCCTTCCCCCTTCCATTCCTCTGTGCAAATTTTAATTGCTTTTCTGACATCTACAGAATGTAATCTTCTTCCTGTGTTGTTCCTAGGATTAGGGCAGGACGAAGGTAAAGCTATTTTTGATTAATATGGAAATCAGAAATTACTTTCCAGAGAAAACTGGGGACTGTTCCTAATACTGCTTTATCTTTGGGGAATTACAAATCTGAAGAGTAACAAGAGCGAGCTGGCAGCTCACTGAGTCCTCCAACCTGTGCAAAATACACATACAGACTTGAAAAAATCTCTTCTGATGAAAATATGTGATTAATACAGTTAAGGGAGTGTTCAAGCTGAAGACAAAGAGAGTTAAATCCCCACAGAATGGGGAACACCAGTTTATCTGAGGAAAAAAAAGGTGGTGGGGACACAGTGCAAAGAAACCTTCTTAAGTTTTAAGACAAATTTAATGGTTAAATTTGTTTCCAATTCAAACCTGTTCTTGCTGAAGTACCAATATTCCTCATCACCATTCAGCTGAATTTCTAATAGGTGAAAATGTGAGGAATCTAGTGGTCTCCAGCTTCTCCTATTTGTGTGATGAGGAGAATTTGGAGGTAAATACAAGGGGATGGAGTGAAAGGACAAGGGGAAATGACTTTACACTGAATGAGAGTGGGGTTAGATGGGATATTGGGAAGGAATTGTTCCCTGGGAGGGTGGGGAGGCCCTGGCACAGGGTGCCCAGAGAAGCTGTGGCTGCCCCTGGATCCCTGGAAGTGTCCAAGGCCAGGTTGGATGGGGCTTGGAGCAGCCTGGGACAGTGGGAGGTGTCCCTGCCCATGGCAGGGGGGGCACTGGATGAGCTTTAAGATCCCTCCCAACCCAAACCAGTCTGGGATTCTGGGATTTTATGCCTGGGGATAAAGACTAAAAGCCATGTCAGCAGTCCCATCTTCCTGCCAGGAGTACCTGAAGCAGTAGGAGACTGGAGATGATTCAGGAATAAAAAAGAGACATCCTGGCAGGCCTAAGCCTGGGAAAGTTCCCTATGAAGCCCCCCCAAAACCCAGCTCCCACAGCACCACGTGTGCACACTGAATAACAGGGTGCCTGTCAAAGAGCAACCACATATTACATATTTTTTTGTGTTATCACTGGGTGCTTGAGATTAATGGGATTTTCAATTGGAATGGCAGTGCTTCAGTTATGCCTGGAAACAAAGGCATTTACTCTGCCTACCAGAGAGGAGGGAAAAGGAGACAACTGCATTTCATCTTGAAAGACCTCAGACACTTTCAAACAGATACAGGAATGAAAAGCTCTGTGTAAAGAGAGGGAAAACCCTCTCTTGTTGGGCCAAGCTCCCGTGTTTAAAAATGACAAGATGTGGGAGTAGGATATTTAGTGCAAAGACACAACGTGGGAGCACGAGGCTTGCCATGTCCAAAATTGATTTAGATGTGGGAAAACACTGAAGCCTTGCAAACTCAGAGGTTCAGCTTTGTGTGCTGGAGAGAATGAAATACTCGGTGACATTGCCACGTTCAGTGGGGATCCACCAGTACAATGGGTTTATAAATATATATATATAAAGCCATTCTGCCTTATCTTGTTGTGCCTCCATCCCTTGTTCCCAGTCCCTCTCCAGCTCTCCTGGAGCCCCTTTAGGCCCTGCAAGGGGCTCTGAGCTCTCCCTGGAGCCTTCTCCTCTCCACGTGAGCCCCCCCAGCTCTCCCAGCCTGGCTCCAGAGCAGAGGGGCTCCAGCCCTGGGGCAGCTCCGTGGCTCCTCTGGGCTCTCTCCAGCAGCTCCACATCCTCCTGCTGTTGGCTCCAGGGCTGGGGCAGCTCTGCAGGTGGGGTCTCACCTGGGCAGGGCAGAGGGACAGATTTCCCCCTCCCCTGCTGCCCACACTGAGGATCAGCCCAGCACACGGGGGGTTCTGAGCTGCTGGAGCACGCGGCCGGATTCTCCCGCAGGAATACAAATTACACAATTACAATATTATTTTAGCAGTTGGCCATGGTGACATTTCCTGCTGTTAGGTGGCTCTGGTCCTGCCAGGATAGATTAACAAGGCTCACCAAACATTTTGTTTGGCTAAGGAACAGCTGAAGGGCACTGCCTCCTTATTCTATTAAAAGCGCCGCAGGAACTCAGTAACATTTTCCTGTTGATCTCCACTGCTCTGATAAATGGAAACCTCATCCCTTCCTCCAGGAGGAGAGGAGACATTTTTAGGAAGGGAAACCAATTTCCTCTCAGTGTTATTGAGTTAAACAAGGTAGTTCAGTTTTCAAAGGTATTGAGGTCGTTTTGTTATTCTCCCACCGAGCACTCGCCGAGCTGTCGGAACAGCCTTCAGGAATGGAGACAGAAGAACTTCAGCTCTGCAGGCAAATTCCTACAGATCATGTGCTCCAGCAGGGAGGGTAGGGTCAGCACATACATCCTGACAGTGATGGAATACATCTGAATGCATAGAGCTCAGAACAATTACTGCTGAGCAGCCCTCGGCACACCACAAGTGAGAGAAAGGAAAAAAACCCCAACCATCTTTGGAGAGATGAACAATCCTTCTCGTTATCAACACCCCATTTAGTATCTTAGTTGCTTAAACCCAATTATATCCAGAAGAGACAACTATGAATGAAGAGGATCTGAGCAACCCCAGATAATGGGAGAAGATAAAAACCCACTCCAAGACTAATGACCTGATTTGGCATTCATCAGTTGCTCGGTAATGAGCAAACGCTGATTTCAAATCTAAATTCATGTCAAATGCTTCTGGATAAAATTAACTCCGAGCATATTTCAAAACACCCATTGAAAGTGTCACTGCTGCTTCCTCCTTTCCCCTCCAGCAGACCAGAATCTCTCCTCTTCCACAGCTCCTGCTGTTCCTCCTTCCACTGCTTGCCACTTTTTTTTAGGCTGCGGTCATGGAAGTGTCCAAGGCCAGGTTGGACACAGGGCTTGAAGCAACCTGGGATAGTGGAAGGTGTCCCTGACCACGCTGGGGTGGTTGGAGTAGATGACCCTTGGAGACCCCTTCCAGCCTGATGCATCCTGTGATTTTATGACTCTAAGAAATGTCCCTGAAGAGCATGGACACCCTAGCCCTGATATTTCCCAGTGCCCTGCTCCTCCCATCAGCAGCTCCGACTGTGCCTCAGCAGAGGAACACCCTTTGCACACCACACATACAAAGAATTTGCATTCCACCCAGGCACACATGGCCTTGCATTTTGTTTTCATATTAAACAATAAATTTAGGGCTTTAAAACAGCAGCATAAGTGAAGACAGGGGTGTCTCCCAAGCAGAGGGATGAACTCTGCAGGTGAAGTGGGAGGTGTGTCAGCAGGAGGCTGAAAAAGAAGGAAAAATCTCTCCTGTATCCAGCATTAACAACAACACTTTGTGTGAGACTCAGCTTCCTCTGGTCCATCACTGCCTTTACTCTTTGGCCTTGCAAGTGTTTTTTACACAAGTTGTACAATCTGTGACTGGCACCGATCTGATTTAAACCCCTGATTATTTATTTCCCAGAAACTGGCAACGGAGAAGATTTGTTGTCACTGGTAGCAGTGAACAGATCCAAACATGCTGCTTTTGGTTCATAAAATCATGGAATTGTTTAGGTTGGAAAAGACCTCAGAGATCATCAAGTCCAACTGTTCTCCCAGCACTGCCAAGGCCATCATTAACCCACGTCCCCAAGTGCCACATTCACGTGGCTTTAAATCCCTCCAGGAATGGGGACTGCACCACTGCCCTGGGCAGCTGTGCCAGGGCTGGATAACACTTTTCACGTAGAAATTTTCCCAATATCCAATCTAAACTTCCTGAGGCCGTTCCCTCTGCTCCTGTCCCTGTTCCCTGGGAGAAGAGCCCAACCCCCCTGGCTGCCCCTCCTATCAGGGAGTTGTGCAGAGCCAGCTGGGCCCCCTGACCCTCCTTTGATGCACATCCCTGGATAAATATGGCCAGAAATCCTTCCTGCCCACCATGGCCACCATTCCCAGACATGCACATAGAGATGCCAACAAAAATTACAGCTTTCCACCAGAAAAAGCCCCGGCATCATCCTGCAGGGTGATGGAGAATTCTGCTAAAAGCTCTCACCACCATCCAGGTACATCCAAGTGTTTGCAAATACCACAGAACACCTTTTATAACTGAATGTTATCTCTGCCCTCTACTCAATAGAAAATTCCCTTCATTCTGGCCAAAAAACCAAAACCCTCCAAGCCTGGAAAGTGCTTGTGGAAAGGAATTATAAAAACAAAAATGCTGTGGGCCATGTGTTGAAGACAGGACTCAAACCCAGCAGGTCCCCTGTGCCTTCAGAGGAGGCCTCAGTGCCCTTGTTTCCTGCTGTTCTATAGAATTTAACTACTTTTTGACCTTAAAGAACCCTGAAGCTTGTGGGTAATCCAGCTGTGATGAGATCTCCTATTCCTTGACGAAACATTTGAAGCTGCTGTTCAGTTTGTTGATGGATCCTTTTATATGTCTGAAGCTGCTTTTTTCCTGGTTTTTTTTTTTTTTGAGGATGAAGGGCACCCGGTGGACATCAAGCAGGGACTATGCAAGCTTTGGAATGATTGTTCTGCCAAAAGCAGCAAAGATCTGACAACAAAGGCTGTTTCTCTCTCCATCTTGAGATATCCCTCCACTGACTTTGTTGTACAGTGGACAGGCAGGCCCCAAATCAAAAAGTGTTTTCTCCAACTTCAGCTCTTCCTGAGAGGGAATTTAAAGCTCTTGACTCCCAAATAGCAAACTCAAGTTGTGTCTCTTATAGACCTGAGCCATCCTGTCCAAACAACATTTCAGCTTGTGTGCATCTCTTCATGGACATCAGGCATGCCAATCCATCAGCTGAAGCTCTCAGGGAGTAATGTCCAGGAGTTTTCTCCACAACTCCAGGAGTTTTGTCCATCTGCTGTGTCCAGCATCTTCCCTGTCACTTGCACTTACAATTTCATCCCTGTCTTCAACTGCAGTTGGGAGATTCCAAACTCTTTGTGTGTAACATCCTTAAACACAGCCTTCCCCATCCACCCAGCAGCCAGAGCATCTCACAGCTCCACTGTCACAAGGGTTTTCCCTTCAACCTTAACTAAAGCTGTGCTATTCCACCACTGTCCTCTCCAAATACTCCTAGAAAGATCATTCCCACAGCACATGCCTCCCTCCCTGACATGTCTCCTTCACCCAACTTTCCTCTACCAAAATTAAGGAATTTGGGCTTATTTCAAGGTTCTCCATCACCTCATCATCACTCAGCCACACTTTTTCAACAGTGAGGCACCAACCCCTTGGTGCCCCTAGCACCCCAGCCACTCAGGCCATGTCAAAAAGCAACTGCATGCTCCCTTTCCCACTAGGAAAATCCAGCAGTCCTCCTAAACACTTAACCTCTTCTCCAAAGGCTCCTCTGCCTGTACACTTCCCACAAGTGACTCCAGGCTCCACTCCTCTGAGGCTCCAGGGCAAGGCCTGGGTTTGCTCTGTGCCTGAGGTACATGTTGAGGAACAGCCCCAAATCCCCAAGTCCCACCAAATATGCAGAGAATTGTTATTTCCAGAACCCTCCTCAGCATTTGGTCAGCTCTGCAGGAAACACAGTGAAGCAGGGGAAAAAAACCCACAGGTTGTAAGCACAGAGTGTGTGTTGTCACGAGGTTCCTACAGGCACTGCCAGTTCTCTGAGGGTCAGAACATCCCTGTGAGTCAAACACCATTTAAATCCATGCAGGGCAAGTTGGGAGGGGTAAAATTCATACAGAGAAAGTTTAGATCTGCAAAAAAATCATTCAGCAGTCACAAACAAAGCCCTGAGCAAAACCTTAACCCATCATCCACCCTTACCTACCCCAAACAAGAGCCCCTCATCATCCAGGCCTTTTAATAAACCAGCCAAGGTATTGATTCTAAAATATTTCTTTCCTTTCCCAGCCTCAAACTGCTGCAGCAAAAGCCAAAATCCACCCTGTATCACCAACACCCAAGAGGAAGCACTCCTGAGATCCATTGGCTTGTACACAAGTGTGGGACTGACTGTTCAGTGATGCCCAGGAGGAAGTCAGGGTCATGAATACTGGGAAAAAAAAGGGAAAAAAGTAAAGAAAAGAAAAGTAGGTCAAGCAATTCACATTTGCTGAAAAGGACAAAGAGCACTGCAGATTTTTTATTACCTTATGCAATTGCTACCAAATAGCTGAAGCATCCTTTTTATCTGATTCAAATCCCACATGAGTAATCCATGATTAAATTTAGTGGGTGTGAAATTTCATTAGGTCGTTCAATTTTAAGCAGATTGGATAATGAAGTTCCCTCGTCCTTCAGAATTAAGGAAAAAAAAATGAATACTGTAATTTTTATCTCCCTCCCAGCCTTCCCCCATCTGTGAGATTATTCTCATTCATGTAAGACATCCATGTCCTACAGCTCCACCTTTGAGGCACATGACTTTGGACATGGAGAGAGGGAACTGCTTGGAAATGTTGGCAAAGGGCACAGCTGAGCCTCCCGACTGCTCTGCACAAAATAAACCCAAACCAGACTTCACCTGCTGCTTTTCTGGGATAAACACAGAGCAGAAATGTGAGTTTTCTCAGAACAAAGACATGGAGTGGATTCTGGCAGGGATGTTTACTAAAAGATGGTGATTTCTCAAAAAAAAAATCCTCTGGACTAATTCATACACGATGTCAGAATGGGGAAAATGTTAATAGATAGCAGATGCTGCTTTAAACCTCAATTCCCTACTCCAAAAGCCAGACAATTCCAGGAGAAGCCACCAGCTTCCTTCATGCAAAAAGGCTCCATATTAAGACAAAATGAGATGTTTGGAGTTTTTATTACGTTTTCAAATTCTGCTTAAAAAAAAAAAAAAGATTTGAACTCAAACTTTATAAAACAGAATTCCTGATGGGATTTTAGAGGAGCACCAGTGCAGTGCTGGGCAGTGGACTGGGCAATCCTGAGCCACTCATTGCACTGTGCATCACCCTGTGCTTCCCAAGCAGGACCAGTAAACTTTACTTATCCACCCCCCTAGAGATCACAAACTCAATTAAATTTTCAATTTAATTAAAAATTTAATTTTATAATCTTTGGGAAGAGCCCAGCTGGGAAAGAGTTAAACAACAGTCCTGATTCATCTCGCTGTGTTTTCAAGCAGCTGAAGCTGCACTCTGTGCCAGTACAAATAAATAATATCTCTATCCACATCACAACAAAGTATTTTCCTCTTGATGTTGTTCACCAAAGCATGATGACAAATGATGGCTGGAGAAACAGGAGTTGTCAATTCTGCCTTAATCATGTTTCCTTTCGGGTCTGACAGAAGCTGCCATGTTTATCCCTTTCTCCTAAATGGCCACCAGGTGCTTTCAGCAAATGAACTGAACACAGCAAACACCAATCTGCCTTCCACAGTCTTCTGTGCTCTATTGCTGGGTAGTTTTCGCAGGAAAAAAAGGAAAAAAAACCTTAAAGATTCAGTGGAGAAGCTGAAGCTTTGCATGTCTAAAGAACCATCAAGGAAAAGAAAGATACTATTTGATGGGACAAGATCAACGTGTCAGCCTTGACATTTATTAGAAGTACATCCCAACATCACCCATCTGTGATAAACAACAGCAGGAGGACATGGAGCTGCTGGAGAGAGCCCAGAGGAGCCACAGAGCTGCTCCAGGGCTGGAGCCCCTCTGCTCTGGAGCCAGGCTGGGAGAGCTGGGGGAGCTCCCCTGGAGAGGAGAAGGCTCCAGGGAGAGCTCAGAGCCCCTTGCAGGGCCTAAAGGGGCTCCAGGAGAGCTGGAGAGGGACTGGGGACAGGGGCTGGAGGGACAGGACAGAGGGAATGGCTTCCCAGTGCCAGAGGGCAGGCTTACATGGGATATTGGGAAGGAATTGTTCTCTGTGAGGGTGGGGGGTCCTGGCACAGGGTGCCCAGAGAAGCTGTGGCTGCCCCTGGATCCCTGGAAGTGTCCAGGGTTGGATGGGGCTTGGAACAGCCTGGGATAGTGCAAGGTGTCCCTGCCCATGGCAGGGGGTGGGATTGGATGAGTTTTAAGATCCCTCCCAGCCCAAACCAGTCTGTGATTCTGTGAAAACAAACCCTACTAGGAGTTAATTTGCAGTCTCTGGAGTAGGCGTTGCGAGACATCAGTCAGGCATCAACAGCAAAACAAATTAACACCACAAAATACTGAAAAACAGAGGAGCCAAACCTGCATCTTTAAATAGCCCTCAGAGCTTTTCCTGTCAGTAGCTATTTTCTGGCCAAGCTCCACCACATCCTCCCTCAGCTTCACCCAAACCTGCATTTTTCACATGACTAAAATGCTCATCCTAGCCTGGATCACAGCGGCCCTCAGACTGTTTGTCCCTGGTGCAGTTCCACATTCACCTTCTCCACCCTTCTCACCTTCCCTGCTTGGCTTGGATGCTTTCCCTGACCTCCTCTCCCATGGCACTGGACTTCACCACCCACACTATGGGATGTCTCAAGAGTCTGAAGGGCAGAAGACACTGTAGGGAGCATGAAATCAATGATTCCAAATAATCCAGAGACAAATGTGCCACCACCAGCGCTTTCTCCTGGGCCAGGAGTGCACTTCCCATCACACTTTAATGTCCCAGGGTGCTGGCATGTGCAAGCTGAATGGATGCCATGGATCTGGAGGAGAATGTGGAGGAGAACCAGGGAAGTGAAGTTATTTGATGGTGTAGGCAACACCATAGGACTGGTTCTGGCAAAAAGGAGGATTGCCATGCTACCATGGAAGGACAGAGAGCAGCAAAATGAGGAATATGTGAATTTCCAGTACACCAGGCTTTGGGTGGTTCAGGCTCTGATCAGTGGGATGCCAAGCAAAGCTGTCCTTGGGTCTGAGACTGGGAAGTACAACTGTTGATAAAGGATGGATGAATTACAGACCACTTAACGTGCACAAACACGAGTCCATGGTGCCAGCTGGATGTACTGAGGCTGCCAAGGGAGCTGGCTGGTGTCACTGCCACTCTCTGTCATCTCCAAACACTCCCAGTGATGGGGAATGTCCCTGGTGATTGGAAAAAGGGCAACATCACACCCACCTTCAAAAAGAGAAATGCCAGCCCGGTCAGCCTCACTCCCTGCCCAGAAATCCATGAGGCAAATCCTTCTGGAAACCATAACCAGGCACATGAAGGATGAGGCAGTTGGGAACAGCCACCATGGATTTGTGAAGCACAAATCACACCCAGCTCCTGACTGCCTTCCCTAACAAGTGACCCTGCCCACAGCACGTCTCTGAGCATGGTCTCTCCCAGGATCAGGGAATTAATAACTGGATGAGTGGAAAACTGCCTGCATCATCAGCCTGGAAGGGTAATTGAAGGTGATCTGTAGTCAAACTGGCTCTCCCAAGGCTTGGGGGGTGAGGAGAAATCTGGGTTTGCTCAAGCTGGAGACCCCAAAGCCACTCCAAAACTTTCCTGCTGGGGGCAGAGAAGGAGCTGTGGCTGTGCCCAACCTGGCAGTGACAGCAAAAGCATCGTGTGCCATGAGCACCAGCAAGGAAAACCCAACTCAATCCACAGGGAAGGTGGAACTGGGGTCCAGAGAGGGGGTGGAAATACCCTTTTTTGGCTGAATTTGAAACTCAGCTGGATATGACTCTAACGTGGAAGTTGGCTTTGATTTGTGACAGGGGTTGAGTTTAAAAAGAGCTGCATTGAGTCCTTCCAAATGGAATTGTTCTAGGACTTGCTACCCAGAGAGTTTCTGACACAGAATTATTTAATAATTGCTATTTTATGCTTTCTCTACTCCATTCTATACTTCAGATCCTGCTGTTTCTGTCTTCTCTCCCCTGGAATGGCAACTTTTTGTTCCATATTTGCAATTACAACAAGCACAGGTTTATATATGAGATAGAAGGCCTATTATTCACTGAATTTGGGCACTCAGAGGTGCTGGATTCATTTTGGGCACTGTTCTCTCAGTGGTGTCAAGGACCTCCTGTTATTGGAAGTGATGCTGGGAATGAAGAGTGTGGTGAAGGAAGAGCAGGGAGTCAGTGTGTGCTCATTTGTGTGCTAATAGGGGATAAATTGGAATATGGGAATAGCTTTAATCATTCCTGTTGAAGCTAATTCACTCTTTATGGTATTTTGTTTTGGTTTTTTTTTTTTTTTTTTTTATGTGGGCAGTTCTATCCCTAAGCTTAATGGGAAAGGTAAATAAACCAGAGTGGAGCAATGAGAGAGGGACAGAGCTGTCCATCTGGGCCAGAGCTCCTGTATCCTTTCCTAAGGATTTATAGGAAAGGGCTGTCTTAGACCAAGGACCCAAAGCACAAACACAATTCCCACAGTGAGTTACGTCTGCCAGAAAATTACACAAAATGGAGCTTTATGATTCAATGCAAGACCTGGGCATCAGATGACTTTTTCTCCCTGTACTCTGGAAAATTAACTGGGAATCAAGCACAGACAGCCTGGCAGGAAAGGAAAACAAATAGGAGTGAAATGAGGATGTATTGAAGTTAATCTTTGGCAGGGGATAAATGAATGAGACAAAACAAGGGGAGTTAAACTCCAAACTGATGGATCTGCCCTTGCAGCACCCTTATGCCTTCCCATGGGATGCACATGTTCCAGACAGCCTCTGCTATCACTGGGCACTTGCATTAAAAAATATCAGCTCCCTGCCAGTTTAAAGGGGGGGAAAAGGCTCCTGGCCTGAGCTGACCCAGGCTCAGTGTCCTGGACAGGGTGTTCTTTCTGTCTCCCACTGCAGCTGATCTGTGCTGTTGCTGTGATATCAATGATCCTTTGGCTCATGGGGGACACTCCATAATTTATTCTGTATTATCCATGGCAGCACCACGCCTCTATGAACTTACGGAAGAAAATCAAAGCTGTGAGAATTGTTTGAGATATGGATTCATTATGAAAAGTGAGTAGGAAAACAGGAGACCTGCTAGTTAAATATATGAATAACACCAGCCAGGCCAGAGACAGCACAAGCAATATAAGGGGGGAAAAAACACCTGCACAGGGTTGGTGCAAAAGCAAAATGACAACCAACAAAATCCACCACAACTGGTGATAGGTGTAAAATTATAATATTGGGGAGAACACTCCAAACAGAGCTGGAGAGGACTTGGGACAAGGGCTGGAGGGACAGGACACAGGGAATGGCTTCCCAGTGCCAGAGGGCAGGGTTAGGTGGGATATTGGGAAGGAATTGTTCCCTGGGAGGGTGGGCAGGCCCTGGCACAGGGTGCCCAGAGAAGCTGTGGCTGCCCCTGGATGCCTGGAAGTGTCCAAGGCCAGGCTGGATGGGGCTTGGAGCAGCCTGGGACAGTGGAAGGTGTCCCTGCCCATGGCAGGGGTGGCACTGGGTGGGCTTTTAGATCCCTCCCAACCCATTCTGGGATGGACCTTGGACACTTCCAGGGTCCTGCCACAGAGAGAAGGCACCAGGTGGACTCTGAGGACCTGCTCCAGGCTGGTAATTCTGAGGCTCTCAGCCTGTCCCATGCTTGAAAGACAAATGTTTATAATAACACAGGATGTGAAATGAGGAAAACATCTGAGAAATGGAAGTATGGTTTCCAGCTTTCAAGTAGAGGTCAATAAACAGGGCAACTTCTTTTTTTATGGTTTCGAACAGCTTGGCAGGATCCTTTTGGTGTTGGTAAATCAAAAGATGAAGAGATTATGAAAAAGAACATGAAAGTGAAGATCTGAAGAGCTTCAGCAGAATCAAAAATTCCTCCTAAAGCTGCTGCAATAGCACAGAAGTTTTATAAACTGCACAAATTACCTCATTTAGCTTTTTGCAACTTCAGTGCTTCATCTGTCTTCCAAACTTCCACCTTACATTTTACCTCTCTTCATCCTCCAACCACCCTCCTAAGACCCCTCTCAGCAGCCTGTTGAAATCTCTTAATGATTCTCATCCCACTTTTCCAACAGCTGACAAACATTCCCTTTCCCCATCTGCCCAAATTCTCTGTGATTGTGTTGTTTTCTTCCAGCTTGCACTGTGTTTATGTTCCAGACCAACCATCTCAGGTGACACCAGCTCCTTTTCTGGAATTTATCCTTCCCTAGCTCAAGGAATCACTGCTTTTCTCAGCAGAAATCACAACTCTTGACTGCCTGGTGATCACCTCTTGGAATGAGGTACAACACAGTCAGGATTTCAGGGAATCCAATCCCAGTCTTGACTGGAGGGTGTATCCAGGTAGGGGTCAGGCTCTGCTCCCAGGGAAGAAGGGACAAGGTGAGAGGAAATGCTCTCAAGTTGCACCATGGGAGGTTTAGATTGGATCCTGGGGAAAATTTCTTCATGGAAAGGGCTGTCCACCCCTGGAACAGCTGCCCAGAGCATTGGTGAGGGATTTAAAGCCATGTGGATGCCACGTGGGGACATGGGTCAGTGGTGCCCTGGCAGCGCTGGGGAATGGCTGGACTTGATGGTCCTGGAGGGCTTCTCCAACCCCAGTGATTCCAGGATTATTTTATACAGAGCAGGAGATGCTCTGAACACAGTTTCAGGTACTGCTGGCAACAAAGGTCTGTCTCAACATCACCCCATCTGGGCAACGAGGTACAAAATTCAGGTGTATTCTCATGATTAAAGGCATCAAAAAGTGCTTCCAGCTTCCAATTTTGACTCAGAAAAGTGCAAAAGCAGGAAGTGCTGCAGTTCCTATAGTACCTGTCTCCTATAACCATAGATAACCTGTGCAACTCAATAACCTGTTTTATTGGAGTGGATAATCAAATCAGTGTCAGGGCTGAATTCATTTTCCGTGACAGCAAAACCTTGCCTGAAGTAGGTTGAGATGTGGCATTTTTAGTCCAAATCTCAACATGCACTCATCATGACACAACTGTTTTGTCTCCTTTTCATCTTTTTGATTAGGCAGATTCTTTATATTTCATTTTTTTTAGTTATTAAAATTAACACATAGAGATGGGGGTGTTCAGCCTGCAGAAGAGAATGGTCTTGGGACACCTGGGAATATCTTTAAGTGCCTAAAGGGGCTCCAGGAGAGCTGGAGAGGGACTGTGGACAACGGATGGAGGGACAGGACACAGGGGGAATGATTTCCCAGTGCCAGAGGGCAGGGTCAGATGGGACTTTGGGAAGGAATTCCTCTCTGTGAGGGTGGGGAGGCCCTGGCACAGGGTGCCCAGAGAAGCTGTGGCTGCCCCTGGATCCCTGGAAGTGTCCAAGGCCAGGTTGGACAGAGCTTGGAGCAGCCTGGGACAGTGGGAGGTGTCCCTGCCCATGGTAGGGGTGGCACTGGATGGGCTTTAAGGTCCCTTCCAACCCAAACCATCCTGTGATATTAAATATGGCATTAGGGGTGTCCAGGGAAATTGCTGGAACAACCCCTCAGTGTTTCATGGAAAAATTCAAAGGAAAGAGCTCCAAAAAAATGAGCCTGATTGAGAGCTGGTCTTTTCTCTGATAGAAAATATTTTAAAGCCATTTTTTGTACAGCCTTTGGGGGAAATCTGTGCAGGCTTTTGATTGAGTCAAGAAATGCAGATGCAGGTTCCTTTCAAAGGAAACAGAAATGGGCTAAAACTGATTTATTAGTGGTCAAGGGCATAGCACAGCCAAGGGAGATCGAAGATTGAAGATTTTTCCCAGAAACTTTGGGAAGAGGCACTGCAATTACTGTAAAGAGGAATCAGCTGGATCTCCTATAGGGTGCTGAAGTAGATGCTTTCAAATTGTCTCATTTACATGGGGAAGAAGGTCAGGAGGGATTAAGAAGGCAAACATATCACCTGATTAGGTACGCAAGTTCAGGGCGTTCCAAGGACTAATTCCATGAATATTCAAGAAGGTCTTTGCTTCCCAGAGGTTCAGTCATAAGCAATATATGCAGAAGGAATCTGGCCAGAAAACCAAAGATCCCACCTGTGTGCAGCAGCATCACCTGTTCCAGTGACATCAGGCTGTTTAATTTCCTTATTCCCTTTCCCATTTTACCTTGTGAAAAAAAAAAAAAAGGAGAAGGAGAATATACACAGGTGAAGAAGGAAAAGCTGTGAGCTGACAGGGACACTTTCTCCACTCCCTGGATGTGCATTTTCAACAGGAGCAGACAGCACTTGCTAATTATTCCTAATTTGGGCAAAATTTCTTTTGGAGAGGGACTTGGGACAAGGGATGGAGGGACGGGACACAGGGAATGGCCTCCCACTGCCAGAGGGCAGGGTTAGGTGGGATATTGGGAAGGAATTGTTCCCTAGGAGGGTGGGGAGGCCCTGGCACAGAGAAGCTGTGGCTGCCCCTGGATGCCTGGAAGTGTCCAAGGCCAGGCTGGATGGGGCTTGGAGCAGCCTGGGATAGTGTAAGGTGCCCTTGGCAGGGGGTGGAACAAGATGACCTTTAAATGTCACTTCCAACACAAACCATTCCATGACTATGGTTCTCACCTTCTCTCAGCTGTTATTCCTTCACCCAGGAATTGTGAGCAGCCCCAGGTTTTTGCATCCCCACAAACTGCACATCTTTGGCAAACAAAGCAAAGCAAAGGCTCCTCACACACAACGTGCAGCACCACAAGGCACAGATATGAATGAGGATGTGTTTGGCATGAGACAGCACTGCTACTCCTTTCCTGTTCCTGCCAGGTGACTCATCCCCCTGAATTTGGGAGGATGTGGAAATCCATTCAAAAAGAGGCACCAGCTGCAAAAGCTTTGTGTCCACAGATTCCACAAACTGGGGGGGGGGGGAAAAAACCCCACAAAAATAAATCCAGCGACCCAGCATGCAGACTGCTATTGCACCAAAGGATGCTGAATCTGCCCATAAAAGCCATAAAACTTTTCAAGGAAATTTGCAAGGATGGAAAGGAAGAATGATGTATTTGTAAAGACTAAAAGGGAGCTTTTGGTCCTGCCACTGAGGAGGTGATAGGGCTAGTTTTGAAGTGCTGCAGTTTGATTGCCACAGCGTCCATCCTGTTGCTGGTCTCTCTCTTCCCCCTTGTCCTGTCCCTCCACACCCTTGTCCCTCTCCAGCTCTCCTGGAGCCCCTTTAGGCACTGCAAGGGGCTCTCAGGTATCCCTGGAGCTTCTCTTCTCCAGGTGAGCACCCCCAGCTCTCCCACCTCATGGCAGAGGTGCTTCATGTATGAACATGCTAAAGCTGGACAACACCCTGGACCCTCTGGAAGTCCTGTTCTTCCAAAACCTGGCAGCAGAGTCAGGAGAAGTTCTTTCAGCAAAGCCTGAAAAAATGCCAAGACACATGGCTGCAGTCCTTGGAAAACTTCCTTGACTTCTGTCCACTGGACAAGGCTCTGACCAACCTGACCCCAGATGGACCCGAGGACTTCCAGAGGTCCTGTCCAACCTGAATTATCCAGTGACTCTCCTGCAAATTTATGGGCCAAATTGAACTGGAAAAAATATACTGAGGACTGAACTATCTGGACATTCATTTGGACTCCGGTCCTGTTCCAGTGCTGCCACAAAATGGAGCAGGATTATAAATAAATAGGAAAGCATCCCAAAATATCCTTATATCTTGCAATCACTCTTGAAATATGATCATATGGGTTCAAACCTTCTCAAGACAAAACTGAAACTGTTTTTTTCATCCTCCCTGCAAAGATCCTTACTCTGGAATTCTGGAGAAGGGCTGGGCTGGATGTGGCTCTGAGTAACCTGGGATAGTGGGAGGTGTCCCTGTCCATGGCAGGGGCTGGGACTGGATGAGCTTTAAGGTCCCTTCCAACCCAAACCATTCTGGGAATCTGTGATTTTATGAAAATTAGCATCTCTCTTCCCTCTTCACTTCCTTTAATTTCCTCATAAATGAATGAAATGAAACATTTGCAGTTGAATGAAATAATTTGTATTAAACTCAAGCAGGCTGGTTGGCAGGCAAACGGGGTGTTCAGGCAAGAATAAATATTAATTATTCTTTAAATAGAATGGAATTGTTTTTATGTTTTCAGTTTATTTGCCAAATGAAATATAACATCACTGTCACATCCCAGGCTGAATAGGCAGGAAGAGAACTGGGCTGAACTGGGGCAAAACAGGGAATTGCAGGAACTCAAGCCAGGAGCTGAGATCTTGAGGAAGGCCTGGAAAAGCTGCTGAAGCAGCTCAAGGAGGTGGAGAGGGATTTTCCTAAACACTCTGGGCAGAGTAACTACAGACAACACCCAACCTGAAATTAAAACAGATTTATTTGCCCAGTAAAAATTTCTTTTTCCTCCAAAATCATCACGACCACAAAGATTTCTCTTTCTTTTTTTACACCGTGATACATTTTCCCTGGTTTTTTTCCACATCCTGCTGAACACACCTGGAATGTTTTTAAAGGAAAAAAAGCCAATTTGCAATGCTCTGTTTAAGTTTTAAAATGATGTCGTGCCCTGTTCTTTCAGAGAATCTATCTGCTCACTTCCAGAAGAAGTTTAGTGTTTTATACAGTATTTATAAAAGGTGATGTAAATAGACAAGCAGAGAAGGGAAAAAAAGGGAAAAAAAAATCAGTCAATGGGATTAAAAGATAAGGAGATTGTCAGCGTGGATACAGAACTGCAGGGAATAATGCAAGGTGGATGCTTTCCCTGGGACTGCTGCAGAGGAGCATTAGGAAAGGACAGGAATGTAAATGCCATCCCATTAACAGCTCCTACGGATTTTCCTGGCAATTCTTTCAAAGGAAAACTCCTGAAAACTCCTTGCCTGCCCTCACAGGGAGTCAGTCCACCAGGAACTCAAGGCTTTGGGGGAACCACATCGGGAAAAGCTGGCTGCCCTTTGGGATTGTTTGCAAGTAGAGATGTTCATTTATCTTCTGATATGCCCAGAAAAGCCTGGAATGCCAGCAGGGCAGGACCTGTGGGTGCCACATTTGCAGGATGTTATCAGGTGTTCCTGGCAGCCTGTGCCCTGCAAGGTCCCTCCCCCAGACAATAATAACCATTCCCAACAAGTTCCTTATCTTATCCCAGCAGCATCCCTCCAGGAGATTAGTCAGGCATCCCAGTGTCATGTTTTATCTCTAAAGCCTTGGATTTAGGCATAGCATGTGTCTAGCCCCAAAAGCCAGGTGTATTCCAGGCAAACAGATGGGGATCCATAAACATTTCATTTCTTTTATGAGATGCACAAAGTTTTCAAGCCTGCTTTAAATCAAACACAGTTCTGACATGCTGGCATAAATTGGCCAATGATTAAAATAAGAGGGAAATGCTTAAAATCAGGCAAATGTTTCCTGAAAATAATTGAATACGGTTCACATGTAAGGGAAGTGGGGAGTTTTCTTCAAACACTGAAGAAAATTTTACCTGATCCCTGCCCAGCACAGCAGAGTCCTGGAGCAGCACAAAGCAAGGCCTGGGACAGGGTTAAAAATGTGGTTTTATAGAAACATAAAATCATAGAATATCCTGAGATGGAGGGGACCCACAAGGTTCCCTCCAGGGCTGGGGACTCCCCACCACCCTGGGAAGCCCATTCCAATGCCTGACTCCCCTTTCCATGAGAAAATTTTCCCTAATATCCAAACTGGCACAGCCTGAGGCCGTTCCCTCCCATCCTGTGTTCCATCCCATCCCATTCCCTTCCCTGGACACCTCCATCCCCTCAATGTCCATCTTGTCATGAGGGGAACACAAAACAGGTGCCCGTCTGATGGGATCTAAGGGGGACTGGCAGTGAGGAACCCCATCCATGAGGGAAATCCCACTGGTAGGGATGGCAAAGGGAAAGATGAGCTGACAAAGCAGCCTCAGAGCCAGGAGGAGTCAAGGAGGGGAAGTTGTGCCTGCAAAGCCCGTGGGGACGAGCAGACCATGACCAAAATGTAATTTATATGAAGATGTTTTGAATTTCTTCCAGCTACTTCCAAGTCACCAATGCAGAACAGCTCCTTGCTGCTTCCACACAAAGGTTTCTGCAGGGAATATCATTGGATTATAATTACAGGCCAGCATTTAACATTAATCACCACAATAGTCAGTGTTCAGGTGCACTGTGCAATGTAATTATTGCCCTCCTTGCTGTCCATAGCCCCTTCCTCATCCTGCAGCCTGGAGAATTCCCATCCTGGAAAGATGTGGTGAACAAAACCTCAATGTTTTGGGGTTTGTTTGTGGGGTTTTTAACAAGAGCACTCAAAACTGGTGCTGGCTGCTCCATCCAGGATGAGCAAGGACAGCCAGCACCACTGGAGCAGGGTGCATTTTGGTTTCTGCTTCACCTTCAGCCACAAAACCATCCTATGGATGTGGAGTCTCCCAGTGGTGTTAATGACAAAGCAAGGGGAACAATGAGGTCCTGCTTCCCCAAACACCTTCTCCAAGTGTGCAGCAACTCTTTTGTCTCAGAAGAGCTCTTTGAGGTGTCATTTTTATTGACAGATTAGTGATGATGGTCACGTGCCACTCAGCAAGGCTGAAATCCCATGTAGGAAAAGGAATTTCAATGAACGACGGCAAAATGAATTTCAAAGCCCCAAAGATTTTCTTCTTTTAAAGAGTAACAAGGGATACAGGGAATTTGAAGGGCAAATATTCAACAACAACAAGGAGAAAAAAATGCATAGAAATACCAAGAAATTCCTGGTTTAATGATTTCACAACAAAACTGAATTCTGCCACTTTGTCCCACCTCGAGGACTCAGAACCGAGTTTGATGTGAACCTCGGGGAAATGTGGTGGGTTTTCCAGCCATGTTTGTCCTTCACTTTCAGATCAGTGGGATCCCAAAGAAAAAGGCACTGTAAGCCTCAATAAATATGCAAATAACTTCAAAAGGAGATTAAAGCCCTTTGTCCTGTTTATGTAAGTGATGATTTGTGTGCCTGTAACCAACAGGCCGCCGACTTTCTGATTTTAACCATTCCTTGGCGGTCACTTCTGCTCAGAAATGGGTTTTTTGAAGACCTAGAAACTTGTTCTGTAATAAAGGCAGAGCTAACCACGAAGCCTTCAGCTGGCTGGAATTAGTTCACCTGTATCCCCCACATCCCATCAATAGGCATTGCTGAAGCACCAGCTTCCTGGCTGGAATGCTAATTATTCTCCTCTGCTTCCAGGAACAAGAGCACTGCACGGACAAAAAGAGATTCCTTTCTCCTCCTCTCATTAACCAGTTTCACTTGCTCAGCACATTAATGCAGAGCTAGGGATGATTACACAGGGGCTCACACGAGCTGAATAAATCTGCTTCCTGGACAGAGGAGCCGAAGGCACTCTGGAATAATGAGGGCGATGCCGGGAGGAAACCCAGCGGTCCTCGCTGAGCATCATCCCAGCCCCACGCAGCAAAGGCAGGGATGAACCTGTGGGACCTCGGGGTCACGGCTTCACCTTAGCTCTGAAAATAATCTCACTCCCAGTATTGATTTCAAACTGTGCGCAGGTCCTCTCCTCACCTGAGGGATGGAAACGACCTTGGTTCCACTGTTAAAATGTGTCGGATTGACAGCAGGAAAGGAAAGGCTCGTGCTTAGTGATTGGATCAGCAAATTGGGGACATGGGACGTGTGCAGTGCATGGAAATACCTGGAGAAACACCTCCCTGTGGAGGCTCTTGATTTGCACCAGGTGCAAGAGCAAACTGCAAGATTTCTCTAAAAATAAGGAATAATAAAATGAAAGAACCTCACATTGCCAAATCCTATGGAATTTGCGCCGCTTGCCAGCAGCATTAGAAGTCCCGTAATCCATCAAATCTCCCCGAAGCAGAGAATGCCAAGTCCTCCCGCTTGGCGAAGGTGGGTAGAGAAATGCAGGGTGACATTCCCTGCCTTTTGAAGGTGACTGGCTTTGCATTCACTTTGGAACATGTCAGAAGCTTTAACATCCACTCTTCCTGAATATCCAGGAGCTTGGCTCTTCCAAGAGGTGACGTTTGCTTCTGTTGTTCCTCGTGCACGACAAAAAAGCCGTGCGCTGGGTTGCAGCAGAAGCCATTCCAGAACTGTGGAGCAACAAGAATTCCTGGGTGTTGCAGTACCTCACACTGCTCCTTAAACACTTCTGAAAGCAAGGATTTTGGGATAAACTTCCCAGGAGAGGCTTCTGCGAGGCCAGAACAGGGGCAGATGGGTCGGAGCTGCTGCCAGATGGACCTGCTGAGAAGCACCTGGACCACCTTGAGCGGTCAATTAGTCAAGGGAGCCCCGGGGAGCTGCAGGGATGATTTAACCATTGGTTAATGTGAGAGCTGGAAGGCAAACGAGGGATGAATCCACGGCAGTTGAGTCAGTGCCCAGCAGGATTTGATCCCAAGCTTAACACCAACGCCTCCGGAATTTCCCTTTCCTTGCACACCAGTCCCTCTGCTCTTTTACACCAGCCTAAGATCCTGAAGAGTCCACAGCAATACAGGCTCCTTTCCTTAAACAAGGAAGAACATACATGGAGATTTAGACCACTTTGTAAATCCCTCTGCTCATCTGGAGAGGAGAAGGCTCCAGGGAGAGCTCAGAGCCCCTTGCAGGGCCTAAAGAGGCTCCAGGAGAGCTGGAGAGGGACTGGGGACAGGGGCTGGAGGGACAGGACACAGGGAATGGCTTCCCCGTGCCAGAGGGCAGGGATGGATGGGATATTGGGAAGGAATTGTTCCCTGGGAGGGAGGGGAGGCCCTGGCACAGGGTGCCCAGAGAAGCTGTGGCTGCTCCTGGATCCCTGGAAGTGTCCAAGGCCAGGTTGGATGGGGCTTGGAGCACTCTGGTGTCCCTGCCCATGGCAGGGGTGGAACTGGATGGGCTTTAAGGTCCCTTCCAACCCAAACCATTCGGGGATTCTGTGACTCAGGACCCATCCTGACACTCTATTTTCAAACCAAAGTACAATAAAATGCCCTTACACAGACAGGGCTGTAACTTGCAGTGCTGGGAAGAATCCAGGAGCCCCACCAGCAACAGAAGTAGGGCATGGATACATGGAAAAAATGCCCACGTTATTCCAGGATTCCTGTCATAAATACCAACAATATTTTTGTGGGGCACCAACAACATCAAACTTTCACAAGTTATTGTTCCACATTTTTCCTTGCTCCTTGATCTCAAGGCTTCAAAGATTTGTTTATCATAGTAAAAAGAAATATTTAAGAACAGATTCTTGCTTGGGACGACTTCTTTGGTATCCAAGGAAAAAATGCAGGAGCTGCCTGGAGCTGTTTCCCATTCTTTCTTACCCACATAATGAAGCTCTTGCACTTTTCACATGTGGATTTGTTGGGTTTGTAACAAAAAAGCCACTGGAAATAGCTGAAGAGAGTTACATTTCTGGAGAATCTCTATGAGCCCATTCTCAGGTAACTGTTGGTGCTTTTTGGAGTGTGTCATCATGGGGAGAAAATCTCCTGGATGTGTAAAAATTCTGCACACATTTTTTTGTCCCTGTATCTTTGTTTACTCCAGAAGTCATTGGAGCAGAACCTGCATTTAGGGGAAATTACAGAATGATGGTTTTGGGTTGGAACGGACCTTCTGCTAGGTCTGGTTGCTTTGAGCCCTGTCCAACCTGGCCCTGAACATTCCCAGGAATGGGCAGCCAGATTTTCTGTGGGCAATTCCAACAGGGAAATCTGAAAAATTCCCCCTCCCTTCCAAAATCATGTTACCTCCTGAGTTTTCTGCTAAATGCAAGAAGGAAACAGAATCAAACTCCATTTTTTCCACGCCTGGAAATTTCTCATTGCACTTCCCTGTAGCTGCTGGTTCCAAACTTCGAGAAAGAACAGATCATGGTGGATTTTATAACCATCACTGTCTGACCAAATGAATTCACTGGTCACAGAGATGCAAATAAAAACCAAGTAATAATGCCCTTAATAACAGGATCAGCCCTGAATTAGTCAGGCAGATGGATGAGATGATTGCTGGAGATCCCTTCCAACAGAAATAATTATTCTGTTCTGTTCTATCCTATTCCATCCCATCCTAAACAACATGAAAAGAACAAAAATCCAAGGAACAAAGCCCACTCCATCCAAACCCCATGAGCCGTGTTATCAATACCTGGAATGTATTATATTAGTTATCCATTAGTTATGTCCTTTATTGCCAATAACAGCCATTCCAATAAAATAGTGATTGGGGAAAGCTCCATGTCCTCTTGGCCACACACAGGAAGGGCAAAGGAATTATTTTGGGTACAGCACATGGCCAGAACTCTGTGGAAACACTTCAATACAGCCACACACATTGTAATCAACTCACTCATCACGTGAGCAAAATCAGGGTAATTATGCCATGTCCTCTACAAGTAGCAGTACAAAAAAAAAAAATTAAAGGGATTTGTAGATTATTATTTCATTCAAGTGTTCCAGCCTCCACATCAGTATTTATCTTCCTTGCATCTTGCAGGATGCTGAGCAACATCCCGATAAAAATCTTACCACCACTGTTAGTGCTGCAAAAATTCACTGTATTTCATACTCCCCCTTGTATCTGCAAAGTAGAATTGAGCCATTAACCTTCCCAGGAAATCCTGCTGCCAAAATAACCTCACAGTCCTAGAGAGGAGGGCTGGGCTATGCAGAAGTCATGGTTTATCTGGATTCTGCATGGAACATGTGAACTCAGACACAGCAGAAAGCAAAAGGACTCTGATGAGCCTTGAGACTCTGCAAGCAAGAGACATTAAAAACTCTTCTGATTGCTCTTATCAGCTGTAAAAAGATCCAGAGTCACCTTAACAGCAAAAGGATTTCATTATCCCAGAGAGAGAAGGATTTTACACCATTTAAAAAGAGATTTTTACCATCAATGATAAGCTCCTAAGCCTCTCTAGAGGCCTAAAAGTATTGACAGAAATATTATCTGTATGAGAGGCTGTGGCTGCCCCATCCCTGGAAGTGTCCAAGGCCAGGCTGGACAGGGCTTGGAGTAACCTGGGATAGTGGAAGGTTGAGTTGAGCTCAGAGTTCAGCTGGTATTAATGACACAACAATTTAAGATGTCTAAGAAACTACAGAACAACTGCAATAGTTCTTGGATGTGGAAAAAAATTCCCAAGTTCAGTGGAAACCCTCACTCAAGGTGTGATGGACACAAATGAAATGTCTACAGAGTCTCAGCCACCTTCCAGAAAGACTTTCAGAGAAAATAAAAGCCCATGGACAAAGGAGGATTACAAAGTAGTTTTATTTCCCCTTTTACTTAAGGTGATTTGTAATATTGCCTAATTATAAGCCAACAAATTTTGAGCTGATTCAGCAAATATTACTACAGTAAAATTCCTTTGCAAATTGATAGAAAAGTCAATTTGTGTGTGTTTTTTCCCCAAAACAACCACACAGCAACTCAAAATTCTCACTTTAAAGTGTCCTGTTCAAGCAATTCTATAGTTTTTCTTTTTCCCTAGTAGATTTTTTCCCTCAGTGGCCTGTGCAAAACCTAATGCAAAAAACCAGGGTCACATGCAAAAAATACAATAAAAACTAGGGTTATATGCAAAGAATACCATTTAAAAAATAGGGTCATAGGCAAATAATACAAGAGCTCGGGCACTACAGGAAATGTAAATGTTAAAAATCACACAAGAGAAGATAATAATAATAAAAAAGAGGTGCCCACAATACAACAAAAGCAGCAGCAAAGCGACTGCATCCCTCAAGGCTGGAGGAGGGATGGGCTGACCTCGGAGGTCTCTGCCTTTCCTGACTTCCAGACTTCTGTGGGGCTCATTAAAGGCTCCAAGCACAAAGCATCAAACACTTCAAGGAAAAGTTGGTCTCCATGGGAATAGAGGACAAACTAAAAATAACCATAAGCCGGCATTTTAACAATTTTGCAGGAGATTGTCATGGCAATGAAGAGAGTTGTAACCTGTTGTCATGATAACCAAAGTTTTAAATTAATGGGAAAGCATTCCACTTCATCTTTATTCATAGCAGATCCAGCATCCTCCATGGGAGAATTCCACATTAGTGCCTTCAGGGAAGCAGAGAGCTTGGGAGAAGCAAGGGAGGAATAAAGGACTGTGGGGATTAAAAGAAAAATTGAAAACTCCACAGCCAAACTGAAGCACTGATAGGAGGGAAAAGAACCAAGGGATTAAAATGCTTGGGGAGATGAAGGATATTGGGATGGAATTCTTCACTGTGAGGGTGGGGAGGCCCTGGCACAGGGTGCCCAGAGAAGCTGTGGCTGCTCCTGGATCCCTGGAAGTGTTCCAGGCCAGGTTGGACAGGGCTGGGAGCAGCCTGGGACAGTGGAAGGTGTCCCTGCCCACGGCAGGGGTGGAACAGGATGGGCTTTAAGGTCCCTTCCAACTCAAACCATCCTGTGATTCCACGATGCCTTGTTGAGGGAGCTGCTCTCCTCTGCACTTCAGTGCTTGGATAAAGTTCTCTGGGATTACAGTATCTGTACTACAGGGCAAGCAGCAGGAATGCTGCCAGGGTGCAGGAAGGTCTCTTGGACCATCCGCTCCAGCAGGAGCACCATGAACACCCAGGGAAGCAGCAACTGGATTTATCATTTTAATGCAGAGAAATTACGGGACCACAGCAGTGTAACCATGCTGATGCCAGCTCTTCCCTCTTTATCTGGAGTCCCTGCATTTTGGCAGGTGGATTTCAGAATGGGAACACTGGGAAAGCTGGACAGTCAACAACAGCCTCACACCCAATGATTCTCTTCCCTGCACGGGAGTGGGAACACAACCACTGTTATCCCTCATAAGTACCTGCCATCAGCCACTGCCTTTTACAACACTGTTCATCATCTGTTATCACTGCTTTCAGCAGTGAAATAGATTCTCTTTGCTCTCACTGGAGGCATTCCCAGGGCTGCCAGAGGGAACAAAACACTCCTTGCTGAAGAAATGGGAGAAGAATGGTTAAACCAGCTCTGCTTTTTCACTCAAGGGGCACCCAAGTGAAATGATAAGCTGAAGGTGCATGTTGTCTTCTCCATCTGGAATGCACACGGTCCTGGAGGACTCTGTGAATGGATTTCCAGTCCAGAGGAGCTGCTCCAGGGGCTGGAGCCCCTCTGCTCTGGAGCCAGGCTGGGAGAGCTGGGGGTTCTGGGTCTAAGTCACCAACCTGCTGCTCGTGCATTCAGTGAGACCCTCAATTACATTAATGGGCTCAGAGCAAACCATGCCTTGTCTGATGACAACATAATTGTTATTTTTGTGGAAAATTGCTCTGCTTACCCTGGAATTACTATGATAGTCCATTATACTATTGCTTCCTTAACTGTTTTGAGGGGAGAGAAAAACTATTCTGGCAACAGAACGCACATCTTTACACCTTCAACCAGCACAAAATGGGCTTCACCTCCACAAACAGTTCCCAATTTGAAATAAAAAGAAACTAGAGGCAAACAGAAGTTCACATGCCCACACACACTCATCTTTCTGAATGAATTTCTGCATTGTTCAGCTGTTAAAATCAGGTTTTTCCCCTCTCTGATTTCATTTACAGTCACCATGGCCTTTGCATCTCCTGGGAATGCCAGTGAATCGACCTCTTCTCCCTGGAGACAGATGCTCTCTGCTGCCAAACATGAGGTTTCTAATGATGAGGCACAGAAATGTCATTTTTAAGTGTAAATGAATGGTAACAAACCAAGTGTAAGGTGGACACTTCCTCTGGTTACCTACTAAGAGAATTTCTTAACTATGAGTTCCAAAGGGCCTTCACCTATCATTACTCCAGGGTTTCCTTCTTGTACTTCTCCTCCCAGCCTGAGAGCTCATCTTTCCAGAGGATTTCTTCATTATTCCACCTGTTCTTGAAAATTACTTTGCTGAAGAAATGAAACAGCTCAGACCTGCTCCCAGGGCAAGGTGCTTCTCTGGAAGGACGGGCTGGGGAGCGTCCTCAGAGAGGAGCATGGCCAGCACGGGGGTGTTGGTCACAGGCTGCTGCTCTTCCCAGGAATGCTGAAATCCTGGATTTCTTTCTCCAGGTCACTGCTCAGACAGGACCTTAGAACAGGAGAGACGTGGCTCTGTTGGAGCAGTTCCAGAGGAGGCCATGGAGGCTGGAGCCCCTCTGCTCTGGAGCCAGGCTGGGAGAGCTGGGGGGCTCCCCTGGAGAGGAGAAGGCTCCAGGGAGAGCTCAGAGCCCCTGGCAGGGCCTAAAGGGGCTCCAGGAGAGCTGGAGAGGAACTGGGGACAAGGGCTGGAGGGACAGGACACAGGGAATGGCTTCCCACTGCCAGAGGGCAGGGATGGATGGGATATTGGGAAAGAATTTTTCCCTGTGAAGGTGCTGAGGCCCTGGCACAGGGTGCCCAGAGAAGCTGTGGCTGCTCCTGGATCCCTGGAAGTGCCCAAGGCCAGGTTGGACAGGGCTTGGAGCAACCTGGGACAGTGGGAGGTGTCCCTGCCCATGGCAGGGGGTGGGACTGGATGATATTTAAGGTCCCTTTCATGCCAAACCATCCTGGGAATTCATGATCTTCCCTATGTACCACCAGTTCATCAGCCCAAGCCTTGCACCCTGCTCCAAGGGCTGCCTTTTTTCCCAGCTGAAGGATAACAGCTCATCCTGGGAATTCAAAAGGCTCTACATGACGAGGCTGTTGACAAACACATTCCTGTAAAAAGACCTGGACACGGCAATTCCTGCAAGGAAACAAGCACTTCTCACCATCAGCAGAAATCCAGGGGTCGGGGAAAGGACCAGTGGGGGCGAGGGGAGGGGAAGGAAAAAAGGCTGCAACACTGAAGAGTCTTTCAGGACTCATTTATTCGAGCAGTGCCAAGCCAGCTCACTGCTGCAATATTTTCTTCCTGCACTCAGAGCCAGGGCTTTGGGATCTAATAAATCATCACTGGCCGCAGAGACATTAAAATTCTAGCCCAGTACTGCATCAGATGAAATGAGGCCGAGTGCCAGCAAGCGCAGGGAGAGGGAAGGGCAGCCACACACACTTTAAAGTAAAGTGTATGAATGCATTTGCATATAAGCAACACCTGATTTTGCCTTCAGACCAGGCTAAACGTAATGAAACAGAGCAGCAAAACAGATCTGCAACTGGATGATCTTTAAGGTCCTTCCCAACCCAAACCACTCTGGGATTCTGTGATTAATAAACTCAACCGCTCCACTTTGAGAAAGCTGATCCCCATTAAATTAGAAATAAGATATTAGGTATAAAGCACAGTAGGAAAATGGTCTCAGTAATTAACAGGTCTGGTAGAAACCAGGGAATTATTTCTGAAGCTTACAGAAGTCTTTTCCAAGCCTGGCCCAGCTCACGTTTCTGTCTGTACAAACCTCTGTGCTGGATCACATTGACTGCGCCCTGTGTGAGAAATAATTGTGCACCAGGAGGGAAGAAAAGCTCAATATTTAATCTAAAAACATTTTTGCAGGAGTCAAGCCACTAAATTTTAATTTATTACCTTCAGCCTGAAAAAAACCATAATGAATATCTGACCACTTATTTGCTGTGCCGTGTGAAAAAAAAAGAGGTGTGGGGGGAAGGAAAAGCAGCAAATGTTCAGGGTTTTCAACAGATCATGAGGCAGCCTTGGAGCTTATTTGCAATCATTTAATTGAAGCACCTGGGGATTTAAGAGGGATTGAATGTGTGGGGTGCAAATATGGACAGAGAAGAACAAGCCAGGATGTGAATTTGGACTGCAAGTGGCAGAAGGAAAGATGCAGGAAAAGCCCTTTCTTTTGGACAGGGTGAGATTTTAACTCTGGCTGAGACATTCCCTGAAACGTGGGCTGTCAGGGCTAGGAGATGTTTTCATTTCCCCAGAGGGAGGGATTTTAAAACCAATACCATTTTCACTTCCACAGGTGCTACCATTGGAAGAGAGACATCATGAGTTCAGGAACCAGCCTCAGTGATTCTGGGATGCTGAAATGGCCAGTGTGATTTTGACTTCCCATGTGGAGGCTCCTTGTTCAGGAGTGAGGTCAAAGGAACTCAGAGGAAAACAAATGGAAGCAAAGGGAACAAGCACAAAAAGAAGTTTGAAATGGTGGAAAACAATTGACCACAGATAAAACAAAGAAAAAGGACATGGCTTAGAACCACACTAGAAATTAAATAAAAAACCAGTTTTGTTCTATGATATACAAACACTAAGAAATAAAGCAATAAAAAAACCCTTCAGTCACCAATTTTAATCCTGAATGCGCATTTTGAAAGCCAAAAGCACTGGTTAGAATTCATCTATATGCAATTTAAGACAGAGGTTTGGGAGGGCTCATGCTTAGAACTGAAGCCTCTCTCTTCCCCAAGTGAGTGAGGAATTCCAGATGATGTGCCCGTGCTCTACAGAAGCAATTGAGACACAAGAAAATTCACAGTTCACCTTTTGTTTTCTTTAAATCAGCACTTTCCCCCTCAAAACATATTTCCAAGGCCATCTTTTTTTTTTTCCACTCATGTTTTTTTGCTTCTCTGCCTCACAATTTTTCCCCAGCCCTCTTCAAGTGTGGCCATTTAATCTTTTTATTGCCTTTTCACCACGTGGAAAAACAAAATCAATATTGCAGCCAAGAAATAAGACAGAACATAAACCAGTTGCACGGACTGACCAAGCCTGGAGGAGGAGGAGGCCTCCAATGAGGTCATTTGGGAAAACAGAACACGAGTTTTGTTTGTGTTTAAGATCTGAGACTGTTCTGTTTCTTTACAACACAAGGAAACTCAAAAGCCTGTAAAACCTTCTACAAACAGTTCCAAAACAAGGGGTGAACCTTTCCCAGAGTTGCTGTGAACTCCTTGGAAGGTTGGCATCAGTTGAACCGATCTCCAAATGACCTGAGTCAGTGTCAGGAATTATTTCAGAATCACAGAACTGTTGAGTTTGGAAAAGCCCTCCAAGACCATCAAGTCCCACCATTCCCCAGCACTGATCCATGTCCCCAAGTGCCACATCCATATGGCTTTAAATCCCTCCAAGGATGCTGATTCCACCACTGCCCTGGGCAACCTCTGACACTCAGAAACATCCTTAATCTGACTCAAAACCCCTCTGCTTCCTTCTCCCCCAACAAAAAACTACTCATCCCTCCTCTCCTTAGTGGATTTTTGCTTTTCACATCCTCAAGAAAGTCCCTGAGTTAATTCATTCCAAAGATGGTGATTTACCCAGCGAGATCTCAGTGCTGAAACCCAACAGCTTCCAACACTGAGGAATTCAGCAAGTTGTTGGAAGTATTCCCGTACCAAAATCACGCATTTAAACATAAAAACAACAAGAGTCTACACAAGTCACAGCTCATTCTTCTCCCAGTCAAGTAGGATTTTCCTGTCTGCTCTATACACACCAATTAATAAACATGAAGAAATGCCAGAGGAAAAATATTCACTGTATCCACTTCATACATTTTTAATCACCCTGAAATCAATTCAACACCCTGAACATGGCTTAGAATTCCTGTTTTACAGACCTGGTAAGCCTAATTAAATCCAGAAGTGGCATTTCCCAATCAATGGAAGGGGCTGATGTGCATGCACATCTTAGAGCAGAGGAAAAGTAAGGAGAGAGCACCTCAACCCCATCATTTGCCTCGTGTTCCTCAGTGCTCCCCACAGATGTGCTGAGGAATGCCAAGAGGAAAGGGGAAAAAAAATCGAGTTCATCCTCTTGGCACAGAGCAGTTCTGAAAGAACTTGGTTTGCATGGCCAAAGAGCTGCTCTGCCATCAAAGGCTCTGCCTTTCCAGAGAATAATACAGCCAAATTTTAATTTTAAGTTAATAAGGAAGGCTGAAACTATGCCTAGAATTATCTTTGTCCCACAAAGAGCATGCAAAGGAGGATTAAAAGCTGATGGTAGAAACCCTATCAGAACATCCTTCCATTTTCTACAGCATTGAAGGCCAGAGACTTTCAACATCCCAATAAATTGAAGGAACAGTCAGGAGTAAATGAGGTCAGTCCTCACGTGTGTAGTTATGTCTGAGGTCCAACAAGGAATACAAATTATACAGATTAGCACAGGAACACATGTGAGAATCCTTCACCTCCTGTCTGCCAACAAAACCAGGGGCTGGAGGGCACAGATTCCCTCTGTTAATCATTATGTCCAAACAAATGTTGTGATTTCACCTTGGGGAAGAAAAAACAACAAAACCTGGAAATTTTCAGCTTGGGAATTCTGCAAACAGCCCCAGTCAGGGATGCATCTTGTTCTTCAGGAGCATGCAGGGGTTGTGTGCAGGGAGAGCCCCTCTGCTCTGGAGCCAGGCTGGGAGAGCTGGGGGGCTCCCCTGGAGAGGAGAAGGCTCCAGGGAGAGCTCAGAGCCCCTGGCAGGGCCTAAAGGGGCTCCAGGAGAGCTGGAGAGGGACTGGGGACAAGGGCTGGAGGGACAGGACACAGGGAATGGCCTCCCTCTGCCAGAGGGCAGGGTTGGATGGGATATTGGGAAGGAATTGTTCCCTGGGAGGGTGGGGAGACCCTGGCACAGGGTGCCCAGAGAAGCTGTGGCTGCTCCTGGATCCCTGGAAGTGTCCAAGGCCAGGCTGGATGGGCCTTGGAGCAGCCTGGGACAGTGGGAGGTGTCCCTGCCCATGGGAGGAGGTTGAAATGAGATGTTTTTCAAGGTCTCTTCCAGAAACCATCCCAGGATGCTGTGACATTCTCTCCTGAGCAGGCACTGCTGCAGCAGAAGCTGAGGAACGCCGAGCACTGGAGGGATGTGCCACAAGCTCCTCGGAGATTCCCCAGCCGGCTCCGCATCTCTGGGCTCTTAGATTTTATTACCATTTATTATTCAGCAATAACTACACCGAACACAGAGTCAGCCTAGCAAAGGTTCATGAATCACAGCATCTTATCAGCATATTAATCAGCTGCTGGTAGGGAGAGTGGAAATAGTGTGAGCTATCACAAACACTTCATAGCTTCACGCTTGAAGTCGAGCCAGCTGCAGGAGAGACTGATTCTTCACCCCTGATTCCACACCACCGAGCTCATCTATTTACTGCAGCACTGGAGCCTTCCTGGAGTGGGTGCAAGAACATGGCAAGGGTAACGTGCCAAAGGAAAACCAGCAGCTCACATTTGGGCAGGTAAAGCCAATTCTACCACGGATAAAGAAGCAAATCAGAGTCTTTAAGTAAAATTTAAAATTAGCCTCTCTTAAAACAACTTACACAAAGATCCAAGTTAATTGCAGCCGGGTTTAATTAAATAGTAAACAACACAGCAACACCGCTGCTGATGCTCTAAAATCCATGGAATTAGCAGAGTGGAAGCTGTCACCAGCCAGGCACGAGGAGCCAGGATCTGGAGCACAAACCTGGCATTGGGCAGAGGCAGCTCTGCCTGAAGCTGGAATATTCTCCCCATGTCACCTCTGCTCAGCTCAACCACTGCTCATCCAGCAGCAAGAGAGCACTGCCAGCAGAAGTTATCCTCCTCCTCTTTCAGTTTCCAATGGAAAATGGGCAGGAGGGTGCAATTCAACAGATCTGGGAGTTCTAAGGACCTCAAAAATGAGACACAGGAGAAACCACCTCTGCTTAATTATCTGTCAGTTCAAACATGGGGTTGTTTTCATACACATTTTTCTTATGAATTGAACAATTCTGATTTTATCTCACCGAGTGACACTATTTTAAAACTTCCTTCTTTAAACTTCCTTATTATTTCTCACTAAAATCCACCTAATCCAGACCACACTTGAAAAATGATTTAGGAAATAACTGTCCCTCACACTTCCTTTAAGGAAGATCAAAATGGGAAAATGAAGGATCTGAATAAATGGATGGTTCATCAAGTACTTGAGTGTGTGCCAAAGATTTCCCATTCTCTCTAACACAAGGATTTCCCATTCTCCTTAGCAGCCAATCTGGCAGAAAAAATTGGATTATTTATCTTGCAATGGGCCTCTCTCCCTGCCCCACCAGGTTCAGAAAACAACATAGAAGTGAGAATGAGAAGAAAATCAGATTAAAACTCACTATTTTAGCCTAAAGCTATCATATAAACAATAATAAAAAACCCAAAATATTCAGTAGCATAAAACACTCACACTTAGCATAAAAAAAACCCCATAGAATTCAACCTGCCAGTATCCTGGTTATCATTCTTGCTTTCTTTCTGCCTCCATCCCACCTGAGTTTTATTCCACAACTCTTTTCATGGCTGCTGAGACCACCCTCAGGAGTTGCCTGTCTTTTCTATACAGAGGACAAAAATTAAATTTCCCCCCCCCATTCACTATAGAATGTTAGGCCTTCCATTACATATTCAAACAAATTCATATTTAAAAGGTTTTGTTATAGTATTTGCCCAGCAAAAAAAAAAAAAAGCTCTTCTGTTAAATGCATTTAAACTTCTGTTTTGGGACTCCACTGTAAGAGTTCAGCCCCCTGACCGCTCACCTTCCCCCTGGACAATGGAACAATCCAGCATGAATATTCCTGCTGTGGTGTCCTCTGTTCACACAGAATCTTCCCTTTTTTCTTTTACCATGGACACAGCTATGGACCTTGCTATCATTTTTCCAGTCTGATCTGCCTCCAACTCTTTTCTCCAAGATCATCCTTCACATCTGTCACTGATTTCTCTGCATCTACCACAACTTCTGGGAAACAAATGCCTGAAGGATGGTTTGGGATGAAATCAGTCTCCTTGGGCCACCTTGTCATGATCCCTGGATGGATCAGAGCTGGCACAAGATGGCCAAGTCAAGTTTTACGGAACTAAGAGCAGAAACTTCACAGCGATTAACCAGCAGGTTATTTTGGAAGACAACATCCCATTAATGTTGGCATTTGGCTTATTCCAAATGCAGTCCTGCAGAATTCATGTGTTCAAGGCCAGGTTGGATAGAGCTTGGAGCACCCTGGGATAGTGGAAGCTGTCCCTGCCCATGGCAGGGGGTTGAAATGAGATGAAATTCCAACCCAAACCATTCTCTGATTCTATGAATTCCTTCAATCAAAGCAGAATTCACCCTCTAAAATTCTCCTAGGAAACTCAAGGTCTAAATTCTGACCAATCTTCACCTCAATATTTAAATAAAATTGTCTTAACAAGTGTCAGAAAGCAGCTTCTAAGACACCCAGGATTGTATGAAAGCAGACACAGAAATATACATTACATGGATATTAAGGTGGAGCTTTAAGCGTATGCCAAAAAAACCCCGAAGTAAAGTGGGAGAGAAGTAGCCTCTTGTGCTGGAAAGCACAAAATTCCTGTTATTTCCAGAGTAGGAAAATAACTGTGCACTCCTGAGTTCCTTCTATCACCCAAGCGCTGCTGGAGTCCACAGTCCTCTCACAATGGGGAGATTTTTTGAAGAGACTTTTTCACAGAGATTGTTTTTTTTTTTTCAAGCCTCTCGTGCTTTGACTGTGAGACCAAAGTTCCCCCAAGCTACAGTATCTCCAACAAAGCAGCTGCATAAATTGGAATGGGAAAAAGAAAGGATGAATAAGAATGGGGCAAAAAGCCTTTGAGGAACTCTCTGCTCTGTGGAGTCTCAGACAGGGCTCCTCACAGCCCAACAGCTGGAAGAGCTGCCAAAGTCAACCAGAATATTCCAGACACAAAGTAGCTGAGAGCATTTCATGTTCATTTCCATCTGCTGCTGACCACTCTCCTCCACAAAAGCACACTCCCAAGCAATTCCACACCTTAGGTGAAAGCCAACACATCCAACACATCTATCACAAATAGAAAGCAGAAATCCTAGCACAAAGTGACACCCAATAGCTGACTACAGCCCCCAAAGTGTTAGCAAAAGGAGTTTCCCAGGGCTGATTTTGTAAGGGGGTTGTAAGATCAGAACAACACACTGTGAACACAATCCATGGGGAAAACCAGATACACCTAAGCTGAGATTTCCTTTTTGCAAAGCACCATTTCTCTCCCAGCTAAATTCCTTCCATATCAGTACACTTTAGTTCCCCACTCACTGCATAATTATGGTAAACATCTTTCAAGGCCTTTTTCAAGTATTAAAGATGACATTTTTAGACGACTCAGTTCTAATGAAGGTTTCAAACAGACATCAGACTTGCTCTTCAAGATAAGATTAGCTCACCCACAGCAGAACTGGAAATCAAAAAAAAATCAATCAATAATGTAGCTTAAGCCACCACTGGACATTCTCCAAACAAGGAGATCTTGACTGTGGGATCCTCATTTCCACAGCTGGATTATTCCTGCACCCAAGTTGCTCAGAGCAGCTCTGGAGGGGAGCCCAGTGCAGCTCCAGAGGAAAACCCTCCCGCTCACTCTCTCACCATCTTCTTGCATGTTGTGTTCATCTAAAGAAAACCCCTTTTGATCCTTTACCTTAGGATTTCCAGGGCATCCTCTTCAGCTAACTGCCAGCTCTTCATCCTCTGCAGCTCTTCTCACTAAGCTCGCTGCACTGGCTTTGCTCAAGGGTATTTCCTGTGAGGCCCATTCCCGTGCAGCTCCCTGATGGGAACTCCTTCTCCCTGGTTAAGGGATCAAGCACCACCACACACAGACACCCAGGAAAAGCCCCTAACCCCTGTCCTACCTGTGTAGGCCATGTTCTTCGGGTTTCCATAGGGAGCCCCAGGTTGGACGGGGCTGTAAACAGGATTCATGGTGGAAGACCGGGAACTCTGAGGACAAAAGAAAAGCGGAGTTGAGACGGTTGCCTTACGTTGGCTCCCGAGCTGCTGCCTGTGCACAGTCCTGCTAGCATCACCCTGTTAGAATTCCAGACACAGAGAGCTGAGAAGGAAGGGATTTACAACCAGACATTACAACCAGATAGCATATTTAATAATTCAAGTTTTGGATCTCTCTGTTAATTCCCACAACTTCTCCAGCACTGCATATTCTGCCTACAAATGTACCCGGAGCAGATTCATCTTCCACATCCCTGCTCCGGGGGGGCTCCGGACTCATGACCCCACTTCCAGCTTGCCATGAACAAAGAGGAGGAGCCACAAAGTCAGGCAAGGAATTCTCCCCCTTGGAAGAGGGAATAGTTCTTGGGTGATGAAACCAACCCTGCTGAAGACCTGACCTTTCAGAACTCAGCAGATGAAAGAGCATTTGCCGCTGGCGAGATGGAGAAGGGCAAATATTGGTGAGCTCTCAGCGTGAGCTGACTGTGAAAACCTGGAGGCCAAGGCTTGGATGCTGTGCAGGGCTGGGCAGGGCCATCCCCACATCCCACCTGTGTCCCACGGGGAAACTGTCACAGATCTCAGCAGCCCTTGTGCTCCTCTCTCCAATAAAGACGATGAAGCCGGGCCAGCTTCTTGTGGGTTTTATTAAGAGGAAAGCAAGTAACTTGGGAATTTGTGTCTCCTAACTGTCAGTTAAGCAAGTGGCTCAGTTAATTATCTTAATGAAGCACATTCTCAATTCTGATTAATGGGAAAATCAGTCATTAAGCTTTATTAGGCGACGCATTTGTCTCCACAGCTATCTAGTGATAATTTCACACCAGAACCAAACCCATCTTGCTTCAGAATCTGAGGGTTTTGCTAAAATGTGCTACTTTACAGTTCATAAATAACACCGTTCTCTCCAAACAAGTCTCTGGTGATGGACACGCAATTTGTTAGATCATTAACTCCTCCCGCTTTACCTCCGGAGAGTAAACAAGTCAAACATTAAATGTTAGCACCGATTGACTTGACAACAATTAGTGCTTAATTAATTAGCTGTCCCTCCACCCCCAAGTTAGCACTGAAGGAGCCCTTCTCAAAGCAAAGGAAATCGGGGTTATAAAGCAAGTGGGAAGAGGAAGCTACAGGGAGACAGGGATTCCCATCAGAGGCTTCACTAACAGACAGCAGAGCACTGTGTTTTAGGAAAATCAGTGTAAGACCAGGGTGTCCAGGGAAGCGTGGCTGCCCCATCCCTGGAAGTGTCCAAGGCCAGGTTGGACAAGGCTTGGAGCAACCTGGGATGGTGGAAGCTGTCCCTGCCCATGGCAGCAGGCAGGACTGGAAGATCTTTAAGGCCCTTTCCAACCCAAATCATTCCATGATTTTATGAAATACAATTTATGAGGGTCCCTCTTCGCCTTTCAGTTTTTCCTCCCCAAAAACCACACAGTGACAGCTGGACCTGCTCCCAGACAGGGCTGGAGTCACGGCTGCTTTTCTAAAGTGCCTTTTCAATGCCAGCATCATTTCATTTCTCCTCTCCTGTGTGCAAAGAGTACAAAAAAAAATCATAAATTGAGAAAAAAAATGACTTTGTATGTGTGCCTTGCATTAGGTGTCACACCAAATGGTAAAAGCAAAACACTCTTATTGAGAAGGATGAAAGAAAATGCTTTTTATCCTGGATAAAAAGGTTGTAATCATTGTGGGGGCTTGAGAGCCTGTGAGGAAGAGGTTTGTGCTTCCTCCCTGCTTTGTATGCAGGGTGGGATTTCCAGACAGCAGGAAAGAGCCCCTGCAAACGGCATTTGGGAGGGATGACTTTCTCTCCCATTCTGCAAGACAATACCATCCGAAAATACATTTGAAATTCATTGCAGGCACCATGTTGTGGCATTGAAACAGCTACACTGAAATGGGAATAAAACAGGATTAGCAAAATTAAACCTCCTGCGCCGCCAGAACCTGCAGTGCTTGCTTGTGGCCATGAATACCCAACCAAAAGACTAACAAAAATTAATTATAAACAGACAAATACAAGTGTTTCTCTATTGCAGGAGTGTCCAATGCTTCCTAATCCCCCTGACAGAGATGCTCAGTTGCTCGGAGAGACTCCAGCAAGGAGCAACTCCAGCAGGAATGCCATGGGAATAAGCTGCGGGCAAACAGGCTCGGGATACTTTGTGGCTGTAACCTGGTTACGTGTTCATCTGTTTTATCTTTCAAAGTGCAGGACACTCTCCCATCACACGAGGGAATTGCTCCACATGAAGGGCAAACAGACCCACAGGGGAGGTCGGGAATGGCCGGGAATGCCGCAGTGGCAGCGGGACAGAGTGCCTGGCAAAGCCCGCCTGTGCCAGGGATTTTCCAGGCAGCACGGGAAGGGGAACGAAAATATCTGTGCTGGGAATGCTGAGCGTGGACCTGAAGTGCTGTGGAGTGGCTGCAGAGTGACTCTGGGATGGTTTGGCTCCCTGGAGCAGCCAGGATTCCTGCTGCGCCACTGCGCTCCGCCGCCGCCACGCGAGGGGACAACAGGGAACGGCCTCCAGATGCACCAGGGGGTTGTGTCGGGCATCAGGGAAAACTTCTTCATGGAAAGGCTGGTCAGGCACTGGCCCAGCTGCCCAGGGCAGGGGTGAGTGCCCATCCCTGGAGGGATTTAAAGCTCTGTGGATGTGGCACATGGGGACATGGTCAGTGGTGGCCTTGGCACTGCTGGGGAATGATTGGATTCCGTGACCTGGAATCCAATTCCAACCGTAATGATTCTGTGGTTCTGTGATTCTGTGGTTCTGTGACTGTGTCCCCCATCCCTGGTGACACCATGGGCCTCCTCCTCTCCCTACAGGAGCACCCAACAACCAGCAAAGGAATCAGCACATGCCCAAACTCCTGCAGGACACAGGACAACAGGAACATCTCATCCTGCTCTTTTCCTCCATCACTGTTCACTTTGTGCCTCAGAAAACTCTGTGACCAAATCCCCCCCATGTCCACAGGGGTGTTTGCAACCCCACCACTATGGAAAAGAACTCCCAGATCACCAAGTCCAACCCGTGACCAAAAATAAAACCTAAAAGTATAAAGCTGGCACGCAAAATCCAGGAAGTTTATGAAGTTATTATCTTTTCAGTATAAGGGAATGAAAACAATACAGAGAAATAAATATATTTTACAGGGGTTTTTAAATAGTGACATGGACAGGTGAGTCTTTCAGGCTCTCCAAAAATTAAATAGCAGCTCTGAGCTTGAAAAGAGAAAACAGTAAATGATGGAAATGGGAGCTGTTCTGGACAGCAGACATTTTTCCACCTTGTTTCAAGTTACTCCTTGTATCGAGGTGATTTTCCCTTTAACCCCCCATTGCCTCGTTTTTTTGTGGCACTGGGATGCAATTGCTTTTGAGAGACCCATTCCTTACACTTTGGAGAGAGGGTGGTATTTTCTCTATCTGCCAAAAGTCATTTATTTCACATCAGGTGGCACAGAACCAACATGAGACAGTGTGAACAAAGAAAAAAGATACGTTTCTTCCTTGACCTGCTCATCACCTCTTTAAATGCATTTTATACAAATGGCATGCTAATCATATTCAGCCAAAGTCTCCTTGAACATGAAACGGCTTCCTGACCTTACACTCCATTCAAATTCCACTAATTTTCTGACAATTTTTCACTTAAATCTATTGAAGCTTGACCCTCACTTGGGATCCGCCAAACAATAATTAAATTACCTTCCAATTCATCTGTTAAAGGTTAATTTAGGCAAGTTCCAAGGCTAGATCCCACCTTTCCCCAAAAAAGTCTGCTGTGACAGCAGGCACAAGCTTGGAGAGCTTTCTACACTATGAGCAGCTTCTTTAATTTACTCTTTTGTTAACTAAGTCCTGAATGAACAGTTCTCACGTGAAACAAAATATTTAACCTGATACAGAAATGTGACAGGGTTTTATATAACGTGAAACTATCAGGCTGACACATGGAATCACAGAACTGTTTGGGTTAAAAGGAACCTTAAAGCTCATCCAGTTCCACCCCTGCCATTGGCAGGGACAACTCCCAGTATTCCAGGTTGCTCCAACCTGGCCTTGGACACTCCCAGGGATCCAGGGGCAGCCACAGCTTCTCTGGGCACCCTGTGCCAGGGCCTCCCCACCCTCCCAGGGAACAATTCCTTCCCAAAATCCCATCCGACCCTGCCCTCTGGCACTGGGAAGCCATTCCCTGTGTCCTGTCCCTCCAGCCCTTGTCCCCAGTCCCTCTCCAGCTCTCCTGGAGCCCCTTGAGGCCCTGCAAGGGGCTCTCAGGTCTGATCTCAAAAATTAGCAAAGGGAAAATAAAGGTGATCCCAAGAATTTACAGTCCTACAGCATTGTCCATCAGATCCACCACCAAACCAGGGCAGTAGCACTCAGCTCTTCAGTGAGGGCACACAGCAAGTTTTTGCAGGTTACCTGGGAGACAAATCCCTAAGGAGCCACATTCCCATCACCTATTGCCTCCTCTGAGATAAATAACAAAATAAACACGGACATTTCCATACAAGAAAAGCTTGACACCCCTAAGAGCAACAAGCCCTTTTGTCTTCACTGTATGAAAAATGAAATGGGTAATTTACAATCACAAAGCAGCTCTGGACTTTGGAATTTGCTGATCTCAGATTGCCCAAAAAATAAATGCTGAGGCAGGAAAAATGTCGACCTTTCGTTTGCTGAAGTTTATGACCTGCTTAAAAGCCAGAGGATCAAAAAATCATAATTCAGTTATTAATTCAATTTAATATGCTTGACTGTGTATTAAACATAGTAAAGGAAATCCCTGTCCTACCTGCAAAGGATAAGGAAGATGGGATCACTTGTTGCACAAGTGAACCTGAATGAGGGTGGCAAAATATTTGTGCATTGAATGATTTGAATTAGGCAGAGCTTACACAAACACTCCCCCATGGGCCTAAGTAAATGAGAAACCACAGCATCACAGACTCACAGACTGGTCTGGGTTGGGAGGGACCTTAAAGCTCATCCCACCCCCTGCCATAGGCAGGGACACCTTGCATGGGATCAGGTTGCTCCAAGCCCCATCCAGCCTGGCCTTGAATCAGCTCCCCCACAAGAAATTTCAGAATGAGAGAAAACAAGAGATGCTGGCACAGCTGAGGTTCTATTAGCTTGTTTCCAGAGAAGGAAATGTCCTACTGCAGATTAATTCTGTGCTGCAAATTCCTGGCTTTTTATCTGCAAGTCTGATGGGTTTCACCAGCAGGTAACCAATAAATACATGTATTTTTTAAAAGATCTAACATATCTGCCCCTGTGTGTCCCAAACCATTCTCAGCAGTCCTCAAACAACTTCCTTGATATATTGCTATTAATTTCTCTAACTTGAGGCCTTGCTGGCTTTCCCTTTGGAGATGAACCCTGCTGTACTCTTGTACTCGGTGCTCTCCAACTGAGCCACGGCCTCCTCCAGCTGATTATCTCCATTCTTTTATCTTCCCTATCCTACTTCAACATGCTCTGCTGAAAAGCCTTCCTGGAACAAGCAGCTTGAAGACACTTCTCTCTGCTCCTTTCCTTCCACAAACATTGCCTTTGGAGATTTGGCCATCAGGAAAAGCCTGGATTACAAATACCTATCTCACAACACCACTCAGTCCCTATAAAAAAACCAAACAATGTATTCTTAGTTATCTTTCTTATCTGAGCCTTCTCAAGCTGCTTTAGGCCTTTCTCCCAGCCAACCACTGCTCCTTCTCCTAAGAGAAGCTGTACTTTAGGAGTCAGACAGAACAACCAGACACAGAAATAATAGCCATAAAAACACAATTTATGGTACTAATAAATATAAGCTTTCCCCTTCCAAGCTCTTTAAAAATATGGAATAATTGATCACCACTGTGGCTTTGTTTTACAGATGTAGAGAAGATGCAGGAGTGCCGTGGGCTCCAGGGTGAGCTCACTGGAAGGGTGCAACAGGGGGAATAACCATCCCTGAAGTGTTCAGGTGACATGGGTTAGTGGTGGCCTTGGCAGTGTTGGGTTCATGTTGGACTTGGTGATCTTAGAGGTCTTTTCCAATCTAAACAATTCCATGATTCTGTGATTCTAAGGTGAACAAGACCATACTGGCAGGAGTAAGACTCTGGTGTATTGTTTTCCATCACATTAACCTCAAACACAAGCTTTAATTTTAGTTTTGCTCCGAAATTTCCAACCACTGCCACTAATTAACCTCCTTCAACTTTTGTAATTACTCCTCTCCAAATGGGAGAATCACTTCCCAACCATATCCTGAATATTGAAAACTTCACTTCTTCCCACACACTGCAACAGGATAAAGATCAACATTTGTTTGGGAGTCGATCACACCATACAAAATTGGCACACCAGCAAAACAATATTCCTGGAATTAAAATCAGATGAAGGCAGAGATGTCCCTTTAATGTCAGAGGGTCAGACTTCCTGGGCTTTATTTGGTCAAATCACCGTGCCCCAGGTGCTGGCTGTGATTTGTGACTTCCAGATGTGCTTCTTCCTCATTGCCCTCTAACAATCTTCTCCCAGGTCCTGTTTTCTAGTTTCTTGACACTGGGATTTCTTCTCTGGTCAAGACCGGAAACCCAAGGCAGGGTTGAGGAGCAGGATGACCATGGAGCTCCAGCTCCAGCCCCACTCTCTCCTCAGGCAGCACAGCAAATCCTTCCCTGCCCTCTTCTCCTCCTTTGCTCATGCTGATGGATGGACTCAGATGGAGTTTAGAGACTGGGAAAAAGGAAGATGAACAGTGCAAATTCTTCCTAATAGTCCCCTCTTCCTCAAATATTTTGGAATCTTTGTTCTGAAACAAAGCAGTACCAGGGAAGATGAAGGAGAGCCCAGGCTAAATCTGTCAGCAGAAAGGGAGCTTTGGCAAGAAGTTTGTTTATCATTGTCTTTTTGTAATTTCGTGTTGGCAAGAGGCACTGTGTTAACAAGCCCAGGAGCCTGAAAGTCTTTCCCATGCACAGGACAGGCAGACACTGGCATTCCCTCACTCCATTTGGAAACCAAGCTACATGAAAGGAGAAAAACAGACTCCAGATTTATGCTGGGCCTGATGTGTCCCGTGCTACTAAGGACGACTAAAACCCGGGTAATATACGAGGCAACTTGGTACCACTTGAAAAATAGGCAAAAGAAGTTGCTGACTTTTTTGGGGAAAGCTGCCAAATGATGAACAAACAGAACTTAAATTAAGAAATAAGATATTTACAACAATCATAGGCAGAGCTCAGGCAGGGTTTTAACTTCCTAATGAAATATGGGACAGCCCAGGCTTAAAAAAAGAGGGATGCACACCCAGAAGCAGGGATGTTGCAATTATTATTACAAGCCCTCAAAATAAAACTTGTTCTAATTGCTGCTCCAACCTGGCCTGGGACATTTCCAGGGATGCAGGGGAAGCCACAGCTTCTCTGGGCACCCTGTGCCAGGGCCTCCCCACTCTCCCAGGGAACAATTCCTTCCCAGTATCTAATCTAAATTCACCCTGTGCCAAGGCCTCCCCACCCTCACAGCCAAGAATTCCCTCCCAAGATCCCACCTAGCCCTGCCCTCTGGCAGTGGGAAGCCATTCCCCCTTGTCCTGTCTCCCCAGGCCTTTGTCCCAAGCCCCTCTCCAGCAATCCTACTGCAGTGCTGGGGGAACAGTTGGACTCAATGTTCTTGGAGGCTTTTTCCAACTTTAACAATTCCATCATTCTAGCTATGACTGATAATTTCATTATTCTCAGAATTCAGTGCTGGTTTTACAACACACTCAGGTGTAGCCAGACTAAACCCACCTGGTTTAAGCACACAGACTTGTCTGTAGCCTCACAGCTTCACATAATAAACTCTACAGAGCAAAAAGCCCTTTTTACATTGTACAAAAGATCCCAGCACACGTTCCACAGTGATTCCAGGATTTACAGTGCACACCCTTATTTGTGCCTTTCTGAAAAAGAAGAAAAAAAATCCAGCCTTTGATTTGCAAGCAATTTGTGACACATTTCTTTTCATGCTGATAAGCCTCATCTCTGTACATAATAAGCCCTTTTTCTGTCATCATTTCTCCCTAACAATTCAATTTTCGTCTTAAATGAACTCTATCAATCATACAACAGGTGCACATCACCTACTCAAGAGACAGATTTCCTTCCTCCAGATTTCTCTGTCCTCTGACAATGCTCAAATTGATAATAACTGTGATAAAAACCCGCAGTCTGGGAGGGGAATAATTTCGGCAAGATTCTCTCTACTTTTTAATGAATTCACAAGTTTGGTTTTTACATGCTTGGAAAATAAACTCAATATTCCCAGACGATGCTTTGTGAAATACTGGTGGTATGGTTTTCATTTCCTTAACAAACAACAGCAATCGAGTTCCTGGTTTCTGTTCAATGATTAATTCAGCTTTAAGAGATGATTCCAACAGCAAGGAAGAACTAACAGGGGATCTAGAGGGAATTAAATATATAATAAGCAGCCCAGTAGCAGCACACACTGTTGGTAAGAGAGAAACCAGGCTGGATGTGCATCCTCTGGAAGCACAGTCCTAAAATGCTGGACAATGTGACCAGCACAGAGAACAGAGGGAAAGCACAGGGCAGGACCTGGGAGATCTTCACAGGAATTGCCAGGCAACAGGAGGGAAAAAAAATGTCCTTGAGGGAAAGAAAAGGAGGGCAAATTGTGAGAGTAGCCACGACCTCTACAATCTGGAGAGCCTGGGAATACACACTTCAGAAAGAACAAATGTTACACAGCAAGACACTTCCCCAAGGCCCCCCCTTTCTTTACATTTTTTTCCCAAATCAACTTCTTTCAATAACTGTAAAACAATCTGGTTATTCCTTTTCAATTAATCATATGTATTTAATCACATTTATAATATATATTTTATATTTTAATTTCTTTACCTGTAAGAATTTAAACAGAATGGTGCCTGTATTTAGAATCAGAGCCCAGTGACTGACACTCCATAAAGTATTTCCACATAAATTTCCCAGGGCACAGGCATCCCTGCATTACTGGGGCTGTGTTATCCCACCAGCATCCCTCAAGGTGCAAAACACTGCTAGTGCAATTCCAAAAGAAGATACATCACACAAGGAGAGGAAGATGCACATCACACCCCTCTGTTTTCTCTGGAAACAAAAAACCCACCAGAGCCCAGATTTTGGTACCAGCACAACATATCAGATTTGTCCTCCCTGTGTGGCTGAAGGCTATGGAAATGTAATTACAAAGGGTTTTAGGGCTGGCACTTTTAATTTCCCCCTCAGGCAGGCTGTTTGCCACAGGCAGCACTTCATGTGTGTGTTCTGTGGGCGTTTAAGCCCCTTGCAGACGAAGCCCAGGTTTCCCCTGGCTCCCATGATCAGTTTTCAAATGAACACAAACCCACAGGTATTTCCAACTTGGAGTGGAGGAGCTGAGGTGAAGCTGCCATTGATGCTCATGGTTCTCACATCCCTTCTTTGTTCAGTTCAGCCAACACTGAAAGCAGCTCTAAAAACAGGGAACATGTGCCTGCACCTCTCCTGGCTTTTTATCTGATGTCAAATACCTGTCACTGGCTGAAAAGAGAAAGGCAAGTTTGATACTGAAGGACAGGAACAACATTTTGGAATTATTTTATTCTGCATTTCCACAGGAGAACATAAGATCTTGGCAGAAATAAAATATTATTATCAGGGAAAGGTTCTTTACCCAGAGGGAGCACTGCCCAGGCTCCCCAGGGAATGGGCACGGCCCCAAGGCTCCCAGAGCTCCAGGGGTGTTTGGACAACCCAGGGATGCCCAGGGTGGGGTTCTTGGGGGGTCTGTGCAGGGCCAGGGGTTGGATTTTGATCCTTGTGGGTTCCTTCCAACTCAGGATATTCCATCATTGTATGATCTGTCAGATGAGCCTTGCAGAAGGAGCAGAGCAGAATTCCCATCCTCACCACAGCACCAGCTCCATAGTTACACTCCTGAGCTCTTGCTGACCCAGGACTTGTAATCTCCTCCTGCTGGAGCGTGGTTGATACAAATGCTAATCCTCCTGATTTGCAATTCACTGCTGCCATCTGATCCTGAAAATCTTCAGCAGACATTGGAAGGGGGGAAACAGAGAACTGAACATGAGACAGAACTGCTCAGGCTGTGCTGACAGTCACCACCAATTAAGAGGGCACTCAAAAAAATCCTCATCAGCCCCAGAACTACCTTGGAACTCAGAGCTGGCATCAGTGACAAGGTCAGCTTCCTGTGCCTCTCCAGCCTTCTGCATCCTGCTGTGTCCAGCTTGTTTCATCCCATGGCTCTTGGACAATGTGTGCAATGAGCTCCTGATCTCAGCCAGGCCACGGCCCTCATGATGGACCCATCATTTTGGAGTAGTGTAGCATAGCCCTTATGTGACTTCAAGAACTTTGTTCAGCCATCCCATCCTTACCTAAATAATAATGGTGTCCAGGGATCCAGGGGCAGCCACAGCTTCTCTGGGCACCCTGTGCCAGGGCCTCCCCACACTCCCAGGGAACAATTCCTTCCCAATATCTAATCCAAATTCACCCTCCTTCAGTTTAAAACCATATCCCTTGTCTTATCCCCTGTGCTGAATTCTTCTTCTAACGCCGATTTACAAAATATTGTGACAATCTTAAAAATCCTGGGATCAATAGGAAAGCCAAGTAAACTGAAGAAAGCTCCATGAGGAAGGCAAGAGGACGGGATTAGAAATGAAGAGGGGGAAATTACAGAGGTGGAGGGAATGCAAAAGCAGCAAGTGCAGCTCCAAGTCCAAAACCAGGAACAGAGGCTGAGTCATGGCTGCTATATTTGGTATAAATCCAGAAGAATCACTCCTAAAATAGGTTAACAAAATACTAAGAAGGAGAAAAAGGAAATTCCATCTTGAATATAGAGTGAAAAACTTCATCTTGGAGAGTTTAACAGTGTAAGGAAAGCTCTGGGGTCACCAGCATCCGAAGGGAATGAAATACTGGTGTAGCTGAAGAGGATCTTTGTTCAACATAATCCTGGAGTTACAAAAGAGCCACATAAAAATACAACTCCATTTCCCATCTTGTAATCCAGTATTTAACACTTGCTTTCACCAGAAAAGAAAAAGCACCCTGTTTTGTTGGCATTTTTAAGGCTGTTCAGTGTTTGCTCAAAAAACAAAGTAAGGCTTCAGATGAACAGCAGGAACTCCGGGGGTTTACTTTCCCAGGGGTGAGGAGAACAGGGAAGTATGTGCAGCCCTGGAAAGGTTTAGGAACTCTCAACATTCCCAAATAGAGAGGCTCACAGCTGCTCCAGCAGCTTCTGCCCACGACCTCGGATCATTTCCTGCAAACCTCCTTTGATGGGTGTTCTCCACACATCCTGCTTTGCATTTGTATCCTGCCCAATTTGGGCAAATCCCTCAATTAGCTGGCTGTTAATTATGGCTGCACATCACTTCTTTCCCAGCGTCAGCCTCAGAACAATTACATATCTTGCCCTGCTCTGGTTGGGTTTATCCTGATGTCTGTGCCCAATCCCACTTCCCAGGAAAGGGCTGGGAGCTGTGCTGCAGCTGGGGTGGGTGTAGCTCCCTCCTGACCAGGATTTTGGGGTGATTGGGTTAATGAGGTGATCTACCGGTCCATATATATCCTACATATTCCTGACATAATCTGGAGACTTCACAGGGGTCTGTGTAACCTCCTGACAGACCCACCCCCAATTAATCCAAACACACCAACTACCACAGGTTTCAGGTTAATTCAAAGCTGCCCCATAGAAGTAAACTTGTCCAGATTCCTGAACTATGTCACGAATCCTTTGCTGGGGAAAACCCACGGAATAAATCAGAAAATACAGATCTCTGTGAAGCACAAGCACTGGTTTAACTGGAAGCTACAGACCTGAAGGAGACATTACACATGAAGTCCCAGGTTTGGTTGAACAAAGTCAGGCAAGATGCACTGAGCAGGCCCTTCAAGCATCTAAAAATTTATTCCTCTGTTCAGCAGGGAGGCTGAGCAAAGCCTTCCCACAAGGGAATCCAGGGAACGCCACTGCCTGTGCCTTGGCAGCTCCCCCACTCTCACTCTCAGGGCTTGTTCTGCTCCCTCAGCTGCAAACAGCCTGAAGAGGAATCATTATGGATGCCTGGACTTTTAGGACAAGGATAATTTTTCCAGCTCCAATCTTCCATAGCTTTTGGCTGGCTGGATCAGCAGTGCCATGCCAAGAGCAGGTATTTCACCCACAGATACTACAAAGGCATTTCCAGGGTTGGACTCAATAAGAGGACAAGGAGAACTACAGAATCCCAGACTGGTTTGGGTTGGGAGGGACCTTTAGGATTATCCAGACCCATCCCCTGCCATGGGCAGGGACTTTTTCCACTATCCCAGGCTGCTCCAAGCCCCCTCCAGACTGGCCTTGGACACTCCCAGGGATCCAGGGGCAGCCACAGCTTCTCTGGGCACCCTGTGCCAGAGCCTCCCCACCCTCCCAGGGAACAATTCCTTCCCAATATCTGGTCAGAACTCACTCTCTTTTAGTCCAAGTGTGATTTACTCTGCTTTTCACACCTCTCTCAATAATCACTATAAATTCCCAGGTTACCAAGCAAAAACTTCTTGTTCACAGCATTGGACTCATGTTAAAAATATTAATAAACTTCAGGCAAATCTCAAAAGAATTACAGAGATCTGCTTAGCAAAATACAGAAATTTGGCTACTCTGAATTGATAGGAGGAAGCCATGGAACTGCTCCCAGAGCTGGAGCCAGGCTGGGAGAGCTGGGGGGGCTCACCTGGAGAGGAGAAGGCTCCAGGGAGAGCTCAGAGCCCCTCACAGTGCCCAAAGGGGCTCCAGGAGAGCTGGAGAGGGACTGGGGACAAGGGCTGGAGGGACAGGACACAGGGAATGGCTTCCCAGTGCCAGAGGGCAGGGTCAGATGGGATATTGAGCCACAGAGACTTAATCCACATCAGGAGCTTCAGAACAGCCCAGCAGCACTTGGCCCTTCTCACTCACTGCTTTCCTTGGATCTGTGGAGCTGTTTGGGCTGAATGAGCAATCAGAGTACAAGAAAACAGATGGCTCCGTTTGGCAACTTCTTGAAAAGTGTCATTTTGACACGAGCCAGGTCATGTCACAACTCAGTGACTCCAGAATAACTACTTTCAGGAGCCTTGGAATAAAGGGATGAAACTTCTCAGGCAGCAAACTTTGAGATGGTCACTTTGATTGCACCCATTCAGCTTCCCTTGGATTTGTTAATTAACAGCAGAGTTGGTTATTCCTCTTGATCAGGATCACAGAATCATTCTCTGGTTTGGGATGGCAGGGACCTTTGGAAAGGTGTTTAACAGCTGCAGAAAAGATGCACACTGGGTGAAGTATTTATATTCTGAGTGTGTGCATTTCCTTTTCACTTTTTATTCAAAATGTCCAAGTTTTTCCACATGTGGAGAAACACTGCTGTGCTAAAATGCCTTTGGGACCACAGGGATGCTGCTGGACTGTTGCACTGCTCGTGGCTAATCCAGACAGACTGTCAGCATCTCTGAGGACACAAACTCCAGTGTGCAATTAATCCAATGGTTCTACAATTAATTCTCATTCTCTTTGTAGTCATCTTGGTTCAGAGCAGTAAAACCAGAACAAAACATGCTAAATCAGCCAGAAGCACCATTTAGGAGTTCCCAGTCCCAGAAATCAGCTACAGTTTGAGACAGGGCTCGTGGCTGTCATGGCTTTGTTGGAATTTGCTCTGCCTGATCCCTATAACTCAAATTTCTGCATTATCTCCAAGGCACCTTGGACAGGGTAAAGTTTCTTTGTGCTTCACTGAGGTGCCAGTTTGGGACAGCTGCAAGAGCCCCTCTATTCCAGAAGTGTTCCAGTGGTTTGAGCAACACAAAACAACAAGGACATTTTCTGGGATGAGGCCAGTTGGGATGACAATAAAAACTGTCCTTTTCAACCTCTGCCAACGTGTTCCCAATGTTCCCTTTTAAATCAACCAGCACGACCTGAACTTCCAGCAACACAAAACACAGGGAGGAATTTTCAGCTGGATTTTGTGTTCAGCAGTTGCCCATTTCACACAAACTACCAGAGAAACAGACAACAGTGTCCAAATCCATCCTTCATTCACTCATCCATGGCTGATTTCAAAGCCAATTCACATTGGCAAGAGAACCTGGCAAACACCAGATTTTCCAAAGCTGGATTCCTGCTTTTCCACTGCCATCATAGATAGGGCCAGTTGGGAGAGGGGTAATTAAATTTTTTTTCCCCCTGAAAGACAGGACCTGCATTCTATGGAAATTAATGGTTTAAAATACAGTTTTAGGCTACAGAGTCTGCAGTGATGCCACCTCAGACAATTCTCCTTCCCAATCTGTCACCACCAGATGAGTTCTGGCAGCTCATTTAGTGTGGAACTAGAAGAAAATTTGATTCCTTAACCTGAATTTAATATTCATAATTAGGTTTTAACTTAAAATGAGTTAAAGATGAAAACCAATTTTAAAATGTAATTTCAAGAACATATTTACTTATGGCTTTTGAGCTATCCCAAGGCCAGAGTTTGCTGGGTCCCTATTCCAGGAGCATGTCCTACAGAATATTTACCAAGAAATTCCAGGGGGTTTCTAGTTATTAACAAGGTCCAACAGAAACACAATCTGACCCGACAATTCCCTTTCCAAAGGTTACCTGAAACAGATGAAAGAGCTGGGAGTTATTCTGGGAGAAGGATTGAACACTGGTAGAGTTACAAAAGACTTCCCAACATCCCAGAGTTCAACATCCAACTGGCAGCAAGAGACTTTGCCAGCCTCAAATAAAAATGCTAATACAGCAGCACTCACCTCCCACCATCAGTGGCACAGTGTTTTCCTCAGTGATCCTCACCACAGTCACCCCCAAAAATGAGGAATTTTCAGGCTAAATCAGGGCACACAGTTTATGGTTGCTTAAGGAACTTGGAATTCTCTTTTGCTTTACTCAGCTTCCCCAGATTTCTCTCATGATGCCCTTCCTAGCCAAGAGCAGCAAATGGAAATTGCTCCACATCCGTGTGAGATAATGGTCTAATAGAAGTGGAAAGTATTTCCTTCTACCAGGAGAAAACAGCCATCAACCAGACAAAAAGGTGGGATTGCTCATTCCTAAGTGTTTCCGGATGAGTAGGAAAAGGGAAAAAAAAGCTGTTCCGGCTGTCCCCGAAAGGCATCTGAAAGATATCACTTCTCCTACATCCCAGAATCAAACGAACCACCATCCAAAGCCACACGTGGTGTTCCTCACCTGGGAATACTGCACATTCCCTGCTTTATTTGGGGATTTGTGATGTTTTTTCCACGAGCAAGGGCTGTGTTTGCCGTGAGGGCGCAGCGGGCCGAGCGTGCTGTCAGTCATGCGGAAATTCTGCAAACAAACAGCACTTCAGCTCTTCCCTGCCAAGAATAAAATCTTATTTGGGGCAGGGAAAAAGCCAGTGCTCTCCACAAATGAGCAGGGTGACACGGGAATTTGCAGCTGCTCACAGGAGGGTTGAAAGGACGGGGGTTTTCATGCAAGAGCCTTAAGTCCAAAGGTGGGAAAATGAAAGACAAGAGATTCTGTGGTCTGCTTGAGGAATGTCAGAGAACCTCCAGTGGGAGAACAGGAGAGCAGGGAGGAGGAGGCTCACTGGAAAACAAAATAATGGGAAGCAAATGAGTCAAAATCCAAACTAAGAACTTAAACAAAACCACAGAATACCTTAAACGTAGAAAGTGCATATAGCAAATACAAATCTGCTCCGTGGTTATTCCTTTGCAAGCATGGAAAGACTGGGCATTTTCAGAGAACTGAATGAGGGAAGAAAAAGCAAACACATACTAAAGTCAACAAAACCAAACCTTGTTTATTTCAAAAGTCAGGAAAAGCTTAGAATGCCCATGATGTATTCAAAAATCCTTTATCACATTCAAATCACTCACTATGTAACTGCAGAAGACTTGTCCTTATCTTTAACAAGTGTCCTCTGGATTATCATGGAATTAGCCAAGGTCTTCTTTCCCAGGAAGCAAAGTGGCTGGAATGCTGCAGTGCCCTCACTCAGACAAACAGACACAGCATGGGAAGCAAAATAACTCATCCCAAATCCTTCCATTGTGGCTAAAGAGTCCAGAACTGGGGCATAAACCACCTCAAAAAGATACTAATAAAAAGCCCAGTGAGACACTATTAAAAAATTAAAGTTATAGGACAATAGGAAAAGGGTCTGTTATGGATTAGGAAGCATTTAAGCAATAGGAGACAGCCCAGTATTAAACAGGGGATTTTCAGGCTCCCAAAGGCTGACATCAAGGTGCTCCCAGTTCCTTTATAGGGACCAGCAGCTGGAACTGGGAAAGAGAGCAGAAGAGACAAAGTCATGTTTGTGGAGATTAAATTATTCATAGTAGCCATAATTAAGTTGGGAGATTCAGAGAGCCCTGACAGAAGTGCAGAGAGTGAAATCATCTGCTGAAACATGCAAGGTAACGTGTGTGTGCTGAATAAAATAATAAACCCTGCTCCTACTGCAGTAGCAGACGTGTTAAAAAGATCCCCTAGAAACAATTTTTGACTATTCCAAAATCACTTGTGATGGGGCTTCTGGAATGCTTCACTGAATGCTGCAATTTTTGTATCCAGGCAATGAAAACCAAAAGGCCAGATGATTTAAAAATGCATTAAGCACTGCACTTCGTTTTTTATTCCCAAAACTAACAGCATTTCTCAGTTAAATTCCAGTGCCTAAAGGGGCTCCAGGAGAGCTGGAGAGGGAGCTGGGACAAGGGATGGAGGGACAGGACACAGGGAATGGCTTCCCAGTGCCAGAGGGCAGGGTTGGATGGGATTTTGGGAAGGAATTGTTCCCTGGGAGGGTGGGGAGGCCCTGGCACAGAGAAGCTGTGGCTGCCCCTGGATCCCTGGAAGTGTCCAAGGCCAGGTTGGACAGGGCTCGGAGCAGCCTGGGACAGTCCCTGCCCATGGTCTGGATGATCTGCGAGGTCCCTTCCAACCCAGACCATTCTGGGATTCTCCAAATACCCAGGGTGAGGTGCTTTGGTTTGTTATTTTGACCACGTGGCACCACTGGAAAAAGCCAACCTGAGGGAAGAGCAGCATTTGAAATTGGTTTGGTCCTTACAAAATCACCTGGAGCTCAGCTCTGGACTCTTCCACATCACAGAACCCCAGGATGGGTCAGGCTGGAAGGGACCACAGTGGGACACCTGATCCCAGCTCCCTGCTCCAGCAGGGCCATCCCAGGGCACAGGGCTGTGGATATTCTGGAATATCCCCAGGGAGGAGACTCCACAGCCTCTCTGGTCTCTGCTCAGGGCTGGGGCACTGCCCAGGGCAGAAGTTCTGCCTCCTGTGCAGGGGGAGCTCCCTGGGCATCAGTCCCTGCCCGTTCCTCTGGGGCCATTGCTGGGCCACCCGGAGCAGATGTGGGACACCCTTCCCCAGATGCACCTCTACATTTTAATTCCCTCTGCTTTAAACTTACCACCTTGCAAAACCATTTAAGAGCCAGTAAATCTGTGTCCATTCTGAGGCTGACTCTCATTTGTGAGCCATGGCAGAGCAATACAAAAACCAAATGATAAGCCTGGCATTCGGGCTTTCTTTTTTTAAACCACACCTATTTCACAGGTGGGACTGGAAAAAGATAAAGAAAGATGGCACAAAAGATGACAATGATGATGAGAACTGCGAGTTCAGCTCTGTGTGTGGCTTTCAAAGGAAAAAGCAGAATCAAAGCAGCAGAAAAGAACAGGAACTCTATAAAAACACACACAGTGGACGGCAGAGCCCCAAGGAATCCTGCAATGCTCTCCCTGCACTGGCAGCGAGCTCTGGAGCAGGGGGATGAGAACAAGGACAACTTATGTGTAAGGATAATTTCCTCCTCCCCTTGTACCAACAGATATTCCTATTATAAACTGCTTTAGTTAAATTACCAGGAGAAAAGTAATCTTTTTGTTGCTCTGATCCCATTATTGCCCATCCCCACGCCTCAGTGAGGTGCTAAAGGCAGCACATCACAAAAATTTCTCTAAGCAATATTTGACTGATAACCTCCCATGTCCAAGCAATTCTGATTTATTTTTTAAATCAACATTAGCACCAGTCGATTCCTGCATGGCATTCAGCTGGGATCCTGCAGACACAAAACCTTCATACAACAGAAAGCTTTTTTTCTCCCCAATGAATTATTTTAAGGTTGCAAAAGGATTTTTTTTTTCTCTTAAAGCAAGTTGTCTTTTTGTTTGAGGAAAAAGAATACACACGTTTCCTCTTGTATAGAAAATATTCAGATTGCACTACAGAGAGATGTATCCTGCAGATGCACTCGCAGTGCAAAACAACCCTCAGGAAAAGGAATTTTTCAAACGGTAAAACATATGGATTAACAGTTTGGAACACCCACACCCACTCTGTAACCCCCAGGGCTAAACCCAACCAACTCCTGGGCTTGTTAATTAGCTCCCCATGCAGAAATGCAATGCCATGGATGCAACAATGTGCAGCCAGGACGTGTTTGATCAGCACAGGGGCTCTGACAACAACGCAGCGCCTTGGCAGAGCGCCGTAAATTGCCACCAAAGGCCCTCCAGCCTGGCCTGCTGGAGCTCCACGTGACAAACACAGCACTGATTCACAAGTGAATTGCAGAGAGATGCTCAGGGATCCTGGAGCAGCGTGGGGATGGGAATTTGCCATTCCTGCAGCCCGGCAGCGGGGGGAAGGCAGCTGAGGATGCGCCGGTGTCATCGTTCCACCCCGAGAGGAGAACAGCTCCAGGGAGGGATAATGGGGAAGGAGCTGCAGTGGCCTGCCCCTACAGCATCATTACACTCAATTACTGTCCCCAGTCTGCAAACACTCTGCCTGTAATCCTTTTGAAACCAACAAGAGTATTGGCTCCTCACTCCGAAATCCCACGTTATTTCAACATTAAATGCAGAATATTTAGGGACTCCAGCCCAAGTCCACCAGAGGAACCAAAGCTATCAGCTTGCAAATCCCTATCCAAGCCTTTAATGAACTGACAAAGATAATCCTCCAGCAGTACCAGGGAAACAACAACAAATCACGTCGGTGTTAACTCGTGATGAATAATCAGCTCTTTTCCAGGCACTTTCGCTAAAGAAATGCCTTTCAAACCTGACCTACCCAGAGACAAGGCAACAGCAGCTCCACAAACGGGGAGTGCTGCCATGTTCTGTTTCCATAGAATCCCAGAATGGTTTGGGCTGGAAGGGACCTTAAAGCCCATCTCACTCCAGCTTCCAGCAGGGACACAATCCACTGGACCAGGCTGAACTCCGAGAAGAAACAAGGAGCTTCACTTTTAGGTGGCTGATTTATAAGTAATTAACTATCAGCAAATTGCCACAGCCTTCAGACCAAGACACTTTTCACAGAAGAATGACTTTTTAGGGAGAGAATCCTGGGCAGAAATCCTGCTGATAAGGTCTCGCACATATACAGAACAAACTGAAAATGCACTTACTGACTTCCAGCCCCGTTCTGCTTTTTGAACTTGCAATCCTGACATTAAGCTGTCTTCTTTTGAACTTGAAATGACACACTCAGCTGTACAGAACACACAAAACACAGCGATTCTCCCTGTTCCCAGCTGTGACATCCAGAAAGACTGACAGACAGGCAAGAAGAGCACGCTGAAGTGCCAAGGTATTATGAGGCACAGTGTCCAGCAGGAACAGGACAGTGACCTGTGCTGGCACTGCTGGGGCTCCTCCAGCCCTGGGGCAGCTCTGGGCCCCTCACAAGAAGGACATGGAGGGGCTGGAGGGTGTCCAGGGAAGGGAAGAGATGGGGAAGGGGCTGGAGCACCAGGAGGGGCTCAGCCTGGAGGAAAGGGAGCTCAGGGGGGACCTTCTGGCTCTGCACAACTCCCTGCCAGAAGGGGCAGCCAGGGGGGATGTCAGGCTCTGCTCCCAGGAAAAATTTCCTTCCCAAAAGGGCTGTCCAGCCCTGGCACAGCTGCCCAGGGCAGTGGTGAGTCCCCATCCCTGGAGGGATTTACAGCCTTTGGATGTGGCACTTGGGGACGTGGGTCACTGGTGGCCTTGGCAGTGCTGGGGGATCAGTTGGACTCCATGACCTTGGAGGTCTTTTCCAAGCTCAATTATTCCAGGATTCTAAGGAAGATGGCCTCAAGCCTGTTTGGTTTTCTCCCATTTACACTTTGACTACATCTCCCTGCAGCCTTTAAACTTCTAACTCACCTATTTCTATTTTTTCCCCTCTGGGCAACATTTCACTCATCTGCAGATCAGTGCCAGCCATGGGGCTCAGTGTGGGGCTGAGCATGGCCAGCACCCTCGTGGATCTGACATGTAATTCCTAACAAACTGGGAACAGCCTTTTACTCCTGCAAGAGAATCCACTGGCTGTTCTGGATGGAGACCACTGTTTGCACACTTTAATACAAAAAGCATGTAATGAACCCAACCCCAAAATGAGAGAGAAACAATTTGTCTTCAGTTTTCCCAATATTTTTGTACCTCACGTCCTCTCCATTACACAACCAGACCACATCCAAGGCTAAACAGAATTCTAATGATCTCCCATTAACTAAACTTCCCAGCAGAACACTTCCAAAGAAAGAAAAAAGGGTCAAAACCTACCACCAGTAGAAGGAAAATTTCAAAGGACCAGGAAACCAGTTAAATTGTTTGCTTTCCCTACTCCAAATCTGTAGCTTGTAAAGATCCACTCCCCCATGGAAAAGCTGCACAAGGTGGACCCAAGGAAAGGCACTAAAGTAACCATAAAAGAATTATAAAGTTTAAGAGCAGCTGCTGTGTAACATCTTCTGACTGGGTACTGCATCAATATGGGAAAAAAAAGAGATTTTTAAATGCTTGGTCTGTCCTGTTTCATTGACTCTGCTCCAAAGGGGCACAGACCACCCACTCCCAAACGGGACACATCCATCCCAAATTGTACGAGGGATTTCAGCCAGTGGTGGATTAGGAGGCTTTGAGGACAATTATGTGGGATGAAAAGCAGAAAGAGGGAACCTTCAGCCTTGAAGGAGCACGTGGAACACCAGTGTCTAGACAGTGCTGACACCTTTGTCTTTGGGAAGAGGGATTAGGGAAGAAATCTGGCTGTGCTGCTCCTTGTTTGATATGAAACCAGAAGACACTTTGGGCTAAAGACCTGGCCCTGTTCCAGAAACCACTTTATTATGAAGGAGCTGAAGAAAAGGAGGTCTGTAAGAGTGAGAGTGAGGTTTCTGCCTGGCAGTCACAGCAATTAAATGAGCTGCCTTGACAGGGAGGAAAAAAACCACCCAAATAAAACCCAAAGGCTCAAAAGAGCAGGAGAAAGTAATTTGGAGAGTAGGTCAAGCCTCCTGAGGGGATTACCTTTCCAGTTTAATGCTGGAGACACGCCTGGAAAAGCTGACCAGCGAGATCCTGCTGATCCCACAGATGACCCCCTAATGTCTGGATGCTCCAGCACAAGTCAAGTGTTAAAAGGGAGTGTTGGAACTGTGAGAGTTGAGATCAAAACTGGCAGAACCAGAAGGTTCCTTCTCCTCCTTCCTCTACTCTCCTTTCCTCCCTCCCTCCATCTCTCCCTTCCTTGCTCACTGTGAGATTGTTGGTTTCAAATGGGTCTCACTGAATCCCAGATCCCATCAGAAACTTGAAAGATCCACTTCAAAGAGCTACTTGGGCAAACAAAGCACTTAAGTCAATTTAATGCTTCTCATACTGGAAAGAAACGTTGCCTTCAAGTGGGGAAGGAAAACAAACAGTGGTGAGGCAAAGACAGAACATTTGTGGGAGCTGGGAAGAGATGAGGGGCTCACACTTCCCTGGCTTCCATGGACTTCTCTCCAAGGATGTGCTGACTGAGAGTGAAAAACAAAACAGAAGCTCAAAGGCTTTCACTCTTACCCAAAATTCTGTCTGCCAAACAAGGCAGACAGCAGCAACTCACTGCCCCAAGGACCTGGATGTGTTCAGGGAAGACAGGAGGGAATGCAGCTCTTACACATCTCCCTGTCTCTAAAAATGTTTGTCATTTTAGTTCTGTGCTGCTGCTAGGAACCAGTTTTTGCTAAAAAGGCACTGTAAAGGCAGGTCCCATTTCCCTGAATATGCAGTGGATATTTCCAGTTCAACACTCCTGAGTTCTGCAGTACCACCATCACCTCCCCAGGGTTTCTCATTCCCAATATTCAGGCAACCCAACACACTGTGCTGGGTTTCCAAGTGCCACCAAAGCTGCTCCAGCACTGCCTTCCTCAGCTGGGCAGGGCAGGAAAAATGCACTGAGAGGTTCCTGGGTCCAGCCCCTGTCCCCAGTCCCTCTCCAGCTCTCCTGGAGCCCCTTTAGGCCCTGCAAGGGGCTCTGAGCTCTCCCTGGAGCTTCTCCTCTCCAGGTGAGCCCCCCAGCCTGGCTCCAGCACCCCACCTAATCACAAAGTTCAGCAATTTCCTATTAAAATATTATGAAATTTATTTTTCCCGTGGAAAATAAGTTTTCAGCTATTACCTGATGTGGCACTGGGCACCAACAACCTGACACTTGGTTAAATGTTCAGTGATTTAAGGATTTGTGTGGCTGTCTGATTTTTGAATTTCAACTTGTCAAAAACAAAAGGAAAACATTTCTAACTTGCAGTTTAACAAATAATCAGGTTCCTTTCTAATGCCAAGCCTTTACTGGACCATGATAATCACAATTCTTTCCAACAGCTCCCTATATCCATTTCCTTTCATAAATGGATTCAAGTAAAGGCAGAAGATGACAAGAAATCCCCAAGCCCACCCTAGTGTTGCCTTACAACTTTGCTAAAATGCCAGAAATCTGAGGTCCCTTCCCACCTTTACTTATCACAACCTGGTTATTTCAAAAGAAGGGGATTTTTCCATAGGGTTGGAAAAAGGCAGCACCTCAACATCTTTGGAAACTGCCACAAAGACATCGATACCTCACCATACACACACACAAAAATATTCAGGCAGCCAAAGGAGGCTGGTTGTTAAGCTTCCCATACATTCCACAATTTCCCCTTGTCTAAAGACTCAAAATCCATGAGCTCTGATGTTCAGCAGTGGGAAATGTGGAGATTTGAAGGTTGGAAAAGCATTTCCCATGTTCCACAGCAAAGTGCTACAATACAAACAGTGCCAAACAAAGGAAATGAAGGCAGGGTTGGAGGATCCAGCTCCTTAAGGACAAGCTGGGATGGAAACCCAATCCAACATTCTTTTTATGGAGCAGTTAATGTGATAATATCTAAGAGAGAAGGAAACTTTACACAGACAGAGGGAAATCTTAATTCACAAAGAGACCAGAGGCAATTACCAAAATTACAGCAATGGAATTCTTTTTTTTGCAGTCAAGCATAATTATGGAAATCTATTGAAAAGAAAGCTATGATTTGCATTTCAATTAATTCCCAAATTTTTGTGTGGAGAATCGATGGCCAGAATTGGGACTACAGGAACCAGCATACACTGAAATGCACCCATCAATGTTATAATGCAGGGATTCCAAGGATAAAACACAGTGTTCCAAGGTTTGGGGTTTTGGGGTTTTTTCTTGTTAGTTTTTAGAAAATGGATAAAAGATGTAGGGGAAAAGAAAAAACATCACTGCTACCACCAGGCTCTGCTCAGTGGTGCTGAGCAATAGGATGAGAGGAAATGGGAAAAAACTGGAATGAAGGGAGTTCCACCTGAAAAAGAGGAAGAACTTTACTGTGAGGGTGACCATGCCCTGGAGAGGTTTTGGAGTCTCCTTCCCTGGGGATAGACAAACCCCATGTGGACACAATCCTGAGTACCTGCCCTTGGGATCCTGCTTGAGCAGGGAGGGTGAGTAGGTGACCTTTGGTGTCCCTTCCAACCCCAGCCATTCTGGGATTCTGGGATTCACATCTGCACAGTGGGCAAATCCAAGGCTCCTGAGAGTGTTATCCTTCCTGAGGTTTACCAAGGGTGCCCAGGGCTTACAACAAACCCTTGGGACATCATCAGTCTGACAATACCAAGTTATCACTGCCACGTGTTAAAAAAGAACATTTCTCTACTAAAATATCTGCAAAATTCTGGCCAATCGCTTTACAACTTTATTGCTTATAATTGGCTCTTGCTCCTTGAGCCCAACAATTTCACACAAAATTCCAATTATACAATCCAGCATGAGACAGCCAGAGATACAGACCCTCTAACAAGCTTAGGCAAAAATCAAAGGGCTAAATCAAAAACTGGCTCACACCAACTCTATTCTTTGTGCAGTCAACCAAGACTAATTAATGCTTTTAATGGCAGTTTACCCCTTTTGGCGCTGTAAATCAGAACAGGCAGCTTTTCTGAATTAACAAAAGAATCTGTGAAAGGTGTAGCTCATTAAGCACACTCCCAAATTCAAATGCACTTAATCAGAACCAGGTACATTGAGCAGGACTGGACTCCAGGAGCAGACTGATCTGCAGGCTGGACACAGGGAACGTGCATTCATCAACACAAACAAGGCTGGCACACCAGGAACAGGGGCTGAATTATACATCTGAGAGAAAGGCCCCTGCTTCCAGCACAGCTTTTGTGAGAGCAGGAATGTGGAGCACACTGCAGGAAGGCCCTGAGGAAGGTGTAGGAACAGGGAAATGCTTCCCTGTAATCTCACCCCAGCCCCAGAGTGCTTGAAGGGAGCACAGTGCTGCAGCTGAGCTGAGGGAGCAGCTCCAGAGGAGGCACCAGGATGATCAGAGGGATGGAGCAGCTCTGCTGTGAGGAAAGCCTGGGAGAACTGGGAGTGTTCAGCCTGGAAAAGGGAAGGCTCAGGGCTGACCTAATTGTGGCCTTCCAGTGCCCAAAGGCAACCTACAAGAGACATGGAGAGAGGTGATTGACAAAGGCCTGGGCTGACAGGACAAGGGGGAAGGGAGCCTACTCACAGACTGACAGAGAGCAAGTTTAGATTGGATCTTAGGAAGGAAATGTTCCCTGGGAGAGTGGGGAGGCCCTGGCACAGGGTGCCCAGAGAAGCTGTGGCTGCCCCTGGATTCCTGGAAGTGTCCAAAGCCAGGTTGGACAGGGCTTGGAGCAGCCTGGGACAGTGGGATGTGTCCCTGCCCGTGGCAGGGGACAAAATAGGATGAGCTTTAAGGTCCCTTTCAACCCAACCCATGTATGATGTACCTAAATACACTGTAACCTATGGCATATGGAACCTTCCTCCTTGTATAAGGTGACGAATTTATAAAGATTAATGACCCAGGATTTAATCCTAAGAAACATCCTTGCAAATACTTTTCTTAGTCAGATTCACTCTTCCTGGCTCCAGAGCAGAGGGGCTCCAGCCCTGGGGCAGCTCCGTGGCTCCTCTGGGCTCTCTCCAGCAGCTCCACGTCCTCCTGCTGTTGGGGGCCCCAGAGCTGGATGCAGCACATAACTTGGCTTGACAGAGATCATTTTCCATATCAGATGTTCTCTGAAAGGAATTTAGTTCTCCAAAACAGAGCTGGCAATTCAGGAAAACTTCAGATCTGTGAACAAAGGATTTGCTCCCGCACTAAGAAAAATTCACTAAGTGAGGTTCCCAACAGCATGGAAGTATCCAAGAGCTGCTGGCAAAATTCTCCACTTCAGCTCTGGATTCAGTGCATTCCCAGCCCAGTGAAGACCCCACCAACCTGGCAGAAATGCTCGTGAGACTAAAGTCCAGAAATTTTCCATATGAGTTCAGAAACGTTGAGGAGCAGCAGTATAAAGTCCAGGCCCAGTTCCAAATTCCACTCACGCACACTGGATAAAAACCAGCCTAATGTAAAAGCACATTTAAAAATATTTACATCAAACCAAACCATTACAGAGATAAGAGAGGTATTTATAGAAACTCATGGGTTTTACACACACACCGTGTTTAACTGTTTAATTGCTGGAATTTCAATCAGGATGTGGGGGAGTGGGGTTCTTCCCAAGCAGGAAACAACCTAAGTAAACTGAGTTAAGACATGGACCACTCAACACATTCAAGAGTTTAACTCAGCTTCTTCCACCTTCTGATTTCTGAATGAGCACTAAGCCAAACAGGGGAAGGTTCAACCCAAGATGAAGTCACTCAAAAAGCAAATATCTGCAGTGGCTGCTGGAGATCCCAAGCAGGGCAGTCACAGCCTGGAGAGCAAACCCAAGATGCTTGAGGGGACAAGCAGAGGCTGCTCAGCCAAGTCTCCTCAGGCTCCAACAATTCCAGTCTTGACCTAAAAGTTTCTTAACCTGGAGCTGAATTGGACCAGGAGCCCTCAGAGCAGGAGCTTTCTCAGGCAAAGCCAACATTTCACATCTTCTCACTTGAAAAACCATCTTGCCCTCTGGATCTCCCATCAGTTCCAGGCCTGCTTTGTCTCCCTTTTCCCACCTCAACACACATCAAACCCATCCTTGGCTCTCCCTTTCCACAGCCCTGGACTTCTGCTCCTGCCCCAAAAAAGCCACACAGCCCAACAGGGTCTCCCACTGCTGCTTCAGCTTGGGGATAGAGGGGAAACCATGCAGAAAAAGGGGACAGGAGAAGCATCACAGTCCCTTTTTTAAAAATTTATCCTTTTTTTCTAACATGAAAAGAGGAAAAAAGGGAAGATGGGGGACATGGACAGAGGATCATCATTGTTGCTTCAAGGCTGGCACAAGCAAGGGACAGCTTTTCTGAAATCCTTGGCATTTTCTGTCCCATCCCACCTAAGTTGGGGTGAGCAGCTGAGGGTGGCAGAGGAAGAAACACCTGGATTTTGTCTGTACCCAAAGAGCAGGCATTGATTCAGGGCAGCTTTTTCCCAAAGCAGGGCTGCAGTGCTAAATTATTGTGAGGATAAGGGTCAGAGTGTGCCCAAAGTTTTGATCCCAGTGCAGCACAGTGGATCCAAGAGCAGCTGACATTGAAAGTTCATGTCCCTAAGTGAGCAACAAAACATATAAAAGGGAAAAAAACATAGAGCCAACCCTGCTTTTTCCATATTCCTGCACAAGAAGAGCTGGATGGGGTCAGACAGACACTTCAGCCATCCCAGTGTCTTCTGTGCCCAACAGGGAAGTGTGAATCCCTAAGGGAAAGCTGAAGGCAGGCAGAGGGACATTTTTCCAGCATGCTTCCCAGAGGGATTTCCTGACAGGGAAATTCCTATGTCACAGCTCCTGTGCATCATGTTCTCCCACTATTACAACATATTTAATTCTCTTATATATATGTATATACTCAGAAGGCTTGACCTGCCCAGCTCTCATAATGCTGGGCACTAAAAACTAAAATAAAGAGTTAAAGCAGAACCTGCTCCAACAAAATCACACTACAAAGTTTACATTTGGAAACGTTTCCAGCTTTCTTCTACAAGAAATATAAACTATCAGAAAATAATTTGCCCGTCTTCAGGCAAATGACAGAAGTTTATATCAGGAATCATATCTTTGCCAATCCAAGGAATTTTGACGCAGCTAATGAGCACGAGTCTCCTTTTTAATATAAAACAAAAATGTATTATTTACTAGGAAGATATTAAGACTAATAAACACTAAAAAAAGAAACCCACTCACAGCTCTTTATAGGAGCAGCACGTACTGTGTGTTTTACTCAGGCTGCTGCTGACCTGATGTTTATTAACTTTCTAAATCAACACAATAAAATACACCATGCACAGAGTGTTGCTGGAGATTCAGCTTATGCATTTCTTGACCCAGAAATCATTTCTCATTTTAAAACACCAAGTGCTTCTGTACCAAAGTTCATTTCATAGAAAGAAGAGCCCCAAACCATATCAAGCAGCAACACTTTATATTCAACACCTGCAATCTCCATGGCATCCAAAGCTTTCCTGGAGGGAGCAGGGAAAAAGGTGCTGGGAGGAGCAGCTAAACTCAAGCTAGACTCAAATTCAAACTCAAACTCAAAGATACAAGATGAATTGGTACCTCTTGGATGTGAGCTTCCTTGGGATGGAGATAACCCGGAGAGGAGTGTGCCTGGGCAGGGAGTCTTCACAGCATTCCAGAGCTCTGCAGCAGCAAGGAGAGAGAGAGAGAGAGAAACACCAGTGAGGCTCCCTGGAAAACCTGCCAGAGGAATACACAGCTCTTCCCAGCTCAGAGTGGTCTGCACCTCCACTGGAGCAGAAGGAGAAATGGGACATGTAAGAAATGCAGGCAAAAAAAGGAGGAGCGCTGGAGCTGCAGGATGAGGAGAGGGAAGGGATACCAGAGCTGGCAATAAAACCAAGGTCTCCCCAGCTTCCCAAAGGGAGAAAACAAAGTCCAAGCTTCCACTGAAATACTTGTTAACCAGCTATTTGTCAGGATTTGGGACTAAACAGGTTTTAGCCTAAGTTTTACATGTTCCTCCTACATCCTCCCTTCCCAGCTGACACAAAAGCTCAGTGAACTGAAAATGAAATCCCTCAAAATAAAGTGCAGCACCCAAAAAAGCTCTCAAGGCACTCCACATGCTTTCTGCATTACAGAGAGGAACAGAAAACCCACTGTTCCCAAAGCAGGACCAGCTTCTTGGAACAGTTGTTTATTTTAACCAACCCAGTACCAAAAGGTTTACATTAAATATTTTTTCATGGTTTCTAACCACTGATCCCATATTAGTTTACATTCACTCAAAAAACACTCTGGGGGAGAAAGCAAGATGCAGAAAACATTGAATCCAGTAACACAACTGAGATTTTCTTCCAGAGTGCTGATCCATCCCACCTTTCCCTGTAAAACTGTGCCTTCAAGCCCAGCAAATGAAGCAGCATGAATTTGTAAATGAATAGAAAACGGTAAAACCTTCATTTTTTACTGAATCTTTCCTTTTCCTGCCTGCTGCAGGAAGCCACCACCTGCCATCAGGGAGATCTCTCCATCCTTGGAGAGAAATCAAAACCCACCCTGCTGATGCTCCAATGTCCAGATAATCTCAACAAGTGGTGCTACCAGGAGCATGAGCACACTCAGGGAAATGGGTCAGGAATATTCCCACCTGTTGCTTCCACAGTTGCTTGACTTCTGTATTTCTACATCATAAAAAGCATATTCCATGCTTGGAATTTAATCCTGGTTTCAGGGCTTTTTAACTTGTTTTTATGGCCCTTCAATTCAAAGACAGAACCCTAAAATATCTTCAGGAGAGAGAGGAAAGTGGAAGAGAATTTCAGCAGACAAGGACTTGACAAATCTCATCCCATCAAGCTCTGCAGTGGCAAATTAGTCTCTCTCTGAGCACATTCTGTACTCAAAGTAGCCTCAGTGCTTCAGGAGGTACCAAATATAACACAGCCCCATTTTAACTTCCTTCCAGGAATACACACACTCATTTATCAAGAAGACGTGGGCTGCAGCTCCGCTTCCAACAGCTCCAGTAACATTTTGTAAAATTAAACAAATTACTCCTTTTGTGGCAAGAAAGAAGCTGAAAATAAGTTCGAGCAAATGGGGGAGAAAACCACCTCCCCCACATCTTCCTCCCCCTTGGATTTGGGGAAAGCACGCCTTCCCCCAGGCTCAGCATCAACCACGGCATCACCAGCCACTCCTTCTGCTGCTCTCACACCTCCAATCCCATTTTGCCATTATTATTTCATTTACCAGAGCGGGTTTGATACCTCTATTTGCTTCAAGCCCCCCATTTTGGAATATTTTTACATCCTTATGTTTGTATAAGCCAAGGAAGTCCGTAAGCTCTTGCTTACAAATCCTAAAGGTTCGTGTCCAACAGTGCTGAATGTCATGAGGGTTTCCAGGATTTGGCAGGAGGACAGCACTGCCACAACCTTTAATGCTGAGGAATTCTCCAAGCATTCCCCTTTTTGTTCAGCTTTGGCTGCTAAAGAGAGAGAGAACAGTCCCCACCTCTCATTAACCTTGGCAGTGAATCTTTCTTTAGCTGCAACAGCATCAATACCTGCTTGCATTGTGCTGCCACTCAGCAGTTTTACACCTTTTTGGGTTTTTTGGGCTCCTTTGCTGTTTTTTCTTGACCAGAAGTCAAAATGATTCAATTCAGAATAAGTGGATGCTGCTGCTGCAGAGAGAAGCTGTGCTGAGGCACAGAGATGGAGTGTTCAGCTGCCAACACACATCCCTGCCCTCTGCCACTGGAAAACCAGCAGGGAACGGTCAGGACTGACCAAATTTGGATGTATTTGCACAAAAATAACCAGTCTCTGTTGGTGTCTTTGAGTGGAAGTGCAAAGACAATCATTAAAAAACGAGACAACACAAATACATTTGCAAGGAAGTATTAATTTGGAAAATTTAGGGAAACAGCACAACATTGGGATGTCCATGTTCACCAAGAGTGTGATTTGGGATTAAACCCCAGATTACTGGCAGGAAACGTTTCAATAAAAACACAGCCCTGCCTGTGGGGCAGCCACACCTGAGCACCCTGTGCCAGGGCCTCTCCACCCTTCCAGGGAACAATTCCTGCCCAAAATCCCATCTGACCCTAACGCTGGCTGTGTGAAGCCATTCCCCCCTGTCCTGGCACTACAAGCTCCTGTAAAAAGTCCCTCTCCATCTTTCTTGTCAGGATGAGCAAAGAAAGCAAAGCAGGTTCCTGCAGTTTAGAATTCTCCCCTCCCACTTTCTTCTTGCTATGAAAGAGATTAAATCCCTTAATATTTCCTAAGATTACTGCAGCTACTTAGTAGGGAAGCTCATTGCCTAATAACTTCATCAACTACATGTGCTATTCCAAGCAGCAAATCAGGATTTTTAATTCTATCCTCCCTCCTATGCCCAAAATTTAGTTTCTTCTTTTGTTTTAGTAGCTACACTTTAATGATGATCTTACTACAATTTTTCTTCTATATTTCTCCTTTTTTATCCATTACTTTCGTTGTTCTTTCCATAAAATTTGACTCCAGTGGTAGGAGCTGGGTAGATGGATTATAAAATAGATTAAGAGTTAATTAGGATGTGGTGATTAAAACACCTGCTTTGGTAGACTGCAGAGGGTTCTGATAAAATAGTGGTAGCATAATTCATCTTAAAATACACTCCACAACTGCTTATCAAATGAAGATAAAAACATTCAGCAAAAGTCTGACATGCTGCAGAGCTAAATCATATTCCAGAATATTTTGGGTTTAACCCTCTGAGTAACCAAACCCCACAAAATGGAAAGGGAAAAATTCCCCCAAAGTCTGTATTCAAGTTTTTTACTGCCCATTTTCTATAAATTTCCCCAAACTTCTTCTAGAATTGATTCTAGAATCATTATTCTCACTTGCGTAATTTATATATTAAAAGGCACCTCGAGGTTTCTAAGTCATAGATGACTTTGTAATGAAAAGAAAACAATTTCATTATCTCAGATTATTGTTAGCTGAAGGAAATATTAACTGTACTACTGACAACAGTCAACCTACAGAAAGTGCAGCATTAAAAATTACATGCAGTTGTTGTCTTAGATATAAAAATAAACCTTTCAGTGAGAACAGCCTCAGCTTGACCTCTTCCTCTATTTAAAAAAAAAATAAAATAAAATCGAAGCAAAACACTTCAACACAAACCTTCCCAGCATTACAAAAGAGGGATTAATGAGAATCTATTTGGACACTGGGAAAAGCCCTGGCAGGTTCATTCTGAAGGTTAATTCAGACACCTTTACTCACACAGGGAAGAGAATTAAAGGAACTGAATTTAATATTGAAGGGTGTGGTGTGGAGCTGGGAAAAAGGAGCCACTACAGAGAGGATATCTGTCATGGAGCCTGATGCACTTGGGATCTAAATTATGGAAGAACAGGACAAAATATTAATGAATATATACAGATTATCCAGAACAGATCTGAATTCCATTCTGCTCAGGGCACATTTAAAAAAAAATAAGAAAAAAAAATCCTGAGAAACCAGAGTTATTGGCAAAAAAAACTTCTATATGAGATCCACCTGGAGCAACTGGAAGCAAAAACATCTGTGCAAATACCTAGCAGGAAATCAAGGCATGGAAAGAAATCATTTTGGAAGGCAGAGAACATTGCAGGAAACCACAGGGTCGTTCCTGGCTGGAAACCCTTCCCATCTTTCCTTCCCTTCAAAGCTGGCAGTCGCCTTTGTGCCACCAGGACTGCACTGGGGCTGTTCAGAGAACTGAATTAGGGAAGGGATGCAGGTTAAAAATAACCTGCTCTGGTTCAGCAGATGGCCCTGGGAGAGCTGGACCAGCACAGGGAGCCCAGCAATGGGAACAGGCAGCTCAGGAGGAGGGAACATCCTGGGAAAATGCTTCACCCTGGAGTTAGGAAATACAAGACACAGCCAGGACAACTGGCATGGAACAAGAGGGGCAGCACCAGCAGGAATTCACCCCTGGATTCCCCAAACACCGATGGTGCTCAGCAGAGAAAGTGCCCAGGGCTGCTTCCATCTCCTGAGCTCCCTCCTGTCAGCACTTGTCCTGGCCAACTGGTGGAAGAACTGGAATTTCTGGGAATCACCAGCGATGGCTTTGGCCAGTCTGGAGAAGAAGGAGCTTTTAAGGCAGAGGGTGAAAAGGGCCATGTGCTTCACCAGCACCACATCCCCATGGGAAAACATCCATCCGGGAAAACTCCATGCAACAGCACACGACATCTCCAGGTGTGCAACGAGTTGCTAAACTTAGAGAAACTCCCCTTGAAACAAAACTTGAAACTCCAGAGTATTAAATATCCCACAGAGCCACCTTTGTTTTTTTACATGCAGGATATAAGTGAGAGAGAACTCAAGAGGCAGGAAAGGTGTGGAAGTTATTAAACTGGCAAAGCTGGGCATCCTTCCTTCAGGAACATCCTGTTGGCTCAGCTCCCAAGAAAGACAAGTGACACAGCCAGGATTCAGCTGCTGAACGTCACCCCTGACCACACCTCCCTTCTACATCACTCCTACTGTATCCTTAGAATAACTTTCCCAGTTGCAGGATGCCAGCAGAAGGCCAGAAGGGCAGAGAGAGATTAGGAAAAGCGGCAAATCCCATCCGCATTTTTACTTACTCACAGTTACTGATTAGGGGAAAAAAAAAAGAAGTTTAATCCCCTGGAAAACTGGAGGGGTTGCTTTTGGAGCCAAAGAGCAGGAAAAGGACAACTGCTACTGAAATATCAGCACTGGGCTCTCTGCTCCTGCAGAGCTCTGGATTTCAGGTGCCCAGGATGGGTGGATTCAAGATATTTAAGCCAGACACTCTAATCTGGACTCGTATCAGCAGATAAGAGAGACTTAAACAGAGTGAGGTCTGGTTTGCTTTAATATTTAGCTCCAGTTAAAAGAGACTCATTTCTCTAAGACCAGTCTTTCAGGCATGCCAGTTTACCATGAAATATTGCTCTGCACCACTTCTGCCAAATTTTGTAATCCAGAAAAATACACACTGAAGACAAATGCCCTCACCCTTGATTTTCACTTTATTGTGTTTAGAAAAGCAAGGGGCAATATGTTCTAGTCTAGTTTATTAATCTACTTCAATTTATGTAGCCATCTTTTGAGAAAGGTTTATCTTAACTCCCCGAACTCAGAATAATGGGAATATCAGAATCATTTCGCTCAATGCATTGCTGAGTAGCTGAGTTTGGGGAGACAGATCCTACTGTAACAGGGCATAGAAAATAAGGACTAATTAAATCAGCTTGAAACACCTAAGTCCCCAGCACCAGGAGATCTCCAAGGATGCTGAGGAAGGTGGCCAGGATCAGTGCAAGGACTGTTGATATCTACTCTGAAGGATGATGGCAATCACACCTGGCAGGGGGGTGGCCTGCTCCAGGCAGGATGAGAGCACCGTGGGTGGCACTTACCTCAGCTTCAGTGAGGTTTTCCACCCACACTGCACCATTTCCACTTGATCTCCCACTGTTATATCCTTGTACTCTACCCATTCCCTTCACAGCTCCCAGTTTGGCTACAAGGTGCATGGAAAACGTGCTGAGCTGTTAGATGGAAAAGGAGGTTCTGCACAGCCCAAAGTTCAGCTGGTGGCTGCTTGTGTGTGGCGTTTCTTGGGGCTGATCCTAAACTCATGGAACCACGGAATGGTTGGGTTGGAATGGACCTTGAAGACCATCCAGTGCCACCCCTGCCCTGGGCAGGGACACCTTGCACTATCCTAGGCTGCTCCAAGCCCTGTCCAACCCAGCCTTGGACAATTCCAGGGATCCAGGGGCAGCCACAGCTTCTCTGGGCACCCTGTGCCAGGGTCTCCCACCCTCATAGGCAGGTATTTCTTCCCCATATCCCATCTATCCCTGCCCTGTGGCAGTGGGAGCCATTCCCTGTGTCCTGTCCCTCCATCCCTTGTCCCCAGTCCCTCTCCAGCTCTCCTGGAGCCCCTTTAGGCCCTGCAAGGGGCTCTGAGCTCTCCCTGGAGCCTTCTCCTCTCCAGGTGAGCCCCCCCAGCTCTCCCAGCCTGGCTCCAGAGCAGAGGGGCTCCAGCCCTGGGGCAGCTCCGTGGCTCCTCTGGGCTCTCTCCAGCAGCTCCATGTCCTCCTGCTGTTGGCCCCAGGGCTGGGGCAGCTCTGCAGGGGGGGTCTCACCTGGGCAGGGCAGAATTCCCTCTCTCAACCTGAACTCCTGGTTAAGAACAGCCCTTGATCCCTTCAGGGTGTTTTGCCAATGCAGCCACACAAGGCAGAGTTGGAACCTTTTCTCCACAGTCCTCCTGACAACGGAAACATGACAACAAAATCAATCTGGAGATTGTTGTATTGACAGAGACACTTCCTCCATCTGAAAAAACAACTGAACCACAGTGATGAAATCATTGTTTGAACTGTGATCCTGCAGGGAAACCTTTCAGCTCTAGAAAATTCACCCATCCCACTTCTCATGTACATCCTGGGAGAAGGAGTTCTGGTCAAAAATGGGCTTAACAAAATGGATTTTTAAAAATTTACTTATCCATAAAGTTTCTCAAAGCAACAACTGCCTATTTATCAGGTGTTTTGCCTTCCATTATACCCAAAGCACACACATTCTGCCATACCTGCACAGCATCCCTGAGCTGACCTACACTTCATTAAGTAATTAATTGAGCGATTCAGTCAGATTAGGTAGCAATAAAAATTATTTTAAGGTGGGTAACTGCTTTTCCACAAAGGTGTTCCCAAAGTTCCCCACAATCTTTCAAGGCCCTTAATTACTTTTCAATAACAAGCTCACTTAAGAGCTTAAAAGCAATTAAAAATGAGTTAAGTCAACATTTCTTTCACTGGGGTTTATTAAGCACTTGTTTGAAGCAGTCCCAATTTCTCCTTCCTTTGGAAGTCATTGGCAATTTCTGTCACCACAGACTTAATTTTTATTCACTTAATTCCCTCTGCCACACAGGGACAGGTATTACAGTAGCAATGCTGGTGAAAAACTCGCCAAAATTTAGAGTAATATCCCCCAGTTCTTACGGAGATTATAGGGGGACCTCCCTAACACTCAACTACTTCATCTTCCTGAATATTGCACATGGATTAGAAAAATTCTTGATAATATTAGAGCAAAACAACGAGCTTTCCCCCAGCTTTTGCAAAGGACTTTAATCATTTCCTGTTCCAATCCCAGCACGGACCTTGCCTAAGGCACATTAATCCTGACCCCACACATTTGGTTCCTGCAACGGGGCCAGGTCACCAAGCAGGCCAGAAATGGTCCATTATTAACGATTTAGTCACTCCAGAGTGTGGATTTCCTCATTTCTGGCAGTGCCACTTCCCAGGTTTCTGGTGTCTGGTGCTCCTGAACTTTCCCACTGGCTCTCATTCCAAACTACTCCAGGTTGTTCTCCAAGCTCTGCCCCCATTTCCCCAACATTGTTCTCCTCTGTCCTACCCCACACCTATATATTCCACATGCTCCTCTATTTGATTTTTCTGTAGTGACTCCCATTTGAAAACCACTTCCCCTTGCATAAAAAACCCCCTGGACCTTCCTCCAAACAATTCCTAGAAGTGTTTCTTTTTCCGTTCTCCTTCACACCCCAGGGAGTGTTTCCACTCTCACAGTATACAACAAAGGGGAATGGCTTCCCACTGCCAGAGGGCACGGTTGGGTGGGATATTGGGCAGGAATTGTTCCCTGGGAGGGTGGGGAGGCCCTGGCACAGGTTGCCCAGAGAAGCTGTGGCTGCCCCTGGATCCCTGGAAGTGTCCAAGGCCAGGCTGGATGGGGTTTGGAGCAGCCTGGGATAGTGCAAGGTGTCCCTGCCCATGGCAGGGAGTGCAACTGGATCAGCTTTAAGGTCCCTTCCAACCCAAACCATTCCAGGACTCCATGAACTTCTCAATGCATTACCTTCTTCCATGTAAAATTCAGCTTCCCTAGGAAAAGGCCATGTCAGAGTCAGTGCAAAAAGCACATCAAAATTAAGCAATGTGACAGATCTTTTTTTTTCCTCTCCACTGACTAAAGGGAGAAACATTCCAAAGCAATGGGCAGCACCCGAGCTTGTCTTCTGCTCCAATGCCTTTGCTGTACCCTCTCTCTGAGAGCCACGGAATCATTAAGGCTGGAAAAGGTGTCCAAGATCATCAAGTCCAACTCGTGAAAAGCTACAAAAGCCACAGCCAAGCTGCAGACCCCGAGAAGCACCAATTTCTCCCCAAACAGCCCTGGAAATGTGCCTGGGGCACCACAAGTGAGAACGGCAGCAGTGCCTCCTCTGCAGAGATCAGAAATAAACTACATTGCACAGACCACAGTCTAATCTCACAAAGATACTCAGGGGCTCGATTCCCACTGAACCAACAAAGTTAAATTCCTAAATTCCTCTGCAGACCCGGGCAGCAGAGAAGGGCTCAGTTCTTTCAGCTGTGTATTTCACATTTAATGTTTGTTGCGTGTCCTGAAGAACATCCAAATGTGCCAAAACCCCCAAACATGCCACAGCCACCAAACCTTGGCTTCTACAATTCCTTTGCTGCTGCTGTTTCCCTGGGAATTCCAGTCCAGGCTCTTTTGGTAGGGGTGAAGGGTTCAGCCATTTTATGCTTTCAGCAATCATAACACAACTCCATTTTATTTCATGCACTGCAATCAGAGTTTTGCCCTTAGTTTGGCAGCTTTTTATACCATGCACTAGCAATTAACTCCCTTTGGCATAATTTCTATGAATCATTGATTTAATACAGATAGCAAGGAAAAAAAAAAAAGACCTATTAAGTCATCTAAATGACCCAAGCAGCACCGCTGGATTGTTCTCAGCAGCACATTTGCTGTGCTGGTTTGAAATGTGCTTGCACAGCACAAGTATAAAAATTGTCTGCAGAGCAGACACGTTTCACTAACAGATGCTTTAAGTCAACATGGGTTGGAAATCCTCAATTTATAACTTAATGTTGTACTGCACTTTTACTCCTCCAAACAGGCTTTAATGTTTCTGGAGGGGGTGAGAAGGGGATATTTGTGTTTCAGTAGCAAATACTTCCCTGATGATTTCCAAGCTGAATCTAAGGCTTGCACGTCCAGAGTGGGACCTGGAATATCCTGGGACCATCTCTTGAGAGGATATGGATGCACTGCAAGAGGATGTCCAGTTCTAGACATACAAATAATACAGATGTGCAACATATTTTCAGGATGGGTTTTGGTGGGGTTTTTTGGTGGATTTTTTTTTTGTTTTTTTTTTTTATCTTTATAAGAACAGAAGGTGGGACTTCCTTGATGGAATTCCAAGAGGCAAAGGTAAAACAATACTGCAGCTACTCCTGGCAGATGTGCTTTCTAATCTAAATCTTTCTAATGGGGATTCCCACGTTTCCTCAGGCAATAGCTCAGGGTTTGGGGTTGTTTTTCCTCCCCCACCACAAGCTTTCCTCCCAGTTCATCCGTGGATTTACAGATGGTGCATCCTACCCCACCTACCAAACTCTTGACACAGAGTTTAGAAGTGCTGGTCTCTCTGTGAACCCTCAAGGAGGCCCCACATAATGGTGAGGTGAGGTTCATGGTGGGATTCCTGGGGCTGTCCTGTGCAGAGCCAGGATTTGGACACGATGACCCTTGTGGGTCCCTTCCATCTTGGGATATTCTGTGATTCTCTGATTATATCCTGTAATAACCAACCCTCTGGTTCCATCAAACCACTGACCTTTGCAAGCAGTTTGCATCTCATAGTCCACCACTCTCAGGGATGCAGGAAGCCTTCCTAAATCTAAGGGAATGACATCCATGCTCAAAGCTGCTCAGCTCCCTACCAGGAGCAATCAAGGAATTTCCAGGAGTACCGTGGCAGGACCAGAGGCGTTTGCAATTAAGCACCTCTGCACAAATGCAAATTAAACGTGCCCTGTGCTTTATTGGAGTTTAGCAGAGCCTGACTCTGCTTTTGCTGGCACAGCTCGGGAAGCTGCGACCCGAGGGGAGGGAGCAGAGGTTTGTGCAAGAAGTGCTAGAACAAAGCAAAATCACTTCACAGGCCACACTAAAAGCTCCCCTCTGTGTGCTTCCTTGACCCACTAAAAGCCTCCTGCAATAAACAGCCAAAAACACAGATGTCCAAGGCCCTCCTGCAGAAGCCATTTACACTGCAAACGGGACATAAAGCGGGGAAAATAAAGATTGGCACTTTCAGGGGGAAAAAAAAAGGAATACTGTGAACGTGCAAGAATTAAAAGTCCTAAATTTCACTTTTGTATCCCACAACACAGTCACTGTTCCTTCACAGTCTCACTGTTCCTCCATAGAAAGGTTTCCAAGTGGAGATCAGTGATTTATTTGGCAGGACCTTGGGAATCACCATGGGAAGGGCACAAGACCAAAAACCAGAAAAGGGGCTAAAAACAAGTGGTACCTTAAGACAACAGTAAAGACCAAGGGAAAAATCAGGAAAATCCTGTCAGGAACGATGCTAAAGAAGAACCACTGTCAGGAGAACTGAGATCACCAAATGACTGTCAAGACAATGAGTTATAGGAAATAAATCACCACAGAGCAACATAATCAATGTCTGTCTCTTCTCACAACAGTGACAACACAGACCCTGTGCCACCCTGGCAACCTACAAGGCTTTAGAACAAAACCTCTGGGGCAACAAATCCCAGGTAACATTGCCTGTGTAGAGCCCATCCATAAGAAACTGGACACAATGCAATCTTGCACTGAATAATGGGAATAAAATATTAATGACTCAGAAATTCTGACTGCAAGCCCAGAACAGCCTGAACAGAGAGCAACACACAGAAGTGTCCATGAACATCAGTGATTCCTGAGCATCACCATGTGCCCACCCGTGCACCAGGCTCAGAAGTGCTTCCATTGGACATCCAGCACAATTCCAAGCATGGACAAACATCCCACTCCATGGCTCAGCTCCCACCCAGTGCCTTCCTCAGCATCCTCAGATTGTCATCACCCCCGGACTGACAGGGCCTTGCATGTCACATTCTGTCACATGTCATCAAATTGCTTTCACTGTACCATTAATATGGTTATCACCACGGGTCCTGCTGCAGGTTTGGATTTTTTTCCCCAAGGAAAACAAGTTCTCTGCAGCCACTAACACTTGGAGGCTCTGAGGGAAAGGAATTGTTGGTCTCCTAAGTATAAATCATCGTCCTTGTCATGGTCGTGACTGCTGCTGTGTCAGAATGCACAAGAATGAGCTCTAGAAAGTGTCTGCACTGTAAATTTTAACACTGAAAAAAAAAGCCTCAGATCCTTAAAAACCTCTTTGCTCAGCTACAGTAAGAAAGAAGGCGCAGAGAAAAAAACTTGTATGAGTAATAGGAGAGATGTTCAGTGCTACAGATAATGCAGGAAAATTTATCCTCCCCCCTTTTACACAGCCCCAAAATGAGTAATTATGTGCCAGGAGATATCATCTACTCCACAAATCAAGTCACTGAAACGACAGACTAAAAATTGTTTTTAAGAAAGTCAATTTATTAGCGATTACTGTGCAGACAGACATATGAGTGCTCTTGTGTACTTGCTGCATTAACAACCTCTCAAAAGCCACAGGAAAAGGAAAATCAATACTGTGTATTTTTTCTCACATCAATTTATCTACTGCTGAAAAAAAATAACTCACTTCTGTGTATGCCACACATGACATATCCCAGGTTTCTTTTGAGCAAGGAAAATAAAACAAGCTTTTGCTGGTTTCAACCAACCAAACCCTGCCTGGCTGGACTCAGATTTTGCTTTTGATAAAACCTGAAAATAAGACTTGAACAAACTCAGAGCAGTCTCAGGCAGCTTGGCACTGGTACACAGAGCCTTTTGTTACTGATCCTGTGGTGCTGGCGTAGGGCTGGAGCCCATTAGCAGTGAACGGTCCACTAAATATTTCATGATTCTGGATTTCAGACGTTTCCCAGGACGGGTTCTATCACCACAGATCCTACAAACGGGCATGACAGTTGCTAAATAAAGAATATCATGCAGAGTAGCCTCTCCAAAGCACTCCCAGAGGCCCTACCCAGGAACCAATCTCTGTATTTTATACATATATATATATATACATCTGTCTCTCAAAAGTATGGAAATTTTCCTCTCCCATTACAAAACACAGATTTTCACTGCATAAAGCTTTTCAGACTGCTACTTTCCCAGGAATCAAAATAAATCCCAGGATGGCATTCCCTGTCGAGCAGACTAATCTTGTTTCCTTCATTTTCTTTTTCCAGGTCACCAGTTTACTTCCCTCAGCCGGGAGCTCCCCGCACACTCCGGGAGGGCATCTTAAAGAGCTCTGAAGCCAGAGCATTTCCCCATCACTAAATCCCAAAATATTTCTGCCAGATCCCAAACAGGGGCACAGCCTTCTCCAGAACTAATGCCACAGCTTTTATTCCCAAAGACACAGCCTTGCTGCTTTCCCACAGCTGGTGGAGCTGGGAATGCACGGACACAAAGCCTGCTCCAGGGTGGGAGCAGCAGAATGTGGCCTTCACCAGCCATGGTTCAGCAGATGTTTGGACAAATGTTCAGATGTTTGGACAAATCCACCCAAATCCATAGGGAAAAGTGGCTGGGGAGCAGCCCTGCAGACAGGGATTGGGGGTGCTGCTAAGCTGGAGCCAGCACTGAGGGCAAACCACGTCCTGGGATGCATCAGAGCCAGGTAAGCGAGGATTGTCCCACTGACCACTTCAGGCTGGACGTTTGGAAATATTTTTTTACCAAAGAGGTGGTCAAACGCTGGAAGTGCCTTCCAGGAGAGGTGGTCAATGCCTCAAGCCTGTCAGCGGCGCCTGACAATGCCCTCGGGAACTTGCTGTGAATTGGGTCAGCCGGTCCCTTCCGACCCAAAAAGCCTGGCTTAGTCAAGAGCAGCAGAGAAACCCTGAGGACTTGAGCTGCTAAGCAAAATGTCCCACCTTTCCTCAGGCTGTGTTGACACTGAGGTGCTGATCCTCCTCGCCAGGACCGCTTCCACGGCCACTTGGCTCCCGCCAGACTAATCCCGCCGGAAGGCAAAGGGCTCCTTCAGGCCAAGCGGCTTTGTGGGCCGGAGCCTCACGCCTCAGACAGGCCGCGCGCCGCCCTTCGCTCTCACGGCTGCTTTAAGCTCATCTGAGCTCCAAATAACACGGCCACAAACGTCCTCTAAGCCTTCGTGATCCACAAATGGTCGTGGCAGCACAAGGAGAGGTGGGAACACAGCAGGAGAAGGCATCTCCTGGTGGGAGCCTACCTAGTGACAGGACAGGCCCTCGAGATGGGGACCTACTGTAATCTGGTTTTCCTGTAATTTTTATTCTCTACCCTCATATCAGAGCTCACCCACTTCTTCTCCACCTCTCCTGCTCCCACGCTTTGTAAGACCCCCTCTCTCTCCCCTGCTCTGCAGTCAGTGCCTGCAGCCATGTGGTAAAAAGAAATCACCATCCACCAAACACCAAAACCTGGTGCAAAACTTGCTTTTTCATCAAAATTTGGCTGGAGCTGACCTGGGCACTCACAGCCTGGGAGGAAGCAGCCAATGAACAGATGTCACTGCTGGATAAGCCTCGATTCTTTAGGAAACCAGGCTAAAAATGGAACCAGCCTTCACCATCATCATCTATGTTTAGACCCAATATTCCAAACAATTTCTCTCTTTGCAGGTTTTTTTTTTTTCCCCTCCTGAAGCTAACTGTGGCAGAAGAATTAAACAGCTGCCAGTGAGAGCAGGAATTGAGTTAAAAGCTGAAGAAGTGCAGTGCTGGTAGCAGAGGTGACGCACCAGCTGGATGCATTCCAGGTCACTGCAGCCTGGCAGGCTCTCCAAGAGGACATCCCAGAGGATCTCAGAGGCACAGTTGGATTTTTTTCCCCCACGTAGGCAAAAGCCATAACTCCTATGGAGCCAATCATTTCCTGCTGGAAGCCCTGCAATTCATTTTTTAAATGGTTTGCCAATCAGGTTATTATGTTCGAGCTAAGGGAGAAAAAAATCCTACAGAAAGACTTTTCATGGGGAAAGCATTCCGCTTGGGATTTTACTTGTCTGCCTGTGCCAAATTGGCAGGAGAGCTGTATAATTACAGAGCTTTTGCAAACAAAATTAATGTACAGCAAGTCTGTACATGGCCACCCTCCCATGCATGGATTTTATGCAGAATGGAGTGAAAGGATGCCATCATTTTGTTTCATGCCACAGTGAAACCACTCTCCCAAAACAGCAGTATTTTTAAATAAAATCCCTGTGTACTGCCACAGACTGCAGTCCCCTCTTCCATTTTAAAAGGCAGACAAACATCACAGCACCAGAGCCACGGAGAACAGGGACAGCATCCCTCAGATCTGTGTTCCCACACAGGGATCAGGATGCTGGATGCCCAGGAATGGCATCAACACATGATATGTGGATATAGAGACAGAGGAAGGGTTATTATGGATGCTGTTGAGCATAAAACCTTCTTTTCTTAGGTGTCTGACCAAGAGACTGAATGTTTTAGACTAAAATATAACCAAAACCATGCATCATAAAAATCAATTCTCAAAAAAAGCCACCTCATTATAAACCAAAGGTTTATTTCCCTTTATTATGGCAGCGTATCAGTTCCATTAGGATCCACAACCAGCTTCCAAGAATCCTCTGCTGCTGTCACAAATGTTCATTCTGTGGATCCTAATTTTTCTTTGTTTTCCCTGTCACATTCAATGTATCTCCTGTTCATAAATTATAGACTTGCCTGATTTCTCTAATGTCACCCAGGAGTCTCCAGTAATTCAGGAACCCAGCCAAGGCTGGGGAGGTCCAAATCCAGGATACTGAGACTCCTTTAGGATGAGAACAGATTAAGGCACCTACTGCCCCCTGACTGAGCTGGCCACATTCTTTTCCCTTATTTTCCCTCCAAAATTCCACTCCTAGCAATTCACTCTTGAGGTGCTGAAGAGATGAAGATGATTCAGATGTGTGGTCCCAGACCTGCTGGCATAGGTTCCCTAGGATACCTCACAGTGTGTGCTCCAAAACTGTGTCAAACAATTTTATTCCATCCAACCACAGATTCCTGACAGTTGAGCAGTGCAGGTGACACTCCTGAAGGACAGGGCCATCCAGAGGGACCTGGACAAGCTTGAGAAGCAGGAGATTCATGGGAATCATGAGGTTCAACAAAGCTAAATGCTGCCCCTGGGTTAGAGCAATCCCAGACATAAAAACTGGGAGAAGAAGCCATTGAGAGCAGCCCTGCAGAAAATTTGGGGGTGCTGAGGAATAAAAAGCTGGACATGCCCTGGCCACGTGCATTCCAGCCCCTAATTATGGCCTTCCAGTGCCCAAAGGGGACAACAGGAGAGATGGAGAGATACTATTCACATGGGCCTGGAATGACAGGACACAGGGAATGGCTTCCCACTGCCACAGGGCAGGGTCAGATGGGATATTGGGAAGAAATTATTCCCTGTGAGGGTGGGGAGGCCCTGGCACAGGGTGCCCAGAGAAGCTGTGGCTGCTCCTGGACCCCTGGCAAGTGTCCAATGCCAGGTTGGATGGGGCTTGGAGCAGCCTGGGACAGTGGAAGGTGTCCCTGCCCATGGCAGGGGTGGGAATGGATGAGCTTTAAGGTCCCTCCCAACCCAAACCATTCTGGGATCCAATGACACAATTCTATGATTCCCTATTTCCCAGCAACACAAGACACATCACTCTTTGCTCAAGAGTCACAACCCAGTTTTTGTTTTGGGAAAAAGACAAGATCTGTCATTTGAGCAGCACCCCCACAACTCTGGGATCACTGACAAATTGACTCAGTGACCTTTCAGCTGCAGATAAGCACATACATGAACTTAAACTTAATAAACTTAAACATCAACTCCTTCCAAACTCAGATTAATTTTAGCATTATTTTGGACACTTCAATGCTACTGATACAACTGTAATTTTAGAGCCACAAATGTCAAAAACCTTCTAGTTCTTTCTTCAGGCTTGTGAGAAGTTCGTTATCAGCACAGCAATTAAACCACAGGAGTGGAGTTAAACACGAGCTTTAGAGCTGCTGCACTGATGAGCTTTTCTCCAACTCTTCATGGTCCTTTACCATTGTAAGAGGCTTTGTTTGTATTGTTTTGGGGGGGGTTAAGTCATTTTATATACACTTCCCTGGCAGTTCTGTTGGGGGGGGGCGTGGAACATCTTTTTAAGAGGATTTTAAATTATTTTAATCTGAAGAGCATTATAAACATTTCCCACTATACAGCAAGAACAATCTGTTGTTGTTGGTACATTAATCCTGGCAAGCACTTGAAGGGCAGGAACACAATGAGGTGAAATTGTTACAGATGGCCTCGGGGTTATTCCAATACTTGAACAACTGGAATAACGGGGTGGAATTAAAAACATGGGCCCAAGTGTACGAAACTCCTCACAATAAGATCACAGAGCCCAAAAACAGGAACATAAAACTGTTGAAGAGGAGACAGTTGTAGAAATTAAAAATGAGCCTTGTAGGAGCATAAGAAGTATTTTCTAGCCCAGATGGAAAAACCATCCATCCTTTTCCACTCAGAAAAAATAATAATCAGCAGGAAAATGATCTTTTTTCCATTTGGACAAGGAAAATTCACAAGGTTACTGTAGAGAACAACCCAGAACTGGCAAAATGGACGAGAGGAGAGATAATCTAATAGGGCTTTTCTATGTAATTTTTATGATTCCTATGAAAAATGACCTGAATAAGTGAAGTTATTTGCCCTTGTCCTCTTTGTTCATATTGGATTTAGTCATAAGGGAAATCCTGCCAAGGATAGTATGTTTTACTCAATTTACTACCCTTTGTGACTGCTCTATAAAATATTGGATACATGATAGGAAAGGTTATGGAGGTTTGGGGCGGGGGTTCTTTGCAATGGAAAAAGAAGGAACACCTCGAGCACTTGCTGGCAGCAAAAATTAAGACAACAAGAACCGATGGAATTTTCTGTGGAGAATGTTTGTCTGTCAGTCCATGTTCAAAGGATTGTATTTAACCCAAATGAGGACATCTTATAAAAAAATAGCAGCTGAGTATTAAACAAACAGTCTCCTGCAACATTTCAGTTCCAAGTAGGTCACAAATAACACTGGAGTCAGGAGCTCCATCTCTCTGCTGCACAGACTCTGTAATTGCCAGAAGCTGAGGTTTCCTTTGAATTCCCAGTATTTCTCATCCTGCTACTTTTGGACTCTCACTGTTAATCACACAGTTACACTGCTCCTGCTATCCCAGCAGAAGGCAAGAAATCACAACCTGTTCTTCCAGCCTTTGCATTTGTTGTAGCTGACGGATCCTACACTGGCCCCTGTGCCTCCCCCTGCCATGAATCCATCCCCAGCCCACGTGTGTGCTGAAAGAACCCGGGTCATGCACAGTGCAGCCTGCCAGCCATAAATAACAGAGACAATTCTGGCAAAGCCCAGGTGCTCACGAGCACCACCAACCCATCCCTGCGCCTCCAACACACTCAGGTTGTTTTCCTAAAGTTCCAGAGGAGATGCAGGATCTGTTAAACCCTGGGAACACATTCCCTGCACACCCCACTCCACGTGCAAACTGTGTTGTTAAATTCCAGGGAGAAGTCTGGGCATTTCTCTGTTCCCATTCTATCCTAGCCCAAAACCAAGAGCCGGGGAACTCGCAGCTGCACTGGATTGGAATAAGTGGTGTCCAAAATTCCCAGCAAATGAGTACCACATGGCTGGGAAGCAGACCCCTTTCCTGGGCTGACCTTGGAGGCTGAAGGGCTGCCCCTTTCCTGACAAAAGGATTGCAGAAGAAAAATATCCCGAGTGCTGCTGTGTAAGCACACGGCTGAGATCCTGCAGCCCTTGGCCACGGAGAGCATGAACTGAGTGTTTGGGATAAGACAGATCCCATTGCTCAGGAGCTTCCCTAAAAACTGCAGGGACTCCCACAGGGTGGGTCTTGTTACCTCACAGGCTTTGGTTTTTCGTGGGGGATTCTCTGAATCAGGGCTGCTGTAGCATCCCCCACGGGTTTATAATGAACACTGGGAGACAAAGGCAGAACAGAAGCCCTCACTCACCTACAGGAGGCTGGATTTTTTCTGCCATTGAAAAAATGGACATGCTCCTCTCCAACTGTGTCAGATGAGCATCAGAAGGCCTGGAAATTATACATGTTACTCCTTAACCTCTTTCCAAGCAAGTTCTTCCTGACCCTTTACTTGGGATTAAATTACGCACATTTACAAAAACTAATTGTCTAAACGCATTCCAATTACAAGTCTAATTATACTTATCTATAACTGTTGCCTGACTGACTTGGTCTGGAATCAAATCATGCTTTTTTGCTTTTATTCCATATTAAATTGGGCTGAAAGGCTTTCTGGAGTTCTGGAAGTTGAGAAATAGATAAAATAGAAGCATCTGAAGACTGAGCAGATAAAAGGCCATGCCAACACAGAAGAGCTTTCCAAGCATACATCAGAAGGATCCATCAGGATTTAATAAATCTTGGACTCTGTGTCTTTACTTGAATATTAATTGTTTCCAAAAGACCAAAAAAAAAAAAGCTCCAAGCTTCAGGAGGGTCTTTCATCCAAATAGAGGATTATGGCAGTCCCTCCTGATCTTGGAACCTGTAAATCCATATTACACTACTTTCCTTATTGGAGACTCTGAACAAGTCTATACAAATCTTGCAGCCACATATTAAGGCAATAATTACAATCAAACGTGTGTGTCTAAATGGGTTTAAACAATCTGCACCACTGTGCTCAAAGGACAGCAAGCAATGGCTCCACATCCAGTTGGCTGCCAGAAAGGAGGAAAACAGGGCTGATATTTGGGCTTTTCTTGTCCAAACCCACCACCGATTACTTGAGTAACACCACAGGCTGACCTTAAGAGGAATCACAGGCTGGTTTGGGTTGGAAGGGACCCTGAAGATTATTAGAACTCCCCCTTCCACTATCCCAGGTTGCTCCAAGCCTCATCCACCCTGGCCTTGGACAATTCCTAAGGACAGCCACAGCTTCTCTGGGCAACCTGTGCCAGGGCCTCCCCACTCTCCTAGGGAGGAATTTCTTCCCAAGACCCCACTGAACCCTGCCCTCTGGCTCTGGGAAGCCATTCCTCTTTGTCCTGTCACTCCATCCCATGTTCAGAGTGCCTCTCCAGCTCTCCTGGAGTCCCTTGGGAAGGCTCTGGCTGGCTGATCAAAGTCATTAAAGCCCCAAACTGCACCCAGCCCAGGATTTAGGAAAGCCAGGTGAGGCTGGCTTCTTTCATCTGGACTGGAGGAAACAAAGGACAATCCAAGGCCAGCCTGCAGCTCCTTAAACAACATCTGCAGAGGTGACAGAGCACTGGTGGTGTGAGCTCTGCAGGAGCGCCTTCTCAGGCACCCCAGAGCACCTTGCCCAACATGCTCGGGATCAGCCCAAGTGTCAGACCAAGTCCAGGGAGGAAGGGATGCCATTCCCTCCTTTCTCTGCTTCATGAACTCCGCCCAAGTGAACATCAGCAAAGCCCCATCAGAGCAGACTCAGCAATTAACACCCTCTTCTCACCCAGCAGAGCTCCTCCCGTAAGGAATCACAGTGTGCATTTAGTTTTCTGCTCAGAGTTTGCACCATCTAATTTACTCATAATTAGCAGATGATCTCCTATTCCTTTCTGAACTTAATTTCCACCAAACCTATCAAATCCAATCTCCTTTTTTGTACACAGACTACAAAAGCTCGAGTCATTACAATTCCTACCCGGTTCCACACTGGTGTAAATGAGAGAATTAGACCCTCAAATTTCCAAAGAGCTTGAAGGCAGCGTTTGCATTAATGAACCTCCTGGAACAACCACGTGTCTGAGCAGAAGAATGTCAACTCTTGTATGGCAGCCTTTGAAGGGCCTCTCCAAGGAGGAAATGAGCCATGAGCCTGGACAAATTCACCCGCTGAGTTCTGATGGATCACAGGACAAACAGATCCGTACAGAGACGCTGCAATTGTTTTCCACAGCTTTGTATCCCCTGCCCTCGGTCCTGCTCTGTCCTGCTCTGCTCACCCAGCCTGCTGAAAACCCTTCGGGTTTGGGGATGCAAAAGGGTTCTGACAAAACCCAGGTGCCGAGAGAGCACTTCAACATCTGGGTAGAAAAAGGGGGGGGAAAGGAACATCTTTCGTCTTGATTTGATGTTTATCTTCCATGCCAAAGAAGCTGAGATGGGTTCACACCTCTTGCTTTGTAAAGCAGTCCCAAAGAGCGACTGGGGACAAGGGCTGGAGGGACAGCACACAGGGAATGGCTCCCAGTGCCAGAGGGCAGGGTTGGGTGGGATATTGGGAAGGAATTGTTCCCTGGGAGGGTGGGGAGGCCCTGGCACAGAGAAGCTGTGGCTGCTCCATCCCTGGAAGTGCCGAAGGCCAGGTTGGGTAGGGCTTGGACCAACCTGGGGCAGTGGGAGGTGTCCCTGCCCATGGCAGGGGTGGCACTGGAAGATCTTTATTCCAACCCTTCTGAGATACCAGGAATCAATTCAGTCCTGCTGTTGACATCCCAGTTTGTTTTGGGAGAGATCTGTTGCTTTTCTCAGCAATTCATCAAATGGAAAGCAGTCCTGCAAATATTTGTGTGCCCCATGCTGGATTCATCCAAAATCCACTTTCCAAGGGAAGTCTGACAGTAGTTCCCAGCACACACCATCACTGAAATGTATCATTCTCTGTTTCCTACATAATGAAAAATTCAACAAAGACTCTCATATTACTAATTAGACATCATGGCTTAAATAGGTGTGACCAGAAGCAATGGCCAAAATAAAGGAGATCTAATTTTAATGAAAGGACAACAGTGTATGACTGATATTTGATGGGTTGTACCAAGCAGGAAGTAGAAAATTCTTTTAGGAGAACAAAAGCACAACACAAAAAAAACCCCAAGTTTAAAATCCAATGTTTTAAATCAGCAAGCTGGGATTCTTGACTTAAATACAAATAAAATCAGCAATACAGAAGTAGGTAAATGAAATATCCATTTCCTCTCCCAGCAGACAACACTCCAAGATCCCCTTTGCCAAATAAATGCGAAATTTTAAGAGAAATTGAATATTTAAAATAAATTACATCTATTGCAGTCCTTTCTCATCTAAAATACAGTAACAATCCAAATTATTCTGTACGGAAAACAATAAAAAGAAGGCAAAAAATACTTGAAATAGGATGGTAAATGCTAAAATCCAGCTCTCCCACCCCTCCCCACCAGGAATGCAGTCACACACAGGCTGTGTCTATCCACAGGAATAGAACAGGAAAAATTAAACCAGGTGTAACAAAAACAAACAGAATGGAAATGGAATCCATTCAGAACCTCCCACTATCGAATTCCTTGGATGATGGCTGTTGGAATGGGCACAAATTCAAAGTACAAAATCCCAGAAGGTAAAAGATGTCGGTTCACTGCCACTCTACCTTTGCTAGGCCTGTGTAAGGCACTGGAGGAGCTCAGTGCATGATAAAATCCAGCTTTTTCTTCAGTTCTCACCACTGCTTTTGAGTGGCACCAATGCCAAACCCCAGAGCTACAAGACTTTTGTGCCATATAATGAATCCCTGCAAAGTTTTCATCCAAGAAGCCTGAAAACAGCCTCTCAAGGGAAATATCAATCATTCCTTTCCAGGGATATGGAAAGCAAAAATCCAGACAAACTACAGTTCTTGCTCCAAGTCATAGAAGAACTCAGCTCCTGTGTCATGCACAGTCCCTGCTTTTGTATTTCCCTTGCCTTGATGGACTCTCTTAAACCTAAAAAAATATCTTGGCACACTGCAAAGGAGTTCATTTCCAAGAGAAAAAACCCATAACTTTGCCTTTGACAACTGTTTTTTAGATTGAAATATCCTCTTGAAAAAGAGAATTTTCCATACTGGAACGGTGTGAAAGCTCTCCAGCTCCTTTTGCCAAGTTTTAATCAGCATAATCCAGGACTAACTTCCCAAGCAGAGAAAAATGTGAAGGTTTTGGGTTTTCCCAGTGCCACAGGGAGTTGTGCTGCTTGGGGATGAATAAAACAGGGCAGCTCCAGTGCAGATCTGCAGCACTCCGTGGGCTCCAGCATCCACATCCATAATTCATGGTGTTGACACATCTACCTGCTGCTTGGGAAACATGAGCACAGCCAAACACGGCATGGGGAAGAGCTCTTTCCTGCTCTCACTCTCCTTTCCACTCTCCCAGCAGAACATGAAAAAAAAAAAAAAGGATGAGGCTAGAGAAATTTAAGGATCAATTGATTGCTTCCCTGGCTGTCCACAACCACTCGTGCCCGCTCACAGAAAGCAAGTCTGACACGCCATTTTTAAAAGTTAAAGATGGTCATTTACCCTTGCAGTTATCAGTTTGGAACTGCAGGGAAACATATTATCCCTATGAAATGGGAAATATCCTTATGAAACATAAAACAGTGGCCAAGACTGTTTAGATGGCTCCAAGCTGAATGTTGTTGAACCTGGAGAATGTCTTAATTCAGTCTGGTAAGTGTGGAAAGCTGACTAGAGAAATGTGCTTAATTAATACAATCATGGAATGGTTTGGCTTGGAAGGGACTTCAAAAATCATCCCCTCCCATCCCCTGCCCTGGGCAGGGTCACCTTCCACTGCCCCAGGGTGCTCCAAGCCCTGTCCAATCTGACCTTGGACACTTCCAGAGATGGGGCAGCCACAGCTTCTCTGGGCACCCTGTGCCAGGGCCTCCCCACCCTCCCAGGGAACAATTCCTTCCCAAAATCCCATCTGACCCTGCCCTCTGGCACTGGGAAGCCATTCCCTGTGTCCTGTCCTTCCAGGCTCCCCAGCCAGTGTTTGTGGTTCAGGCTGTATTCATTCCAGCAGAATTCCCTCTCCCCCTGAGCAAGCACCATGGCCATTAGCACAGGATGACAAGCTGGGGTCGTGTCATGGAACACTCCAGCACGTGGAGTATCATGCATTTAGTTTGTATGCAATTAAGACCATTTCATTGTCTCATCAGGTTCCCTGTGATACCCAATTAAGTAATAACACAAGGAAAGTGCTCTTAATTAATGAGGAAAATGCTCTACAAGCTAGACACAGGTGTGTGTATCTCAAGTAGGGCCTCTAACAGTTGAATAGATCATTTAATCTTTATTAAAAAAATCCCCACTCAAATTTGTATCTAATTACCTCGATAGCAGGATTCTTTCTGATTTCTTCCAAGGGGGTTCAGTTTCTTTGCAACATTCAACAATCAAGTGGTTTATAAAAGACTCAAATTAAAACTGACACTTGGAGTGCAAGAGTGATCACAATTTACACATTGTTATTCTCAGGATGGAACAAATGGGTTTAAACCATCTTTCTTCCTGCAATGTTTTTACAAAATCCATCTCCTCTATTGGTATTGAAAGAGCACATTTGTGCTTATTCTTATACCCAGCTCTGCTGTTTGGGGTGAGCTAAATGAAAGCCCATCACCACTGTTAGATTAGTCAGGGCACCATCTTTTAGAAAAAGATACTGGAAAAAGGCAGAATATCATCCCAAGTCTCTCCCTTACATGCTTCAGTAAATGCAGCAGCAAATTTAACTGCAAAAAAATGACATTTCCATCAAGTACAGCAGTTTTGGACCCCAATTTCTTCAGCTAAGTAAAGTGCACGTGTCTCCTTCTCAGCATTAAACACACAGAACCATTTTTCAGAACTGTAGGGAAAATTGTGTAGCCATTTAGTGGAGCTGGTATGGACAACTTTGACAGCCTTGATCTCCCATTTCCCATTGCTTGGGAATGCTTCAGTGACATTCCAACCTGAGTCAGACAGAATTCTTCAGTTTTCTACCTCTGGCCTCTCACTTGTTCTGTACTTCACCCATTTCAGCCCTGGAACGGGTCTGACTCTTCTGAGACCAAGGAAGTTCAGACCTGATCTGAGTATTTTGTACCCAAAAATGTGCTCACCCTGGGGTCCCTTCCAGTCCAGGATATTCCATGAACTGAGCAGCCCTGTGTCCATAAACTCCCCTGCTCATTTCCAAACTCGTTTTTCCCCCTCTCTACCAGACCTGCACACTCAAATATTGGGAAATTCTAAATTTCTTCCTCTGACTGAGAATCAAGTATGGAAACAAAGTCCTCAACTCTGACTGGAGGAGCAGGAATTGCAAGAAACATTATTTGCAGGGAGTGAGGCACACGAAAATCTTCCTTTCTTCCCAGATCCTCAAGCACAGCCACCTTCCCTGGGAGATCAGCCTTCCATCTCTTCAGCTCTTTCTTCCCCAGATAGCAAAGGAAACCAGCTTTCTAGAAACCCAAATTTCATTCACAGCACAATAAAAGTCTTTGATTTCTAAAAAGTATTTTTAAAAAAATTCAAAGTACCTTTCCAGGCTACAGCAGTCTGTCCAAAATCTTCTGCAGCAGATTCCTATGGAGAAAGGTTGATAAAGAGGACAGAGCTGTCAACCTGTACTTTCATAACCTCCCACCCTAGTTTTTCATCACAAGGCTCTTCCCTAAGCTCTGAATTTCTTACTTCAGCTGCTCATTTTCAGCTCTTGAAAGTTTTGGTACAAAAGAGCCACTGAGATGATTTTTTTTTCTTTGATCAATCACGTCCCACTGTTCAGAAACAGGCTCCAAACCATTCATCTTGCTTATGTTATCCAAATGCTTGCCAGGATCTCATCTCTCCTATAATTTATTTAGCACTGAGTCCCTTGACAATACATCTGAGGTATCCTTGGATCACTTCAAACATCAGTCAGACCTGGAGTTCTGATGGTGAGGCAGAACTGGCAGGGATGAGTTTTAGATGCAGACAAAGACTGATCAATGCATGTGGCACTTTTCCTGGAAATGCCATGAATGGTGTCCAGCTGTCCCTCAGTGAAGTGTGGCTTCAAGGAGCACAGGAGATCACCTGGAGCCATCCAGGTACTACAATGCCTCACCTGGAGCCAGTGGATTTCAACAGAGGCTTTGTCCTGCTGCTCACATGCCTTACAGCATTCCTGTTGCATCATTTTACCTGGTACTGACACACACTTGGAGCTCCATTTTATACAATTTCCTAAATTATCCTCCTAGGACACAGCAGCCAGAGGTGAACACCCAGGATGGGATCCATTTGGGAAGAAGGGAAGTTCATATATGCTTTGCATACAACAATTATAGCAGCTGCTGCATTGCATAAATCCTTCCCTGAACTGGTCCTCCATGGAGATCCACCAGACACCATCCAATTCCCAAACAGTCCAGGCTCCCACCTGTATTTTCCAGCTTTTGGAGACTGTTTCATAGAATGAGGGAGCTGGGGAGAGAAGGAGGCTCGGGGGGGGACCTTCTGGGTCTCCACACCTCCCTGACAGGAGGGGAAGTTTGGGCTCTGCTCCCAGGGAACAGGGACAGAAGGAGAGCAAATGGCCCCAAGCTGTGACAGAGGAGGTTTAGATTGGATATTGGGAAAATTCCTTCCTGGAAAGGGCTGTCCAGCCCTGGCACAGCTGCCCAGGGCAGTGGTGAGTCCCCATCCCTGGAGGGATTTAAAGCCCTGTGGATGTGGCACTTGGGGATGTGGGGAATGGTTGGAGTCAATGGTCTTGGAGGCTTTTCCAACCTTAACAATTCTGTGATTCTAAAGAAGGGAATATATTTCTTATATAACTATAAATATAAATCTTTTTAACCTTCACTCTCAGCAATACAATTCCACTCCCATATTCACCACGTGCTCTACAACATTTTTCAGGCTTGTCTCCAGCTCCAGTTAATTTGAGCTGTATCCCAAACCCACCCTTCCCACAGTGCCATCCCCCACAGAAATTTTTAGCTAGGACTAGGTGATCATTTTAATGTGAAGGTTGGCCCATTAAATAAAAAGTGATGTTCCAATCAGCAAACTCCATCACCCCCTCACACAACCCCACAGGTTAATGGTACCTGGGACTTTCCTGCAATTCTTTCTGCCTGGGAAGAAAATCCATGTTCAGAGTTTCATCCATTGAAATGTCACCCACAAACAACCCAGTCCTTGAGGAGAACATGCCCTGCATTGGTGTCTATAGTTTTAAAGGAAGAGTGATCAGTTTTAGAGATGAGAAGTGCTCTTCTCCTTGGATCATTCCTTACAAAAGGCAGTTCACCTCCCTAATCAAACCATGCCTCTCACTTCAGCTCTCAACCACCCAGTTCCCCCTTTAAAACACCAACCCCTTGGATTCATGGGAGGGCACTCAGTGCCTGGAATTTTCTTTGGGATGCTCCTGCACTCAGACACTCCCTCTGATAAGCCAACCAGACTTAGCTCTGTGCTTTCTGTGTGTGTTTTTTCTGGTCCTCAGGCTATTTCTGTGTTTCTTCCACTCCCCTACAATTTATCCAGGAGATATTTCAAGATGCTGAAATGGAAATTGTACACAGAAAAGTCAGAAGCACCAAATACAGAAATGAAATCTGTTCACTTCTAAATATTTTCTTGCTCATAGACCTAAAAATTACAAAAAAAAAAAAAAATTAAACTGCCTTTTTTGCTACAGCATCACTCCTGGTGTTTACACCACCCTGCTTTGAAATCCCTTTGAGCACTACTGCTCATAATGCAGCTCTCTCCCTCCAGCTCTCCTGGAGCCCCTTTAGGCACGGGAAGGTGCTCCAAGATCTCCCTGGAGCCTTCTCCTCTCCAGACTCCCAAGAAGCTTTCTAAACCCCATCCATCTGACCACAATAACCCACTTCAATGTGATTAATATCATATTGATTTGATAACATACTGCCAATTTTCTCCATCAAAGCATCACTGGGTACTGAAACGCCCCAGAAGTCCCAGTTTGCTGGGACACAATTGAAGCAAGAGCTTCCCTGGATCCATGCCAGAGGTTTCAGCAGGGCACCAGGTCTGCAGGAAGGCAGCATCAGGGTTGGTTCTCAGTGCTGCTGCTCTGCTTTGAGCTCCTTAATTGCAAGCAGTAATTTAAGCACAGTCAACCCGATTTAATTTCCTAGTGATGACAAAAACTGGCAACCTATTAACTTCATATGAAGTTGATATTAACTTTGCTGAAAGTAGATCTGGTCTAACAGGAGTTCAAGTCTTTAAGCACTCTTTTATTCTTTCAGCTTTGGCTGTCTCTGGGTGTTCTTATTTAAAAACATTTTTAAGAGATGTTTATTGTACACAAGGCAGAATTCTGAACGGGTACATTGAAAACAATAACCTCTGAAAATGGGATTTTCACAACTTTCCTGATCTATGGATTTAAAGAGACACAAGTTTTGAGAAACTCAATAACCCAAAGTGAAAATCCACATAGGAATACAACACTGCCTTTAATCTCTAAGGATGGGTTCTCACCCACTCTGTAAAGACTGTGTTCAGAAATAAATTTCAGATAATCTGGGATGACGGACACAAAAAAAAGCTTTTAATTTTCTGCTTTATTTTAGCATGTGAGAACAAAATTCTGAGGGTTTGCTAATAATGTGTATTATGGGCACACTGTCAAGCAGGAATAAATTCTCCCTGAATTAAAAAAGCCTCTAAGACGAAACGCTGAAGGAAAAGCAATTTTAATGGATCAGCTCAATTTTCCAGGCATTTTGGGAAACAAAACTGGTTTTAAAAATAAGGAACTGCACACTTTTTTTCTTCTGAAATTAGAGCGACACAGTTATCTTGAAAAAACTATTTTTAAAGGCTTCCAGCTCCCTAACTTCCCTGGGTTTTCTGATAACACTTTGGCTTCACTTCCCAGTGTTAATTGCTTTTGTTCCTGCACCTCTGTGTGTTGCCTACAAAGAGAAAAATGAACCAAATTGGGCAGAAAGCACCCGGGTTAATTATAATCAGCACCAAAATCTCCAGTGCTATTTGTGGCAGCAGTGGATTTTTCATCTGCTCTCTGAGCACGAGCTACTCAACAAAACAAACACAGAAGGGAACTCAGGAACTGTTTCCCCACGGATTCAGGTGCTTTTTGGGAAGGTTTAATGTGTAGTCTCTGGATCTTCTGTGCAGAGTCTCTGTTTGCCCAATTTTTGTGGTTTCTTGCTGTATCCAGCTACTTGAAATGAATGTAAAATGCCTGGGGGTTTTATAAGCTCTCATGCTGCTGATCCTTCCTACTGTTACCACTCTGGCAGGAAACACAACTCCCAGAAAACTGCTCCAATTAAAACAGATTTCCGCTCTCCCTACCAGGAATAGACTCTGGATACTCCCCAGTAACTTTAAAATGGATACTCCCATTCAATTATTTCAATATAAAAAGGTTTGCAGGCAGAGCTGATATCCAACTAAGCACCTTCATGAGAATACATCTCAAGTAAATTTAATAATCCGGATTTTTTTTTCTGCTCCCTCTTTACTAAATGGCAACATCCCTAAAAGTACAACAGGAATCAGCTCCTGGTGTCTACCTTGAGGCAGGGAAAGAAACACTGCCCTGTTTCCTCCTCCCTCAGGCCAGCCCATGTTCCTGGATCCCTGCCAGCATCTCTGGAGGGCAGGAGGAAACCAAAAGCCAAAAAAGAAGGGATTGTTTTCCCCAATGTTCTTCCCACTGTATTTGGGTAGATATAAACACCCTCAGGAAGCAAGAAATATGAAAAGGTATGAAAAAAAGAACCATAAAAGGCTAAAAATCACAAGAAGGTAAGGTAAAACCTAACCTAAACTGAAGACTCCATGATCCATAAGCCCCAAGGCTTATCCTGATAGCCAGAAAATCCTGATAACACCAAGAAAAACCTATTCCAGAATCAATGCCCTCCCTGCCCCAGGAGAAAACTCTGCAGAGGTCCTTTCAGATTGAAAAACAAGATTGTCAAGGAAGTAAAGCCCAGCTAATCCTGACTGCCAGCACAGCCCTGGGGAGAGAGGTCTCACTCCGAGAGAAGATTCAAATCAAGACTTTCACAGATCACAGGCACCAGCCTGGATGAGCGGGACACCAGAGCAGTCCCCACAGCCCTGCTGTCACACCAGAGCCATTCCCTTGTGGCAGGAATCATTTGGTTCTGAAATCTGCATAAAACTTTAAAAGAGAAACCCCATGTAGGGCACAATAAAGGAACCCAACCAGGTGACCATGGAGAGTCCTGAACCTTCCTGTTCTTTCATGAGCCAGAGAAGGGGGGAAGTTGTTGCTGTAGCATCTTCCAGTGTTTCATTTATCCAGCTCAGCCCTTTCTGCCCTGTTCCAAAAGGAAAACTGAGACACTGCTTGTGCAGTTTGGGAACTAGAGGGAAATGCTGGACACGGAAAGAAGAAGATGCCAGTCTGCCGCTACTGGATCACGACACCATCGTTCATCACCAGCAAATTACGAGTCACAACAAAAAAGGTTGGACATTTGGGTTCTCTGGCAGGAAGAAGTTCAGCATGAAGCTGAACCAGATGATGACTTCATCCCAGAAAATCTCTACTGAAGACAATTCTGTTACCTGGAATTTTGGATGAAATGATAAAGCCAGCAATGCAACAAACAGGAAAAAAGCTTCCCAAGGGCTGAACACAAACACAGAATGTGTGGGGAGAAGGGGAAAATACACGAACTGTAGGGAACAGGAGGGAAAATGCACAGTGGAGCTACTGACAGCATCAAAAATGTCAGTGAAGAGCATCAGGAGAGCGGGAGAAAGTCAAGGACATCCAGGGAAACACCCGTGGCCAAAGTCACACACAGCTCTGCCCATAGGTGTATTTAGTGCCGGCAGGAAAAAAGGACCTTGGAATGTGGAGCAAAATGGTTTCCTGCTGCTGCTTTCTCCAGCCTGCGTTCAGAAAAACCAGCCCCTGCAAGCATGCTTTGAGGATCAGCAGGATTGCCTCCAAGAAATACCTGGCTGCCATGGATTTCCTCTTCCCACAGCCGAGCACCAACACTGCCTGACCACCCTGGCCAAGAGCAGCAACTGAGCCTACTGGGTGTCAGCTGGAACCAAGGAAAGATCTCAGGGATCCTGGAAAAGAACCCCAAAGGGAAGTCTAAGTCAAGGTTTGGCAATGTTTGTGCAGTGCCATGCCAGGCTTCTTCATCCCACTGGCTTGAGGGTGCCAAGGGAAACCGAGGAGGAGCTGGTAGGAGCTGCCTCTCCAAGCAGCAGGGATCTGCTTCCAAGCAGCACAGAGGCTTTTCCCAGCATGGAGCTCAGGGAGAGGCAGCAATTGCAGCTTCTGCCTCTTGGAAACCTCCAAATGCCTCCAAAGGCCAATGGTGTTTGCTCCACACTGCATCCACAGCCTCCTTGCACATCCACAGGTTGCCAACCCCTGAGCTAAAAAGGTGCATCCAGTGCCACATGCAAAGAAGGCCCCCCTAAAAAAAGTCATGGAACTGAACAAGGCTGCAGGACTGATGAGGGAATATTTGGATGTGAGTGATGGAACAAAATGGGAGGGAAGGGAGAGATCATGAATTGCAGAGCCAGCATCTTTCCAACTAACAAGACACCTTCCCAGATGAAAGTGCTGATGCATCCAGGAAAGGCACAAAGCTGAACACAGAAGGACACTTAGAAGGGGAATGAGGTACAAAGTCAGACAAGAGCATTCATAAAAAAATGAATTTTCTCTTGCTATATATGGATGCAGGGAGTCTGGATAACAAGCAGGAACAAATGAAATCCTAGCCAGCAATAACAAAAAAAATGAACATGTGACTGGGCTTGAAAATCATTAGTTCCACGGTGTTCAGACATGAAAGGGAAGGAAAGGATGCAATGTAACCCTAAAAAATGTGGGGAGGGGAAGGCCCACCTCTCTGACCAGCACTGCAGGAAAACTGAATTTCCAGGGCAGCTTGGCTCAAACTTGGAGTGTTTTAATGGATGAAGCCAGGAGGAGGTTCTGGGAAGCACCAACACAGCTATGTGAGTCCACAGGGGCAGAAAGAACCGTGTGGGGTTACCAGGAGACAGGGGGGATGCAGAAACTCTCCTGTAGCAAGTAATTAGGGCAGATTAGCTTCCCAAAATCATAGGTGACAATTTGTAACAGCAAGTAACTCATCTGAGCCTCCTTACAGGCAATAAAGCTGCAGAAATCACTGGACTAGGAGTCAGTGCAGAAAAAGAACAGACTCAAATTAAATACATCTAAGTTTAGTAATTCAATCAAGACTGCAAAATGTCTTAATTTCAATAATTGATTTTAACTTGTATGACGTTTGCAGTTATCATCTTAACAAAATATCAGCATAATCACAAACTCATAGAATTGTTTGGGTTGGAAAAGACCTTTCAGATTTCAAGGCCAACTGTAAAGCAAATTGGCATCACTTTAAGATGTTGATTTTCCACAAATACAACTTAGCAGAGGAAAAATGAAGGAATTTGCATATAGATGATCCACTCACCAAGTTTCAAAGTGCTTTTGGGATCAAAAAGGAAACAGCTCCAGAGCAAAGTTTGAAACAGCTTCTGAAGCAAATCAGAGGTTGAACTCCCCTTGCAATCAATGGGAAGACACTAAAAACGTTATTTAACAATTTCTATAAAAGCAATTACAGGACACAGCAAAAATGAGCAACAGGGATGAGTCAAGATCAAACTGTGTCAAACCAAAATAGCCTGGTGACACCAGCAAAGACCAGGGCAGGAGTTGTGCAGGTGGAGAATTACCAGCTGGGCTGATGGGCAGGACAGAACAACCCCGAGGGGATATTGGATCACAAGTAATATGTCAACAATACAATGGAATTGCCAAAAATCAAACCAAAAAAAAGGCATTTCAGATTGTTTTAAGGGTGCCATGTGGAAAACAGCATTATTTCGTTTTATACAATGCTGACGAGGCCACGCAGTGCCAAGTCTGAGGAGGGAGAGAAGTAAACACACCAGAGCACAGAGGAAAGCTGAGGAAATAACAAAGAGATTTGGATACAAAATGATCCATAAGAATAGATTAAAGGACCTTGCCAGCCTGGAAGGAAGATGTAACACATTCCCAGCAGTGACAGCACAAACCAGGGGATGGTTATTCTGCACAGCAAAGCAAAGTGTCCTAATTTGTCAGAGATCACAAAATCCCAGGACGGCTTGGATTGGAAGGGACTTTAAGCCCATTCAGTCCCACCCTGCCATGGGCAGGGACACCTTCCACCATCCCAGGCTGCTCCCAGCCCCATCCATCCCTTGGACACTTCCAGGGATCCAGGGGCAGCCACAGCTTCCCTGGGCACCCTGTGCCAGGGCCTCCCCACCCTCACAGCCAAGAATTGCTTCCTAAAAGATCTGAGATACTGGAAAAGCTTTTAACTAAATTGGCTAAGCACTCCCTGCCAGCTTCCTAAGGAGGTTGGCACCTCCGAAACTGGAAAATTTTAAGGAAGAATTGGAAACATATTTGTTAGGATGCCCTAGAGACACTTCAGCTTGCCTTGAGGAGGTGAATGGACTGGAAAATCCCTCAAGGTCTCTTCCAGCTCTGTTTTCCAGTATGGAAAGGTGCCCCAGAAGCCCAGCATGTTTCACTGGAGAGTCCTCCAAGAATCCTTCACCATTCCAGAGACCGTGAGGGCCCATTTTCAGTATTTTTCAGAATGTGGGAGAAAATTTGGAAGACAGACATTTCTGACTACTTCAGGACAGGGCAAAAATCCTCAAGCAAACACCCATCAGTTTGTCAGAGGCTTGCTCTGGACAAAATAAGGGAAAACTGAGTCAGACTTGATCTGGACTTAAAAAGAACAGAAGCAGAATTAAGGACAGTGAGCTCCATGTATGGAAAATGGGCCTTGTCAAACAGAGCTGACTTATCCTTCGAGGAGATCCTGCTGACAAAGGTAAGTGCTGCAATGTAAGAGGCAATCTCTGGCTGAGGATGACATCCCAATTATAAAATTACCACTCTATGTGTCAACAAAGCAGCTGAGCAGATCCCGAGTTGGCCGACGGACAGATGACTAAAAGCAGCCATCCGTGGAAAATCACAGTCAAAGGGAGCTCTGGTGGGGTTCTGTTGGGCTTCAGCCAGAGCCCAGCACCACTCCAGAGGTCCACTGCAGGCCTGAGAGTCTAGGGAACAAAATGTGAAAGCCAAAGCCACCCAAACACAACCTGAGGTCTCGCCAGGCAAGGAATTGCCAACGCCTCCCAGGCAGTGCTCTGAGTTTAACTGCACCGCAATCAAAGCTCATCTGGTTGTGGAATTAGGAGCTCCCTCCAAGGGAAAACTTATTGGGCATCCAAGGACCTCTTCATTTAAACAAAAAAGGCTTTTGGAAGCAGTAGTTAGAAACTGATTCAAATTGCACCTTGAGCAGTTCCAGGGCTGGTGCAGCCACCACCTCTCCGGGCAACGAGCTGCGCCAGTGTTTCACCACCCACACTGGAAATCCTCGTTCCTCCCTCCATGCACAGCCCTGCCACGCTTGGTGGAGATGTCCCACTTTTCCTGGAATCACCCAGGAACCCACCCTGTCCCTGGCATCTGCTCCAGCAGTGGCTTCCCTGGAAAGCAAAACCACGTGGGCAGGATGCTCCTGGCAAGGCTGGAGCTGCTCTATGTTTGCTGTTCCAAGGGCTCCAATATAAAGACAGTCAAGAAATTCTTACAGGATGAAATATTTCCTTGAGCTCCCAAAGCCATATTAAAAGACTCAGCTATCCAAAAAAAAAGGTTCAACAGCTTAGGATGCTACAGTGAAGAAAAAGAAACCAGTTCTGTGATTCGTGGCACTGCATTTTAAGATTTCCAAAATTCTGTTGTGAATACAAGTCAAGAACAAACTGAGAAATATGTGGAAAAGCCATTAAAAGTCTCATTAAGCAACAACATACACAGAGAACTGAAGAAAATTATTTGTAGAATAAACGACTACAGAATCAAATGTTTATACAGGGACCTATTCCAAAGTAATTGCAATTTAAATGCTCACAAGCTTCATGCAAAATACTTTCCAACAGGGAAAAGTCCTTAGAGCCTGTGTGTCCATACACACAAGACAATTATCCTGGTAAAATGCCATCAGGAACTATAAGGAATGATCTTACTTTGTCCATCAAATTGGCAGGTGAAGGTAGAATCATGGAATTGTTAACATTGGAAAAGAAGTCAAGGATCATGGAGTCCCCAGCACTTCCAAGGCCACCATTGACCCATGTCCCCAGGTGCCAAATCCATGTGGCTTTTCAATCCCCCCATGGATGAGGAATCCACCCCTGCCCTGGGCAGCCCATGGGACTGTGGAGACTCTTAAAAGTTCATTTTAAAGAACCACATTTAAAGAACCACATAAATAACCCTGTCCATTAAAAAAAACGAGTTATTATTATCCAAGTACAAAGAAATGAATGGAAAATGGGGGAAAAGAAGACTGTGCTCAAACCTTCTCTCCAGTCTTCAGGATGTGTTTCCAATATCAAAATGATAAAACCCACTGGTTATCAAATTTAGGGAGCTGGTATCTAAGGGCAGAGAAAGCAGGAGCCCAAGCACTGGGCTTTAATTTGTGGCAGATAAAGAGCCTGATGCCATAAAAGAGGCAGAGATTTTTTTATTAAGTTCTACAGCAAATTAGAAGGAAAAACCCTGCGGACCCCGAGATGTTATGGTCTATTTTAACTTTTGCTGCAGTCTGCAATCTTTATCCATTTTATCAAAGAATTAGACATGCCTAGCAGGCATGATGGCATCTATTCTTTCTTTTTTTTTTTTTTTTTGCCAGTTTAGTACTTTTCCTCTCGTAAAATACTCTAAGCTTGTCTCCAATAATCCTCCCAAATCTCTAACCCTTGCTGAGACAAGGAAGGCAAAAATGATCAGCCTACAAATACACTTCAGCTTTAATCTTCATATTGGGAAAGTTCTCGTACCAAGGCCACGACAAACCCCAGTTTTCTGCTCTGACTTTTCATTTTTCCACTCTCCAGTTTTCCAAGTGACTGTGCCAGGCAAGGAGAGGAAGGAGAGACAGGGAAAAGCACAAATACAAACCAGAGGAGGGGAATGTGGGTTTTTTTTTTCAGCTTTTATAAATCCTGTGACGATAATCTCCTGAATGGTTTGCTGGGGAGCGTCAACAGGCCCACATTTTTTCCTCCCAGAAAGTACAGTCACTTGAAATTCCTGTGCAGTACTCAGGGTTTTCAGGACATCCATAGTAAACAAAACTCAGAGGAGCTCTGGAAAAATGATCCAAGTCCCACTCACTCTCTAAAAAATCCGTGTGTCTCCGTCATCCTCAACAGAGCTCGTTCCCTACGTGGTTCTTAAAAATAAAGAGCTTCCACAAATTGCAGATCTGGAAGAGCTGGATGTTCCTCAAAAGATGGATCTTCCCTGACTGGGATTCCTGCTTCAGGCACCCATGGCACACCTGCCTTCCAAGGAAAAAAATCCTGACAATTCCCAGCTGTTGCTGCCCATTCAAGTTAACAAAGAAACGAACACAAAATCCCAACTCAAGATTATCCACCTAACAAAGCATTGAGAAATCAGAGCATAACACAAAATATGTAAAATATACATGTTTTTACACTGATTTCATTCTCCTCCTCTGCCCAGGAGTCAGCTTCCTCAAAACTTTGAGAAAAAATAAAACCAGAGACTGTTCTACACCTGTGGCCCTTCCATGTCTGCATCACAGTGCCAAGGAAATGCAAAATTAATTGGGCAGGTAGGAAGTGCAACCACTTCATCCTTACTTTCTCCAAAAAATCAGGTTTACACAAATCTTACTGGGAAAAAAAATTCTTCCCTGTGAGGGTGGGGAGGCCCTGGCACAGGGTGCCCAGAGAAGCTGTGGCTGCCCCTGAATCCCTGGAAATGTCCAAGGCCAGGTTGGACAGGGCTTGGAGCAGCCTGGGACAGTGGGAGGTGTCCCTGCCCATGGCAGGGGTGGCACTGGGTGGGCTTTAAAGTCCCTTCCCAAACCAAACCATTCTGGGATTCTATGAATTTGCATAAATAAACACAGCCCTGACAGTGACATTTTTCTCTCATAATAGGGATATCAATGTTTTTGACACAAAAATACAATCACAAAACTGATGCAGCTGAGTGGAAGGAACAAGAAGGTGACACAATTTAGACAGCTCTGGAGAACTGTGTCTGTCCAACTGGTAGCTGAGTCACATGCAAATCATTCCTGAAAATTTATTCCCAGTTTTAAACAGTGACAAGAGTCAGTATTTTTTTAATTCAGAGATTTAAAAGACCATCAGCAGGTAAAAAACCAGACCAGTGGATTTTATTTCAGTGAAACAAAACTCTTCATCTCTTCCCTGAAGGGAAGCATGACACGAGAATGCAGTAGCATCCAAAGGGACCAAGAGATTGGCATTTGAAATCAGCAAAAAGTGCTGGATAAGTAGTTTGGAAAATACTACAGAGCATGAGAGGAGCCCTTTTCCCATTCAGTCATTTCGGATCGAATATTCCTACGGACTGAGAACTTAGGGATTTGAACTGAACTGAGCCCAAGTGATGGGGAAGATCAGGGTGCAGGCACATCAGCAAGCACGAGGGAGCTAAGTGAGGAGTGAAACAGGGATGGGAAGGGCCCAGCACACCGAGAGGCTCCAGGAATTGCAGAGGAAACAGAAAGTACAGGGAGCACTGGTGCTGCGGAAAGGGAAACCGGGGGCCTCTGCAGATACCATCAGGCCCCAAAGGCAGGGCTGGGAGACAAATGAGGAGCATAATCCAGACTGAAGGGAACAGCCAGCTCACAAAGGGACACAGAAAAGTTGTGTTTGCCTTCTGACAGCCTCGGCAGCTGCTGCCAGCCTGAGAGCTGGGAACCTGCTCGGGTGGAAACGCCGAGGGGTCCCAAAACCTGAGGGGAAAGATCTGAAACGCCTCTGCCACAGCAACAGCAGCAGAACAGCTGGATGGAGAGCCAGAGGGAATTGTGCTCACGCCACAGCTCTCCCAGCAGGTGAGCCAGCAGCGACATCCCAGTGGTGAATGTCCCACTTCCCGGGGAAGGAGATCTGTGCCAAGCCCACGCTTCGGAGAGCTTCCCAAAGGCAGGCACCAACCTGGATCCAACACACACCTGCCCTGCCTCAGGGGGCTGCCTCTGCACCATCCAAAGGCACACAGGCTCTGCCAGGCAGATGGGATAATTCCATTTAGCCCCCACTTAATGATCACTGTAATTATGCTTTCGGTGCAGGTACCCAAGGCCTTTGGCAGAGCTGCTGCTCCGGAGCGTTTTCTCTCCTAAGGAATGTTTGCAGGAGCACCGAGAGCAGCGTCTCCTTTCCTCCCTGTTCCCTCCTGGGGTGGGTTCCTAGAGGACCAGGAAAACTGAACTGCAGAGTGGGGTTTTAAAAATCCCTGGATAGTTCACCTACTGCAATGCAGGCTTCCCATGGAATTTGACAGATGAGCACCAAGCAGGATCAGAAAGGCTCTCCCCAAATGACCACATCCCACAGCTATTCCACATTTTTGATGCAACAGGGCTATCATTTAGGCTTCTCACTGCAAGGAATATTTTCCATCACTGACCAAATTCCAAACACCTCTATGGCACACAGGCATTTTGCTTCCGATCCCTTTGTTCCAGAGGATATAAATCTACCTCTCCAAAAAAAGTGTGTCTGCACTGCCAGCCAGGAATTGTAATCAGCTGAAGAATACACCCAAACCCCCCCAGATCTGGACAATAATATCTGTAACACTTATCCCACATTCCCTAAATTAAAGGCCACTATTAGCACGTGATTTGGGAGAGAAAGATTCCTTCTCAAAAAATGTCAACATTTGTTTTGGTAAATAAAAAGTTGGGATGCGTAACTGGGTAAGTTGGTATTTGCAACTTCCAGAACAGAAGTTAATCGGATTTAATATAAATTTAATGCAAAATGCACATTGTTGACTGCAATCAGTCCTTTTAATACCTATACATATAACAAGAATAAATACACAGACCATAGTTGTTGCTTGGGGGTTTTTTTAACCGACTCAACCATAAAGGTCATGAGAATCCATGAAACAGTTAAAATTCAGAATCAGAAAGAACTGAAAAAAGAAAAAAAAAGAAAATAAGCATTTGGCCTCCTAGTACTAATTTCCTTTTTCTTTACATTGCTCAACATCGCTCCTCAATTTGAGTTCTAATCAACAACCACTTCACAGCTCACATTTTATGAAATAATGCAGTTGATGCAATCAAGTCCAGCAAAATGTTTCCCTAAAGATGTTTCCATCATTCCAATTCCTTGAAAAAACACACACACACACACCAAAAAAAAAAAAAAAGCCCTGACTTCCTCCGTCGCTATTTAACAGCAAAAATAAACACACCACTGCATCTTAAATCATATTTTGATTAAAACATAAATAGAATCTTTCTGGGGTTTCTTTCTGGTTAGCACAACATGTCTTTGTCCAGGAGAAGGGGAAAAAAAGCCCTCAACCTGCTCGTTTTCCTACACTTGACAATACAGAGCACCAAATAAATACAATTCAGCCTATGGAAATACAAACCGTAGCCCAAAAGCTCATCACGATTTGCAGTGGGGGGAGAAAAATGCCCCCAGAACCCAAGCCGGCAGAAAACCTCTTTTTGCTAATGAATATTTATTTCATTTCCACACTTCCAGGCTCCTCTGTTTTCTATAAAGGACTGAAACCAAGCTCCTTTTTGGCATTATTCACCCACAATATAGCGAGGGACTTCGCTGCCCCGAAAACCACGCTGCCAACAGCGCAGCGCTCAAGCAATCATTACCAAAAAGAGATTAATAAAATAAATTTTTTTTAAAAAAGGACAATAATCGGCATTTCTACCAAAAAACGAACGGAATATGCATTTTACACAGGCAGAAAACGTGACACCGCCTGGCATTTCCCAACCTGGATGTCCCTGCTTTCATTCCTCTGGATGCTGCGCGCCCACACCCCCCCTCTCCCCGCACCTTTTAACCATGTGAGAGCCATTTTAACCATTTTGCGAGCACCTGAACCCCCGGGAGGGCTGCGGGACGGGGTGC